>JAUPFP010000063.1:556574-941411 GCA_036925085.1 Brachycybe producta
ACTTCCTGTTAGTTGATCACAGTATGGACACAAACGAAGGGGGCAGACATTGAACAGAAAATCATGTACGATTTTCACTAAGATTCACAGTAGATCATCGTGTGGATGGAAAGTCATTTTACTTTTTAGCTGCATTTTTACTGGAAAATCCAGAATAGAATTGAAATTTTAAAATTCAGTAAAGGCCGCCTTATACTTCATTCTTTTTATTCCATTCTGTTCCTTTCCGTTCTGTCCGTTCAGTTCATTCAGTTCATGTCAAAGGGAAGCTCATATACTATCAATGACTAAACTGAACAGCATGAACAACTGACCAATGAGAAACACATAGGGCAAATCTTAGAGAAAAATAGGATAAGGAAACTGGCAACATAATTATTTAATAAAATAAGAAACACTGGCATCACAGGTCTCCATCTCATAATAGGAAGTGGACAATAAACTGGATAAGGTGTGGCTTATGACGTTCTATGTTATTCTGATTGGCTACCATGAACAGATTTCCCGCCAAAGTTCAGCAAAGTTCTATCCATTCTGTTCATTCCTTTTACGCCAACGGAATGGACATTTGAACTGCTTTTTTTTTTAAGTATATGACCTCCAACGGAAAGAACAGAATGGAAACTGAACAGACTGAACAGAAAAGAATGAAGTATAAGGCGGCCTTAAAACGCGGATTAAAAGTAAAAATGGCTTCCGGAATACCGTACGAGAATCGCCCGAATGTGTCGGCCCCCTTGACATAAACAAAGTTTTAAAAACTTGATTCGGGGAACTATAGGTTGCATAGTGTGATATATAGAAGTTTATTACAAAGTTCTAAGTTGCAAAGTCACATCACAGGTTGCATTGCAAGTTGAATTGCATTAGAGGTTTGCTAGTGTAATACCGGCTTAATAATTGTTGTCAATTTAGTCTCTGGAAACACTTTAGTTTCAGTTTTGTCCGCTTGATGTGGATCCGGACATTGATTGTTAACATTTTTCACGCTTTTTCGCTTCAGTAAATGACCACAGTTGACCCTCCTTTTATCTAATTGATGTGAATTTTGAAATTTATATCATCATAATTATAATTTACAACAAACAAATATTTTATTGTTGTTGTTTTTATAGACATTTTTTTTCTGGGGAGTTTTATTTTTGTGTTTCAAGTTTTTTTTCTCCTATTTTTTTTTTTTGATGACTTGTTTCTCTTGTAATTTACACGATTTTTTTTTCTTCTTTCAACACATTTAAAAAGTTCAAAATAAGATGGGTTTTTTTCCGACTCCTGGGAATTTTCTGATTCTATTTTCTCTCTTTTTTTTCTACCAAATTTAATACTTTAGATTTTTCAACACTTTTTTCTCTTTAAGTCGAAATTGTTGAAAAGTTGTATTCAACGAGAAAATGTCACCTGAGCCGCACAATTAAGGACAGACATTTAAAAATCGGGACGAACGTCAGTTGGCTCTGCCGTTTTTATGACGAACGGCAACTTCTAATTGGTTGGTTATGTAGTCTGACGTCACATGCTCCACCCTTTTCAACGTCGAACCACACAACAAACCAATTAGAAGTTGCCAGGTGTCATAAAAAGGGCGGAGCCAACTGAAGTTTTGACCTATTTCTAACTGCCTGTCAATTAAGGTGGGTTTAAGGTTAAGGTGTACGCCTCTCCGTCCTCTCTGAACTCTTTGATTATTCTTGTCTTTTGAGGAGAGCAAAATGAAGAGAAACTTGAATGTTTTTTAGAAACTAGAAGGGTAGCTCAATCACTTAAGGTGGATATTTTCATGTTGACAATCTTTCAAAATAAGCTTTTTATTGAATTTATTTCAAATTCAATAAAAAGCTTATTTTGAAAGATATCAAAACATGAAAATTAAGCTTTGCCTTCATTTCAATCGAAAACTATAATGTTTATTATCAGACAATGGTATGAGAGTATTTACTGACTTACCAAAGTCAATCAATTCCTTTGTGTTAGCTTTGTATTTGAGCAAAAAAATGCACCTGTTCGCTCCAGTTACCCAAGTAACGAATGGTTACAAAACCGAAATATCACCACTCTCGAATAGCCGAGGTGTTCCCCCTGGACTTAAATGCTACAGAGGAATTCTAGGACATCATCGTACATGATAATTAAGCAGATTACCATGATTATAATACAAATAGCAGAGCTAAAAAGTGCCATTTTCGTTGCTTTGGGGTAGAATTTCTGTAAATTTGCTCATAAATATTGTTTAAAGTATGTAGAAAAGAATGTTTTAAGTTATAAAACATCAGGACAGTTTTATACCTTATTAATCTTAATGTTACTGTTGTGTTCAGCATGTTATTTTTGTCACAATAATTAATAAAAGTGAAAAGTTCATTAGTGCACATCTATAATTATATATATTAAGCCAGGTCTGTGTATGTATGTGTGTGTGTGTGTGTGGTTAACGCTGTACAATTTATATAAATTTAAATGAATAAATGAACCGCTTTTTTTCTCAAGGTCAATATTATGTTGCGCTTTCCCCATCCAAGAACCCCATGATATGAAATTGGAGAGGGAAAAAGGTTGGAAAGTGTAGAAGGAGGGGAGAGAGAGAAATGTGGAGGGGAAAAAGGGGAAGGGGGTGACTGAAATTGAAATGAAAGGAGTAAAAAAGGAGCAAACGACGCGCATGCGCACACCAGAGAAAATGAAAAACTCATTTTCTCTTTCAAATATAAAAAGGGGAGGGGATAATAGTAGCAAAATTAAACTACAGTTTATCACAGGCAATTGTGCCCAGCATTAGAATTTCTTTTCCTCCGCCCTTTTATGAACCTCAACAACTTCTAATTGGGTTTGTTACTTGGTCTGACGTCATAAAAGGGGCGGAGGAAAAGAAATTCTAATGCTGGGCACAATTGACTGTGAATTTTGCTCCCGTCATTTATAACGGGTTACCCCACTAGTTATGAAATAATTTTTAATTTTTACCTTTACCGCCTGAAAATTTCAGGCGAATCCATCAAGTGTAGCTCGAGTTATAACCAATTTCTGGGGTTGCATCTATATATTCAGTATATGAAATGGATAAGGAGAAGGTTGAGAATGTGTCACCTAAATACAAACTTCTTTTTTGGGGAAGGAGGAAATCGTTTCGTGATATTGAACGATTTTTCTTTTGTAACAATTTGCATCTTTGTGTGTTTGAAAATTGTGGAAACAAATTTGAGCTAAAAAGTAGGTCTTTTGTGGAACTTAAATCTTTTTTAGTTCATTTAAAATTAAATTACAGCTAGAAAGTTTAGAAACTGAGAAAAAAAAAAAGTTGACAAAAACTAAATTGTATTTAAGCTTTAGCTTTTGTTCAGTTTAGTTATTGGTTTAGTTTAGTCTTTTTGTCCATATTTTAGCTTCTTGTCCATGTTTTAGCTTCTTCTTGTCCATGTTTTAGCTTCTTCTTGTCCATGTTTTAGCTTCTTCTTGTCCATGTTTTAGCTTCTTCTTGTCCATGTTTTAGCTTCTTCTTGTCCATGTTTTAGCTTCTTCTTGTCCATGTTTTAGCTTCTTCTTGTCCATGTTTTAGCTTCTTCTTGTCCATGTTTTAGCTTCTTCTTGTCCATGTTTTAGCTTCTTCTTGTCCATGTTTTAGCTTCTTCTTGTCCATGTTTTAGCTTCTTCTTGTCCATGTTTTAGCTTCTTCTTGTCCATGTTTTAGCTTCTTCTTGTCCATGTTTTAGCTTCTTCTTGTCCATGTTTTAGCTTCTTCTTGTCCATGTTTTAGCTTCTTCTTGTCCATGTTTTAGCTTCTTCTTGTCCATGTTTTAGCTTCTTCTTGTCCATGTTTTAGCTTCTTCTTGTCCATGTTTTAGCTTCTTCTTGTCCATGTTTTAGCTTCTTCTTGTCCATGTTTTAGCTTCTTCTTGTCCATGTTTTAGCTTCTTCTTGTCCAGGTTTACCTCTTGTCCGGTTTAGTTCTTGTCCAGTTTTATGCCTGTCCATAAAAGCTAAACTGTACAAGGACTAAACTTGCAAAGAGCTAAATGGCTCTTTGCAAGTTTTAGTTCTTGTTAAGTTTTGTTCCAGTTTAGCTTTTATTCAAGTTTAGTTATTCTCCAGATTAGTTCTTGTTCAGGTTTAGCTTGTTGTCCAGGTTTAGCTCTTGTCCAGAGGGTGGGTGGGTGGGGGAGGGGTTGGATTTATAATGAGGTGGTGATGGATCAGTGTGATCACAAATTTTTAATTGCATCTTCATGTAATTTCAGACTTTATTTAATCAGAAATTAAAAAAAAAAAATGATGAACAAACAAAAGTGACTTGTGGCTCCCTCTATGAATTTTTAACCTCCTCCTCCTTTGCCATTCATTTCATTCAAACAGAATGATGATCACTTTTACGCTTTGTTCTCTCTCTCTCTCTCTCTCTTGATTTCGATCTCTTGAGATTCTTCTCTGAATAACCCTATTGTTTTTCCTGATAATCATTAACACCCGAATATCTCTCCCCCCTAACCTCCCCCCTTGACTACGGGTGTTTCTGTCACCCAGCATTGTTATTCAAGTGCAACAAAGGGGGCGCACTTTTATGCCAAATGGGGGCGCTCTTTTATTTCAAGGGTCCTTTTTTTTCTCTCCTCACTTATTAAGCTGTCATGGTTACATCACTTTTGTTTCCATGACCACCACCACCCCCAAACCACCCTCGAAAATCCCTTTTTCAGAGACACTTTTCGCTAAGAAGCATGTGGCTGCCCTCACTTATGCACATCACAACCACTAGAGGCGCCACTTAACATACAGAACTCATTATGGCCACAGCCCTTTTTATGACGAACGGCAACTTCTAATTGGTTTGTTGTGTGGTTCGACGTTGAAAAGAGGCGGAGCATGTGACGTCAGACTACACAACAAACAAGTTAGAAGTTGCCGGTCGTCATAAAAAGGGCGGCGCCAACTTCTGTTCATCCCGTTTTCTAATTGCCGGTCAAAATTACATGCAAAGCAATGGTGATTCTTCACCTATGGGAACTATAGGCGCGCGCCTAGAAGAGTAGATCTCAATCGCTTCAAAAGTATTATAATTTATAATGTTGAATATCTTTCAAAATAAACGTTTTAGAAGAATATTTAAGGAAAATATTCAAAGTTTGTTAAGAGGCTTTAATTATAGAACAAAATAATAAAAAGTTAATTTTGTAAGATATCATATTTATCAAAATAAACATTTTATGATGATGGATAAAACCAACTTAAGGTGGCTTTAGAAAAATTTATTTATTTTTGTCTCGCCAGATGGCGCCACTGCAGTGTCTATTATGTTTTATACGACAGTCTCTTCACTTCAACCCAGCGGTTTTGAAAAAAAAAATTATATTTTTCAAGCGAACATTTTTCAGGAGAAACATTACGAAAAAAAAAAATTCAAAGCTGTTTTAGAAACTAGAATAGTTGGTGATAATGCTGAGGATATCTTTCAAAATAAACTTTTTATGACGAAGTTTGAAAAAAAGGCCGAAAAATAGTTTTTTTTCGTGGAATTTCAATGGAAAAACCTAAAAAAAAACCGGGTCATTTTTCAAACTGAACTATAAAATGGTTTATTTTGTAAGATATTATAATGAAATAACTTTTAACATAAGCTTTTACCGTTCTAGTTTTTAAAACAATTAGAAATCTTTTATAATGTTGTTTCTAAAAAAATAAAATACGTTCGCTTGGAGTGTAGCATTAGGCACTGCAGTGGCGCCATTCAGTGGGACAAAAGCAAAATGAATATCTATAAAGCCACCTTTTAAAATGGCTCGGCTAAAATGTGCCCCCTGAGTACTAGTTCCAGAAGCGACCACTAGAGTGCGCAACTAAAAAAATACTTTTCTGATAATGATGAAAATGACAGGCAGGTGTGCTCAGCACAATACAGTCGTTTGCCCCGCCCTTTTATGAGCGTCAGACCCAAATATCAACCAATTAGAAATTGAAAAGAGTGGGGGGGCATGTAACATCAAACCAAATAACAAACCAATTAGAAGTTGTCGTTCCTCATAAAAGGGGCGGGGCAAACGATGGATTTGCGCTGAGCACACTTGCCTGTAGGAAAATGCTGTTGCTTTTACAGGCAAGTGTAGACAGCACTAAGCTTTTCGTTTGCTCCCCCCTTTTATGAGCGTCATCAATTTCTAATTGGTTTGTTATTTGGTCTGATGTCACATATGCCCCGCCCTTATCAATTTCTAATTGGTTGATATTTGGTTTGACGCTCATAAAAGGGCGGGGCAAACTAAAAGCTAGTACTGGCTACACTTGCCTGTGTTGCTTTTGGCTTTTTTTAGTTGTGTTTTTGGTGGAATGTTTTTAAGTTCTCGGAATCAAAAGACTTTTTTCGTCTTTCCTGGGTCTCTGAGGACCTTAAATGTAGTTTCATTTTGACCTGGAGGGATAGAAAATTATTGAAGGGCCTCCCCCCCCCCCTCTCGCCATATCATATAGAAAATATAACAAAATGACGAAATATTAGAGCATTTGATGAAATCTTCTCTTTTTTTCTCTTTAAAAAGTAGAAAAGGAAAAGTTGGAATGGTTTCTTGTGGTAAAAGGTCTAGAAGTCTAGACTTCGAAACAAAATTATTTCTGATTGATTATATTAAGTGCTAATTTAGCTTCTTTTTTTAGCTTAACTTTTGTTCATCTTAGCTTTTTTGTATGATCCTAGATTAGCTGTTTATAAGCTTAGTTGTTCTTAAGGTTAGCATTTATTACCATGCACCTCTAAGTTAAATCTTTTTGGTGTTTAGCTCTCTTTAGTTTAGATCAGTTGTTCAATTTAGCTCTTGTACTGACTTTAGCAAGTATATTTTTTTTTATTCATGGTTAGCACGGAGCTAAGTGTGAGATTGAAATGGAGCGAAGTTAGATAGAAATGGAGCCGGAAAAAAATGTGATTGAAATAAAGCAAATTGTGAGATAAAACTTTGTGAAGTCAAACTTGGAGCAAATTTCGAGATAAAAATTGGGCAAAATGTGAGATAAAAATGGAGCCAGTTGTGAGATAGATCTTTGTGAAGTCAAACTTGGAGCAAATTTTTAGATAAAACTCAGTTCAAATTTTGAGATAAAAATGGAGTAAATTTCGAGATAAAAAAATGGAGCAAAGTTTGAGATAAAAAGGGAGCAAAGTTTGAGATTTTTTAAAAAGGGAGCAAAGTGTGATATAAAACTTGGTTTAAATTTCGAGATAAAAATTGGGCAAAGTGTGAGATAAAAATGGAGCCAATTGTGAGATAGAACTTTGTGAAGATAAACTTGTAGCAAATTCTTAGATAAAAATGGAGCAAAGTGTGAGATAAAAATGGAGCAAAGTGTGAGATAAAAATGGAGAAAATCATGAGCATGAGCTCATGGAGCAAATTGTGAGATAGAACTTGGAACAGGTTTTGAGATAAAACTCAGTTCAAATTTCGAGATAAAAATAGAGCAAAGAGTTAGATAAAAAAAACGTCTCAAGTATTCAGATAAAATTGGAGCTAAAAGTGAGATAAAACTTGAGCAAAGAGATAAAAATGGAGCAAAAAATGTGAGATAGAAATGGAGCAAAAATTGAAATAAAAATAGAAGAGAGAGATAATGAAAATTGAACATAGAAATGAGAAAGAGAGATACAAATTTTTCTCTCTGTTCATTCTGATGATGATGATCTCTCATGGGAACCTTCAGAAAACTCTTCCCATGATGCTTCACTTCTTGGCCCCAAATGAATGGAGAAGGTTTTTGTGGCGTTGTCATCTGAGACTTGGGTTCTCTCTCTCTCTCTCTCTCTCTCTCTCTCTCTCTCACATATATTCTTTAATACATATCTATCTCTTTCTATTCTCATATATTGGGTTTGCCTTTTTTGATATATTCTCAAGAGAGATCTCTTTCTCTGTCTCTTTCTCTCTTTCTCTGTCTCTTTCTCTCTCTCTTTCTCTGTCTCTTTCTCTCTCTCTCTCTCTCTCTCTTTCTCTCTCTCTCTCTCTCTCTTCTCTCTCTCTCTCCTCTCTCTCTCTCTCTCTCTCTCTCTCTCTCTTTCTCTCTTTCTCTCTCTCTCTCTCTTCTCTCTCTCTCTCTCTCTCTCTCTCTCTTTCTCTCTCTCTCTCTCTCTCTCTCTCTCTCTCTCTGTTTCTCTCTCACTCTCTCTCTTTCTCTTTCTCTCTGTTTCTCTCTCTGGCAAACGTTGTCTATAATATTCCTTTACTTTGGGATATATAACTTGAAAGTAATTTCACTTTTAGCATTTGGAATTGCTTTTGGCTTCTTGAGGCTCATCTCCTTGGAGACGAGGCTTTTTTTTTCTTCTTCTTCTTCTTCTCATCTTATGAGTTTGATGTTTTACAAAATGAATAACTCCACTTTTATTTTGAAATGTAAGGGGGGGGGGGGGGTTGAGGAGGAGGTTAGTAGGTGTATTATACCTTTTTATTTATATTTTAAGATCTACCACCCCACTCCACCCCTTAACCACATATGTATTTTAGGCACAAATTCAAGATTTAAATTTGGCACTTTTAACTTTTAGCTTCTTTAGGACCATCTAAGAAAGGGGTTTCACAATACAAGAAAAGAACCTTATTTTAAGGATATTTGAAAATATTTTTTTTTTTTTTGAAACCCTGTTTAGAGTGTTCAAGTGCTAAGTTTTAAATTTTTTCTTGAAGTTGGGCTTTTTTTTTTATAAACACACACAACTCAGGTTAATGACTGGGAGAGCTATTTCTACCTTTTTCTCATCTTTTTTATGAGAAAAACGGTTTAGAAACCGAACAAAATAAAAATGTCCTCATAATAAGAATGGAGAAAAATATGTAATAAGTGGTTGAAAATGAGAAAGTTTTGCTTGTTTAAAAAAGGTGGCTTTATAGATATTTAATTTGCTTTTATTCTTCTAGATGGCGCCACTGTAGCAGTAAGCTCCATAAATGTTTTTTTTTTGTAGAAATTTGGACGAAAAAACTTGAAGCGAACGGTGTTTTTTTAGAGACTAGAATAGTAAATGTTTGAGCTAAAAGTATTTTCCTGATGAGATGTTTCAAAATGAACTTTTTAGAAGCAACTTTATGTTAAAGATTTCAAACACTTCTTTACTAGTTGACTTCTAACAAAGATGAACTTAAGGTGGCTTTATAAATATTTATTTTATTTTTGTCCTCCCAGATGGCGCCACTGCAGTTTCTATTATGTTCTATAAGGAGGTCTCTTCCTCCTCTCAACACGCGGTTTTGAGAGAAAATTTCTATTTTTCAAGCGAGTGTTTTTCAGAAATATGTTTACGAAAAAATTCAAATAGTTTTAAAAACTAGAATGGTAAAAGATTATGTTAAAAGTATTTAATGGCAGTATCTTACAAAATAAACAATTTTATAGTTCAGTTTGAAAATTGACCCGATTTTTTAGGTTTTTTCATTGAAATTTCATGGAAAAATTATTTTCGGCCTTTTTTTTTCAAAACTGTCATAAAAAGTTTATTTTGAAAGATATCATCATTGAAAAAACTCTTAACATTATCACCAACTATTCTAGTTTCTAAAACAGCTTTGAATTTTTTTTCGTAATGTTTTTTTCTGAAAAACGTTCGCTTGAAAAATGGAAATTGTCTCTCAAAACCACGTGTTGAGAGGAGGAAGAGACCTCCTTATAGAACGAACTATACACTGCAGTGGCGCCATCTGGGAGGACAAAAATAAAATAAATATTTATAAAGCCACCTTAAGTTCATCTTTGTTAGAAGTCAACTAGTAAAGAAGTGTTTGAAATCTTTCACATAAAGTTGCTTCTAAAAAGTTCATTTTGAAACATCTCATCAGGAAAATACTTTTAGTTCAAACATTTACTATTCTAGTCTCTAAAAAAACCTTTGAATTTCTTCTTAATGTACAAGTAAAAAGTTTGCCATATTAAAACAAAAAAATCAACTTTTCTTTGAACTGTGACGTTATTTTAACTCCCATATTGGTACGGAGCCCTGTAAAGGACATGTGAGATTTTTTTTTAAATCTCGACTTTAATCTCGACATGTTGACTTTTTAGAAAACGCGACATGTCGACTTTTAATCGCTTTTATTCGGCCATGTTAATTATGCCATGTTGTGCGCGCCATACTCTTGATAATTAAATGATTGCTGTTACAAGCGGGCGCTTGCAATAATTTAATTATTAAGAGTATGGTACGCGCAACATGGCATAATTAACATGGCCGAATAAAGGAGATTAAAAGTCGACATGTCGCGTTTTATAAAAAGTCGACATGTCGCGTTTTATAAAAAGTCGACATGTCGAGATTCTCGAAAAAGTCGACATGTCGAGATTCTCGAAAAAGTCGACATGTCGAGATTCTCGAAAAAGTCGAGATTCTCGAAAAAGTCGAGATTCTCGAAAAAGTCGAGATTCTCGAAAAAGTCGAGATTCTCGAAAAAGTCGAGATTCTCGAAAAAGTCGAGATTCTCGAAAAAGTCGAGATTCTCGAAAAAGTCGACATGTCGAGATTCAAGTCGACATGTCGAGATTAAAAAGAAATTTGCAAAAGTCCTCTGCAGGACTCCATACATTGGTGAGTTATTTAAGGAGTATATGATTTAAAATTTTAATGGGGTGGGTGGGTGTGTGTACCTGGCGGTGAGTGAGGCGCCCCTGGGGTGTTCTTTATGAGGTATGCAGCACAAAACCCATAGAGAGAGAAAGAGAAGCCTTTTCTTTTTTTTAAATACAATTGTTAATTATTTTGCATATAACAAACAATGACAGGTTTTTAAGAGAAGTCTCTCTGTAGGTGGGCTGGACAGTAGCCATTTTGTCGCTCTCTTTTTTTAAATAGAGGGAGGGAGGGAGAGGCCCATATGGGGGCCCAAGCTGTGAAGCACAAGATAACATTTCGGATTCATGGATTTACCAATCTAGTCCTAGATTGGTAAAATCCGTGAAATTCGTGTAAAAATCCGTGTGTAAAAGGATGTGCACCAACCCTTACATGTGGCGCCACTGCAGTGGCGTTTTTGTTGTTGTAGAATTCGGATGCAAAAACGTCAAGTAAATATTTTTTAGAAACAAAATTATGAAAAAAAATTCAAATTGTTTTAAAAACTAGAATGGTAAATGAGTCTGCTAAAAGTTTTTTTCATGGCAATATCTTACAAAATAAGCAATTTTATCGTTCAGTTTGAAAATTGAAAAACTATGAAAAAATGAAAAACTTATTTTCGGCGTTTTTTTCAAACTGTCATAAAAAGTTTATTTTGAAAGATATCATCATTGGAAAAAAAAAAATTTTAACATTATCACCAACTATTCTAGTTTCTAAAACAATTTTGAATTTTTTTTCGTAATTTTTTTTTTCTGAAAAACGTTTGCTTGAAAAACACACCAATACAATGTCGCCATCTGGGGGACGCTCCCAGATGGCGACAATGTATTGGTGTGTGACAACAGGCATTTAGAAATTGGGAAGAACTTTAGTTGGCGCCACCCTTTTTATAACGAACGGCAACTTCTAATTGGTCGTTATGTAGTCTGACGTCACATGCTCCGCCCCTTTTCAACGTCGAACCACACAACAAACCAATTATAAGTTGCCGGTCGTCATAAAACGGGCGGAGCCAACTGACGCCTGTGTGTGAACACATCCAGGATTGCATAGCTCAGTGTGGATACAAGATGGCGGCTGTCTTTCAAAATCAATATAAATATCGATTACTAATCGAATTTATTGAACATTCTGATCAAATTGGATTGTTTTAGATGAGGTGACAATTTGCGATTAATGGTTATCTAAATAATTAACTAATTCTCGATTAAAAGTGATTTTAATCAGGTTTTAATTTGAGCGAGAATCTGAATTAAGTTTCACCAAAGCGGTTTGGTCGTTTCTTTCTGTTGAAGTATGGAGGTGGTTGGGCCTTTTCAGGTATACTTACCTGGCGTAGGGTTAACCGTGATCACTTAGGCGGTTACCCCAGGACGAGGCTGTCCATTGCACTTAGGGCGTGCTGACTCCTGCGATTGCCCCAAATGTGGGTAACTCGGGCGCGCAATTTATGGCTGTGGGGATTTGCGTTCGCGCTATCCCCCCCCCCTTAAACAAATGAAAATTTCAGACTTTTTTAATCATTAAATGTGAAAATGACTTAATTTCGAAATTGTTCAATTTTAACTTTTTTTTAACTAATCCTAAAAAGTTAATTTTGAAAGATTTTACGAAATTATAGACAATAGTAAAAAAAAACACAGGCATTTAGAAATCGGGAAGAACATAAGTTGGCTCCGCCCTTTTTATGACGACCGCGGTGCAACTTCTAATTGGTTTGTTGTGTGGTTCGACGTTGAAAAGGGCGGAGCATGGTGACGTCAGACTACATAACCAACCAATTAGATGTTGCGTATTACATTTGCCCTATAGACACTTGTCCTAATGCTAATTGCCCTAAATGGATGATTGTCCTAAACCCACATGCCATAAAACCACATTTGCCCTAAAACCATTTTCTTCTCTTCATATGGTTTAGTGTCTAGACTACTGATTAGGGCAAATGTCCCTTTAGGACAAGTGGTTTTAGGGCAAATGTTTATAGGGCAAATGGCTATAGGGCAAATGGCTTTAGGGCAACTGTTTGTAGGGCAAATGCCTTTAGGGCAATGGTCTGTATGGGCAATAGCTTTAGGGCAATGGTCTGTAGGACAAATATCTTTAGGGCAAATGTCACACACCCACAAAAATGCTAATTCTTTTTGAGTTATCTTTCAAAATAAACTTTTCTTTATGTCAGTAGCAGTAAACTGTTATAGCAGTCAATTCCTATGTGAAATCTCAAATTGTTTGAAATTTCAGTTGGAGTTGATTTGTTTTTTTTTTTGTCAAAATTTTTATGAGCAATTTTGGTTTGTTGTGTTTGAAATATAAAATATGAAAAATTTCATTTAATTTTTACCAATTGTAAAAGATTGGTCGGTGGGTTTTTTTTTTGGGGGGGGAGGTTGAGAGTTTTGCTGTCATCATAAAAAGTATCCACACAGCTATCATAAAATATATTGAGAGACAACTCTCAGTTGTACATTTTATAGAATGTTTTACGGGGTAACCAACTATTGAGCCGGTTTAAATCAACAGTTTATTCATTGAAATCAATTAACGGGTTTTTTTTTTCTCAATTAAATTACATTACAAATTGGGCTTCAGGTCCAAATTCAAGAAGAAAACGTAGCACTTGAACACCTCTTAAGTAACGTTTCAACATACTAAAACCTTGTTTGAGGGTATTTATTAAAAAATAAGGGTTATACTATGTTTGAACCCTGCTTAGGAGGCTATAAGTTTAAAGTTCAAGTGCTAAGGCCTATATTCAAGAAGACAACTTAGCACTTGAACACCTCTTAAGTAACGTTTCAACATACGAAAACCCTGTTAGAGGGTATTTATTAAAAAAATAGGGGGTTTTCTATGTTTGAACCCTGCTTAGGAGGCTATAAGTTTGAAGTTCCAGTGCTAAAACCTATATTCAAGAAGAAAACTTAGCACTTGAACACCTCTTAAGTAACGTTTCAACATACTAAAACCCTGTTTGAGGGTATTTATTAAAAAATAAAGGTTATACTATGTTTGAACCCTGCTTAGGAGGCTATAAGTTTAAAGTTCAAGTGCTAAGGCCTATATTTAAGAAGACAACTTAGCACTTGAACACCTCTGAGTAAGGTTTCAACATACTAAAGCCCTGTTAGAGAGTATTTAGGTTTTTTTTACTCTGTTCGAACCCTGCTTTTGAGGCTATAAGTTGAAGTTGATAAAAATCTGAGCGAACGTAATAAGCAGACATCTAGCCTCTGAGCAGCCTTTTTGATTATAAAATAAAACCAATAATTGCAGTTGCTCTAATGCTGCTGATGACGATTACGTCACAAATGGCCCTTGGGCCACAGATTGAGAAACGTTTGCTTTCATATTTTGCATAAAAATTCGTGACCCCAAGACCCTGTTGTGAACTTAATCATAATCGACATTAAAGCAACTGCAATTAAGGCTTTTTTCTAATCAAAAAGGCTGGTTTCGAGGCTAGATGTCTGGTTACTATCAGTTGTCAACTAGAGCTCTAGCCTCTAACCAGTGTTTTTAATTGAAAAATAGCCATAATTGTTGGTTGCTCTAATGATGATTATTATTACTTCACAATTGGCACTTGGGGGCCACAGATTGAGAAACATTTTGCTTTTGATATTTTGCATAAAAATCTGAGCCAAAATAATAACCAGACATCTAGCCTCTAACCGGCCTTTCTGATTAGCAAAAAAAAAAAAGCATAATTTCAGTTGCTCTAATGATGATGATTATTACGTCACAATTGGCACTTGGGGGCCACAGATTGAGAAACATTTTGCTTTTGATATTTTTGCATAAAAATCCGAGCCCTACGTATAAAATAGCAAATATTACAAATTATATTTACTACAACAAAAAATAGTATAAAATTGCATTTGCTTTTTTGTTGTTATTTTGTTTGAAATTCATAGGGTTTGGGGGGGGGGGGTGGCTCGAGGGAGGTGAGGGGGGCCGCCATATTGGCAATAAAATAAAATCATTTTTATGAAAGAAACAACTGAAAAATAAGAAATTTTTCACTTTTTCTATTTTGTTCGTTTTGTTTTTTAATATCAATTTCAAATTTTACAATTTTTATTCATTTTTTTTTTCCTCCAAAAAAAAGTTATTTTTACGAAAAAAACAAAACCAAGTAGCCGGCCCACCCCCCCCCCCCCTCCCTCCCCCAACGCACGCAAAAGAAATTTATATTTCCTTTTTTTTTGCCAAGTGACAGTTAGTCATTCTGCACAATCACTAGGCAATGTGCATATAGACTGCCATAGGAAAAAGAAATACTTGTGTAAATGCAAGGTAGATGGCGCTTGCAACCTCCATAGGTGACAGGCAATTAGAAATCGGGACAAACAGAAGTTGGCTCCGCCCTTTTTATGACGATCGGTAACTTCTAATTGGTTTGTTGTGTGGTTCGACGTTGAAAAGAGGCGGAGCATGTGACGTCAGACTACACAACAAACAAGTTAGAAGTTGCCGGTCGTCATAAAAAGGGCGGAGCCAACTAATGTATGTCCCGATTTCTAATTGAGTGTTTTTTTGGACACAGGCAATTAGAAAACGGGATGAACATAAGTTGGCTCCGACCTTTTTTATGACGACCGGCAACTTCTAATTGGTTTGTTGTGTGGTTCGACGTTGAAAAGAGGCGGAGCATGTGACGTCAGACTACACAACAAACAAGTTAGAAGTTGCCGGTCGTCATAAAAAGGGCGGCGCCAACTTCTGTTCGTCCCGTTTTCTAATTGCCTGTCTCTTTAATTCGTATTCATTCAATGACATTTTTGTTAAGATAACCACAATTATAACAATGTTTACGATTTTATCAACAAAAACAAGAAACGTGAATTTTGTAAACAAAACACGTTTTCAAACACGGAATTAAAAACCTTGTCCTGATTTTGTTTTTAGTTTTCAAACAAAATTTGTTTTGTTTGTGGTTTATGGAAGTTAAAGGGTTCAGGGGCCCCCTTAAGCCCCTATTCACACTCTAACTCAGGCAATTAGAAATCGGGACAAACAGAAGTTGGCTCCGCCCCTTTTTATGACGACCGGCAACTTCTAATTGGTTGGTTATGTAGTCTGACGTCACATGCTCCGCTCTTTTCAACGTCGAACCACACAACAAACCAATTAGAAGTTGCCGGTCGTCATAAAAAGGGGCGGAGCCAACGTCTGTTCTCCCCGATTTCTAATTGCCTGTCACTCTAGCAACTTTTAATGCAATTCAACTTGCAAATGCAACTTGTGATTGTGTTTTTTCCGGGTTTTCCAATTGAAATTTCATGGAAAAACTATTTTCGGCCTTTTTTTTCAAAACTCATAAAAAGTTTATTTTGAAAGATGTCATCATTCTAGTTTCTAAAACAGCTTTGAATTTTTTCGTGATTTTTTCGCTTGAAAAATATAACTTTTTGTCAAAACCACTGGGTGGAGTGGAGGGAGGGGGGAAGAGACCCGCCTATAGAACGTAATAGCCACTGCAGTGGCGCCATCTGAGAGGACAAAAAAAACATCTATTCAGCCATCTTAAGAGATTTAGCTACCATTCTAGCTACCGTTCTAGTTTTTTCTATAGTTTGTTGCTCTTAAAATACTAGAATAATTTAGTATTTAAAATGAGCTTATTCATAAAATACTAGAATAATCCAGCATTTAAAAAATGAGTTTCTTATCTAAAAGACTAGAATAATCCAGCATTTAAAAATATGCTTTTTCATAAAATACTAGAATAATCCAACATTTAAAAATATGCTTTTTCATAAAATACTAGAATAATCCAACATTTAAAAATATGCTTTTTCATAAAATACTAGAATAATCCAACATTTAAAAATATGCTTTTTCATAAAAGACTAGAATAATCCAGCATTTAAAATATGAGCTTTTTTATAAAAGACTAGAATAATCCAGCATTTAAAAAATGAGCTTGTTATCTAAAAGACTAGAATAATCCAGCATTTAAAAATGAGCTTTTATCTAAAATACTAGAATAATCCAGCATTTAAAATATGAGCTTGTTATCTAAAAGACTAGAATAATCCAGCATTTAAAAATATGCTTTTTCATAAAACACCTTTAATAAGCCCCTCCCCCCCCCCCCCCCCTCCTAAAAAAAAGAGAAATTTTCAATATTTTTTTAAAAAAAAGCGCCCACTCGAAATTTGTAGCCATATTTCTGATGACGTCACCTAAAACCCCAAATGGTCACCTGAAAAATGGTTTGACCTCCGTATTATTAAACAAGTATGAATTAGATCAACCATAACTTAGAAGAAGAAGAAGGTAAAAATAATAAAACTATTACATGTTTATTTCCACCTGTAGGTTTTTTTGGGGGGGGGGGAGGTGAGGAGAGAGCCCACCTGATGTTTTTTGTTTCAGAATGGGGAAGATGTGTTGAGGTGGGGGCCCGCCCCCCTTTTTCATGACCCCCTAGTGAGTCTCTTAAATAAAATCCCTGATGTCTTAATCTCAATTGGAGATTTTCATAGTTGAAAAAGAGAGAGAGAGAGAGAGAGAGAGAGAGAGAGAGAGACATATAAGAGAGAGAGAGAAAGAGCATCAATGTCTTAGCAGGTGGGCCATACACACAAAAAAGAAGAGGCGGAGGAGGTCCTCCAACATCTTTTTTAAGCTAAAAAAAAAAGAATTATGGGTCAGGTGAACAAACACAACACAATTCTATACTAAAAATGGTCAGGACGTGTCCCGCAGTGCACTTTTGGGTGCCTTTGATGATCTCAACCCCTGAAACCTGAAAAAAAAGGATGGAATTTTGTGAACCAAGCTCCCCCTCCCCGCCCCGCCCCCCCCCCCCAAAAATCTTATTTTTAAACTAAGATGCAAAACCAATAACCAGTCACTTGTTAGGACAGGCAATTAGAAATCGGGACAAACACAAGTTGGCTCCGCCCTTTTGATGACGACCGGCAACTTCTAATTGGTTTGTTGTGTGGTTAGACGTTGAAAAGGGCGGAGCATGTGACGTCATACTACATAACCAACCAATTAGAAGTTGCGTTCGTCATAAAAAGGGCGGAGCCAACTTATGTATGTCCCGATTTCTAATGGCCTGTCTTGTTAGGAGAATTTTTATTATGAGGCCCATCTAACACACGGTGTGCTCAGCACTTACTTTTCGTTTGCCCCGCCCTTTTATGAGCGTCATCAATTTCTAATTGGTTGATATTTGGTCTAACGCTCGTGAAAGAGCGGGGCAAACAAAAGTTGGTACTGGGCAGAGATATGCCTGTCCACGTAACATCTTTAAAAAAATATATTCTGATTGGCTAATAATTTGCATATAGAGGTCCCTATATAGTGAAATATAGATGGGAAAGAATGGGGTTTGTGGGCCGCAGAAGGGCCACTAGTATTCAAAAGCCTATAGACTGAAAATCTCAAATAGACAGGCAAGTGTGCTCGGCTTATTACAGTGGTTTGCCCCGCCCTTTTATGAGCATCAGGCCAACCAATCAATCAATTAGAAAATTGAAAAAGGCGGGGCATGTGACATAAGACCAAACAACAAACCAATTAGAAGGGGGCAAATGACTGTATTGTGCTGAGCACACTTGCCTGTCTTATTTGAGATTTTCAGTCTAGGCTTTTGAATACTAGTGGCCCTTCTGCGGCCCACAAACCCCATTCTTTCTCATCTATATTTCACTATATGCAAAGTATTGGCCAATCAGAATACATTTTTTTAAAGAAAGATTTCTGAGGTGCACCTTAGGTGGTAAAGAAAAATTGAAATAGACCCCACCCCGTCATCTATTGTTATGACACTGGGGGAGGAAGGGGGAGGGCGTAAAAGAATGAAATAAAATGTAATTTTCCAATGTGAGAGATTTTTTTTTAAATATAGAATCTTGAATTAATTTTTTAAGAAACAGTTTTTCAGGCGATGAATTGTGTTGTTCAATTCAACAACATTGTATAATTGAGTTTTTTTGTGGTATATCATATTAGTTTCGAAATATTGAAAGTTTAGCTCTAAAGATTGCGAATTTAGCTCTAAAAATTGCGAGTTTAGCTCAAATGATTGCGAGTTTAGCTCGAAAGGTTGGGTGTTTAGCTCGAAAGGTTGCTAGTTTGGCTCAAAAGATTGAAAGTTTAGCTTAAGATTGCTAGTTTGACTCAAAAGGTGGCGAGTTTAGCTCAAAAGATTGCAAATTTAGCTCTAAAGATTGAAAGTTTAGCTCAAAAGAATTGCTAGTTTGGCTCAAAGGGTTGCGAATTTAGCTCAACAGATTGCGAGTTTGGCTCAAAAGATTGTGAATTTAGCTCTAAAGATTGAAAGTTTAGCTCAAAAGATTGCTAGTTTGGTTCAAAAGGTTGGGAATTTAGCTGTAAAGATGGCGAGTTTAGCTCAACAGATTACGAGTTTAGCTCAACAGATTACGAGTTTAGCTCTAAAGATGGCAAGTTTAACTCTAAAGATTGCAAATTTAGCTCACAACATTGCAAGTTTAGCTCTAAAGATTGCGAGTTTAGCTCTAAAGATTGCAAGTTTAGCTCAAAAGGTTACAAGTTTAACCCAAAGATTGTATGTTTAGCACAAAAGATTGCTAGTTTGGCTCTAAAGATTGAAAGTTTAGCTCAAAAGAATTGCTAGTTTGGTTCAAAAGGTTGGGAATTTAGCTCTAAAGATGGCGAGTTTAGCTCAACAGATTGCGAGTTTAGCTCTAAAGATGGCAAGTTTAACTCTAAAGATTGCGAGTTTAGCTCTAAAGATTGCAAGTTTAGCTCAAAAGGTTACAAGTTTAACTCAAAGATTGTATGTTTAGCACAAAAGATACAAATTCAGTTGAATGAATGACTTGAAAGTTTTTCATTCATTCAACAAGTAGCAAAAGCAAAAACATGAAAGTTGAAAGTTTACTTTTCTAGTTTTTTAAAAGAAAACCACTTTTCAATTTCTTTTCCTAATATTTCTGCTTCTCTCTATATTTAACTGCAGAAGTAATAAAACCAAGAATTCCTCTTATTTCTATTGTTCTTTTCCTCATTTGCATATTATGCAAATGAATGGTTTATTGTCTCAAGTGGTGAAAACTGAAGAAGAAGAAAGACAAAAAAAAAAGAGAACCATTTTTGTTAATTGGATTGAAATTCTTCTTGTTTTATCTTCTTGTTTATCAGCCATTTTGAGAAGAAGCAACAGGAAAAAAAAAGCCCATTCAAAAATGGTCTTAAAAAAATGTGTGCAGCTTTTGGACATTTTTAATTAGTTGTGCGCACATATATAGGTGATTATAAATTATCATTAGTTGCCCCCTAACTTAATTACTTGATTAAGCGCAGTTTTCAAATTGCAAAGAAGAAAAACCTCCTCGTTTCCAATAAAAGAGACTTAAAAAGTGGGAATAGTTTATTATGAAATATTAGCTGATATTAAAGGAAGACATTGGAAGATGGGACTGTTATATATCAGTTCAATGTAGTGCCCTTTCACCCCCTAATATACAGGCAATTAGAAAAAGGGATAAACAGAAGTTGGCTCCGCCCTTTTTATGACGACCGGCAACTTCTAATTGGTTTGTTGTGTGGTTCGACGTTGAAAAGGGCGGAGCATGGGACGTCAGAACTACATAACCAAACCAATTAGAAGTTGCGTTCGTCATAAAAAGGGCGGAGCCAACTTCTGTTCATCCCGTTTTCTAATTACCTGTTGAAGTTAGCAGTGGCTTGAAATTAGCAACCGCTTGAAGTTAGCAACCACTTGAAGGTAGCAGCTACTTGAAGTTAACAGCAGCTTGAAGTTAGCAGCAGCTTGAAGTTAGCAGCTGCTTGGAGTTGGCAACCACTTGATGTTAGCAACCGCTTGAAGTTGGCAACCGCTTGAAGTTGGCAACCGCTTAATGTTAGCAGCCGCTTGATGTTAGCAGCCGCTTGAAGTTAGCAACTAAATGTTAGCAACTGCTTGAAGTTAGCAGCCGCTTGAAGTTAGCAGCTACTTGAAGTTAGCAGCAGCTTGAAGTTAGCGGCTGCTTGGAGTTGGCAACCACTTGATGTTAGCAACCGCTTGAAGTTGGCAACCGCTTAATGTTAGCAGCCGCTTGATGTTAGCAGCCGCTTGAAGTTAGCAACTAAATGTTAGCAACCGCTTGAAGTTAGCAACCGCTTGAAGTTAGCAAAAAAACAGAAATTATCAACAGGGGCCACCATACACTACAGTAGAAATAGTTGGGTCAGTAGGGGGTCGTTTATACCTCATTGAAAACAGTATAAGGGGATTTGGGGGGGGGGGGTCATGTGGCCCATTGTTTTGTCTTTTGTTTTAGAGACGTTTCTCACGTTAATCTTACATTTTGATTTTAAATTTTAAATAATATCAGGTGAAATTGGGTGTTGAGACAGGGAATCACAAAAAAAAAGGGATTCTTTGGGGTTCACACATTTAGAATTTACATCGAAATTCTAAATTTTTTTCTTAAAATAAAGTTGAAGTTATTTTTAAATATGCAAATGAGGTAGAACAATTGAATATAGAATTCGGACAGTTCTGCATTTAAGTACCAGTGTATAAGGATGTATGTTTTAGAAACTGGAAGAGTAGTCAGTGATTCACCTAAAACCCAGATACCTACCAAGCTCGCGAGGTGCATGATCTAGAACATTTCGGAACATGTTCGCGAGCAGAAACAGAACCCGGTTTAGACGGGAGCTCGCGAACAGTTATAGAGTTGTCCGCGAACCGGTACAAAATTCGCTCTTGATGCGCGGTACATTAAAGGGTTCGTTCTTGAACATCAGCCGAACAGAGAACCCGGTTTAAATGGGAGCTCGCGAACAGATGTAGAGTTGTTCGCGAACCAGTACAAAGTTCTCTCTTGAGGCGGTACATCAAAGGGGTTCGTTCTCGGAACGTCTGCCGAACAGAGAACCCGATCTACACGTAAGTGAGCTCGCCTCGCCAGTTAATAATTATTACAAACAAATTTAACGACGCCGAACAATTGACGAAGAAACAAACAAAAATCACGAGGGTGCTGTATATACAGGCAATTAGAAATCGGAACAAACAGAAGTTGGCACCGCCCTTTTTATGACGACTGGCAACTTCTAATTGGTTGGTTATGTAGTCTGACGTAACATGCTCCGCCCTTTTCAACGTCGAACCACACAACAAACCAATAAGAAGTTGCCAGTCGTCATAAAAAGGGCGGAGCCAACTTCTGTTTGTTCCGATTTCTAATTGCCTGTGGGAGCTGTTTGCTCGCCATGCGAACCGCGAACACGTTAATTTTGTTGGTGTAGACATTATGCTCGCGAGCAGCTCTCGAACAGTTTCCGAGCGGTTTGCAATATCTAATTTTGGTCTGTATACGCGGCTTTAGGTGTGAATGAGTTACCATTCTAGTTTCTAAAAACACTTTCAAGTTATTATTCCATTGTTCCTCCTTCATTTGCATATTTTGCAAATGGCTACTTATATAAAAAATGACATTTTCACGGTTTAGAAACAAATTAACCAAAAAAAAAATATCTTTTCAAAGACAGAAGAATTTTTTTTTTACCCTTTCTTGAAGTTTCGTGCACATAAGGCATAACTTCAAGAAGAAAACTTAACACTTGAACCCTCTAAACAGGGTTTCAACAGAAAAGGAAACTTTTTTAAGTGTACTTAAATTAATATAACTGGATTTTTCAATGTTGTGAAACCCTGTTAAAAAGAGTTCCAGTTAATGTTCAAGTACCAAGGGTCAGATTCAAGATAATTTCTACTTGGACTTTTTAACTTGAACCCTCTAAACAGGGTTCCAACAGAGAAAAAAGTGTTTTTCAAAAAGTCAAATAAAACAGGGTTTTTTATGTTGGAACCCTGATTAGAGAGTTCAAGTTAAAATTGAAGTTTATGAAGACCTCAAGTCAAGAAGGACAAATGGAACTTAAGTTCAATTTTGAACCCTCTGAACAGGGTTCCAAATTGAAGTTCAATTTTGAACCCTCTGAACAGGGTTCCAACAGATCAAAACCCCGGTTTTATTGAGTTCCCTTAAAAAAGGCTTTTATTTGTTGGAACCCTGTTTAGAGGGTTCAAAGTTGAAGTTTAAGTATCAGGTTTTCTTATTGAATTAATGGTTTAATGCCTTTGTACTTAAATTATAACTTGAACTCTCTGAACAGGGTTCCATCATGCAAAAAAAAACTTTTTTTGAGGATACTTAATAAAACAGGGTTTTTCTTAGTTGGTGGTACCCTGTTGAGAGAGTTCAAGTTATAATTTAAATACTTAAGCTTTAATTCAAAAAGTGCAGTTTGCACTTGAACTTCAACTTTTGAACTCTTTGAACAGGGTTCCAACAGGTAAAGCACTGTTTTTATTGAATAGCCCATAAAAGGCTTTTGTTGGTTTTTTCCTTTGTTGGGACCCTGTTTAGAGGGTTCAATTTTTAAGTTCAAGTGCAAACTGCACTTTTTGAATTAAAGTTTTAAGTATTTAAAATTTAACTTGAACCCTTTAAACAGGGTTCGAACAGGAGGAAAAAAGTTTTTTTCAAAAGTAGTCAAATAAAACAGGGGTTTTTTATCTGATGGAACCCTGTTCAGAGAGTTCAAGTTAAAATTTAAATACTTAAAACTTTAATTCAAAAAGTGCAGTTTGCACTTGAACTTAAAAATTGAACTCTCTGAACAGGGTTCCAACAGGTAAAACACTGTTTTTATTGAATACCCCATAAAAGGCTTTTGTTGGGGTTTTCCTTTGTTGAAACCCTGTTTAGAGGGTTCAAGTTTATAGAATTTATTCCAAGTGTAAATATTTTTTCTCTTGAATTTGCACCCCTTAAAAATGGCCTGTTTTTTTTTGTGTCATATTTAAAAATGGGGTTATGCAAATTTTTGGGAGTTGAGAGAGAGAGAGAGAGGACACTATTAGGACATTAGGCATATGGAGAGAGAGATAGAGAGAGAGAGAGAGAGAGAGAGAGAGAGAGAGAGAGAGAGAGAGAGAGAGAGAGAGAGAGAGAGAGAGAGAGAGAGAGATCCATTTAATGGAAATTTGAGTTTTCTTCAAGGGGGGTCTTTTTTTAGGGGGGATTTTTTGTATTTTATGTAATTTTTCATGAAGAAGAGGAGGAGGGTGAGGGGAGAGGACCTTATAGGAAGAAAAACCAAGTAGGGGGTGAAGAATGTCACCGAAATATTAAAACAAAACACACTGGAGCCACATTTACATTATTATTAAACAATGTTTTCTTTAAAATAGGAGTGGGGTGGGGAAAGAAGGTGGGCCAGAAACAGAGGGATAACACACACACAATAGGGTGTTTGCATAATGAGGTATTTTGTGGTTATATACCTGAAAAAATAAAGGATGGGCCCAGAGGGAGGGAGAGTGTCTCTCAATTAGACAAAACAAAGGGGAGGGACATTCTTGGTATATATTGGGACACGTCCTCCTACATGAGAATCAATGGACATAACTTCATTTACAACTCAATTTGGAGCCCCAATTATATGGACCAAATTAGAAGAGAAAAAAAAGTTAACTTAGGGCCCTACTCTTTAACTAGGGCGCAGCGAGTGAGGCACTTACCTCAGGCGCAAAGCGTACGGGGCGCAAAGATAATACAGGAGGGCGCCACTTTTATTCTTGCCTCAAAAATAAACTTTTTATTAAAAAAAAAGTTTATTTTGAAAGTTAGATAGCAAACATTAAAATACCTTTTAAGTTATTGAGTTGCCCTTCTAGTTTTTAAAACACTTCCAATCTTTTTTTCTCTGTGTTTTCAAATGAGCAACACTAAGGAGAAATTGTAAGTGTTTTAGAAACTAGAAGGGTAACTCAATTACTTAATAGTATTTTGATGTTAATATCTTTCAAAATAAACTTTTTGTAGACAAAAAAGTATCATAAAAAGTTTATTTTGAAAGTTATCAAAGCATGAAAATACCCTTAAGTGATTAAGTTACCCTTCTAGTTTCTAAAACACTTTCAGTTTTTTCTTTGTGTTTTCAAATAATAAGGAGAAATTGTTTGTTTAGAAACTAGAAGGGTAATTCAATCTTACTTAATAGTATTTTGATGTTAATATTTTTCAAAATGAACTTTTTGTAGACAAAGTATCATAAAAAGTTTATTTTGAAAGATATATCAAACATGAAAAATACATCCTTAAGTGATTGAGTTACCCCCCTCCCCTTAATTGATCTAATTATGATTTACACATTTAATTGTTTTAATTAAAGTAAAATTATGAAACATTTATTTTTACAAAAAAAAAGTCTTTTCTAGTTTTTTTTTAAGTTTTTATTTTTTCATTTTATTTATTTTATTTTTGTTTTTGTTTTTGTTTTTTTTCTTTTCTTTTCATATTTTAATTTGTCAGCCGCTCGAACACGAATTTTACAAAGTGTTGTTGTTGTTTCACCAAAGAAAGGACCATTTTTAAAGAAAAGACAAAAGGGCAAGTATTTAATAAGGGCATCTGGAGACAGCTTAAGAATTTCCTTGGCTTCTGCCCCTTTTATGAGTGTCAGATCAAATATCAACCAAAAGGGGCGGGGCTTGTGACATCAGACCAAATAACAAACCAATTAGACATTGATGACGCTCATAAAAGGGGCGGAGCCAAAAAAAATTCTGAAGCTGTCTACAGACGCCTGCGTATTTAATTTATAGAAAATAATTGGCTAATTTTATCTTTTTTTGAAACATGCTGCGCCACCTAGTGTCAGTTTTGTCATTGTTGGGTCGTGTAATTTTGTTTTTATGTAAATTAGGTTGATTTCTTGAACTTGTAAAGGCCGGGTCCACATTAAGCTGACAAAAGTGTAACATGATTTCGAGAGACAAAAACACCTAAAAAAAAGTAGATTTTGAAAACAAAACAAACCTGAAACAAAAATGCAACATGATTTTGATACAAAAACGCAACAAAAACACCTAAAAAAAAAAGCAGATTTTGAAAATAAAATAAAATTGCAACATTATTTTGATACAAAAACACAACAAAAATACCAGAAAAAGCAGATTTTGAAAACAAAACAAACCTGAAACAAAAATGCAACATGATTTCGAGACAAAAACGCAACAAAAAACACCTAAAAAGCAGATTTTGAAAACAAAAACAAACCTGAAACAAAAATGCAACATGAGCTAGAGACAAAAACACAACAAAAAAGCAGATTTTGAAAACATAACAAACCTGAAACAAAAATGCAACATGATTTTGATACAAAAATGCAACAAAAAACACCTAAAAAAAAGCAGATTTTGAAAATAAAATAAAATTGCAACATTATTTTGATACAAAAACACAACAAAAATACCAGAAAAAGCAGATTTTGAAAACAAAACAAACCTGAAACAAAAATGCAACATGATTTCGAGACAAAAACGCAACAAAAAACACCTAAAAAGCAGATTTTGAAAACAAAAACAAACCTGAAACAAAAATGCAACATGAGCTAGAGACAAAAACACAACAAAAAAGCAGATTTTGAAAACATAACAAACCTGAAACAAAAATGCAACATGATTTTGATACAAAAACGCAACAAAAACACCTAAAAAAAAAAGCAGATTTTGAAAATAAAATAAAATTGCAACATTATTTTGATACAAAAACACAACAAAAATACCAGAAAAAGCAGATTTTGAAAACAAAACAAACCTGAAACAAAAATGCAACATGATTTCGAGACAAAAACGCAACAAAAAACACCTAAAAAAGCAGATTTTGAAAACAAAAACAAACCTGAAACAAAAATGCAACATGATTTCGAGACAAAAACGCAAGAAAGCAAATTTTGTATCTGAAAGAGACATAATTATCTAAGTGATTGAGCTACCCCTTCTAGTTTCTAAAACACTTTCTAGTTTCTTTTTGATTTTGCACCTGAAAGACAGAATAAGGAATTTCTCTTTAATTTGCATATTTTGCAAATGGATTTTTTATAGACCCTTCTAGTATTTAAGGTGGTTTTAAAGGGTAAACGCTTCACGAACTCTTGATTAGAAACTAGAAGGGTAACTCAATCATTTCACCTGAAAAAGACTAGAATAAACCATCTTATTTTGAATAATTAGTTAAATGAGACATTAATTCTTCATTTAATTTTTTGTTAAAATAAAAATAACTTAAAATAGAAATAAATATTCAGTTTGTGGAATTTGATTATATTTTTCACTATTTTTAATAAAAATAAAGCCTTAAGATATTAAAATGCCAACAGAAAAATGAGGAAAAATTCCTTTACTTTTTCTTCATTTTGAAGCAAGTCTTATATTTATTATTATTAAGATGATGATCTTTAAAGGGAGGATTTTTATCACCCAATAAAAAAAATGCTAAAAAAAAGAGGGGTTGATGGGTAATAATAATGTTGCAGTCAATCTGCGGAATCAGTCAATCTGCATATTACCTAGGCAGTGTTGCAAAACAACTAACCTGCTAAAGTGAATCTGCAAAATTCAACACAGACAGTTAGAAATCGGTCAGAACTTCAGTTGGCTCCGCCTTTGTTATGACGACTGGCAACTTCTAATTGGCTGGTTATGTAGTCTGACGTCAAACTTCATAATCAGCCAATTAGAAGTTGCCGGTCGTCATAACAAAGGGCGGAGCAAACTGAAGTTTTGACCTATTTCTAACTGCCTGTAATTCAACACCTAAAAATGTATTGAAGGTTTGCAGGATTCACTATAGTGGTTTTGTAGACTGCCTAGGCAATATTCAGATTGACTGATTCTGCAGATTGACTTTAATAATAATAATAATAAGGAAGTTTCTAGTTTGATATTAATATCAATATTATTTTTGGGGGTGAGGGAGGGGAAATGGAATCTTAAAGCCTTGTTTCCATTGGGGTGAAAATTTTGAACTTTTTGAAAATTTCAATTTGGTGAAAAATAGAACTAGAGGCTAGAAGGGTAACAAGGGTAAAAAGAGAAACTAGAAAGTGTTTTAGAAACTAGAAGGGTAGCAGCTCAATCATTTAAGATGTTGTAAATGTTGACATCTTTCAAAATAAACTTTTTATGTCAGTTTGAACAACTTTAAGCATATGATATTTTTTTTAAAATTTTTGTCAATAAAAAAAAAGTTTATTTTGAAACATAATCAAACATGAAAATAGGGATTGACGCTAATTCAGATTGTTAAAAATTGGCGCTTATTCAGTTTCGGATTTTTTTTTCAGTTCGGCGTTTGTTCACTTTGGTGTTTAATTCAGTTTGGCGTTTATTCAGTTTAGCGCTTATTCAGTTTAGCGCTTATTCAGTTTGGCGCTTATTCAGTTTGGCGCTTAATCAGCGCCACCAATCCAAACCAGAGAGAGAATTTAGGTTAAAGGTTCAAGTTTTTTTTTGTCTTGAATTTGGGCCTCAAGAAAGATCACTGATATGAGATTATCATTATTATTATTATTATTATTATTATTATTATTATTATTATTATTGTTATTAAATATGAAGAAAACGCGTTTTAAAAAAATG
Source organism: Brachycybe producta (assembly GCA_036925085.1). Classification (NCBI taxonomy): domain Eukaryota; kingdom Metazoa; phylum Arthropoda; class Diplopoda; order Playtdesmida; family Andrognathidae; genus Brachycybe; species Brachycybe producta. The sequence continues at coordinate 584,594 of JAUPFP010000063.1, forward strand.
CGTGTTTTAAATTTCAGAAGATTTCTTCTTTTTCAGGAAATTTTAGTAAAAAAACAACTGATATTTGAGGTTCCGTTGTTTTCATTAATCAGTTTTCAGCAGTTTTATTATTAAATATTGCAATGTTTAAGATTGGAAAATGAAAACTTTACATAAATATTTAAAGTTTAAACTAAAAAATCTCAAGGGGTTTTTAAACAAAAAATGCCCTCAAGGGGTTTATATATAAAAAAAATATGAACTCTCAATGTCTTCCATGTTGTTCTTAAAGAGGTTTTAAGTCGGAACTTACAACGCAAATTTGAAGTCTCTCTCTCAATAGTTTAGAGAGCAAAAATCCGATTTTTAGAAGTTTCTCTTAAGAGTTTTGAAAGTTTACAAAGTATGAACTCAACTTCCTCTCTAGTTCCTTCTTAAGAGTTGAGAGAAAAAACTCAACTTTGAAGTTCCTCTCAAAAGTTGAGAGCAAATACTCAATTTTAAAGTTCTTCTCAAAATTTGAGAGCAAATACTCATTTTAAAAGTTTCTCTTAAAAGAGGAAATAATTAATTTTGAAGTTCCTCTCAAAAGTTGAGAGCAAATACTCAATTTTAATGTTCTTCTCAAAATTTGAGAGCAAATACTCAATTTTAATGTTCTTCTCAAAATTTGAGAGCAAATACTCAATTTTAAAAGTTTCTGTTAATTTTTTTAAGTTTAGAAAGTAAAAACTCAATTTTAAAATTCCTCTTAAAAGTTGAGAGCAAATAATCAATTTTGAAGTTCTTCTCAAAATTTGAGAGCAAATACTCAATTTTAAAGTTCTTCTGAAAATTTGAGAGCAAATACTCAATTTTAAAGTTCTTCTCAAAATTTGAGAGCAAATACTCAATTTTAAAGTTCTTCTGAAAATTTGAGAGCAAATACTCAATTTTAAAGTTCTTCTCAAAATTTGAGAGCAAATACTCAATTTTGACGTTCCCCTCAAAAGTTCAGGGTAAATACTCAATTTTGATGTTCCCCTCAAAAGTTCAGGGTAAATACTCAATTTTGATGTTCCCCTCAAAAGTTGAGAGCAAGATTTCGAAAATAAGAACTCAATTTTAAGTGTCATCCTATTAAAGTTTCAGTCTTTTTCAAACTCATAAAAAGTTTATTTTGAAAACTATATTCAATATCGAAATTTACTGAAGTAATTGTGTGTTACCCTTCTAGTTTCTAAAAAAACACTTTCAAAAATTTCTTCTTTAATTTTGCTATTCTGAAAATCAAGAGTTTGAGAGGTGTTTACACTTTAAATACCCACCTTAAATACTAGAAAGGCTTTTAAATCTATGATGTTCAGAAGAAAGAGAGTTAATTGAGCTTTGATTTGGGGGGGGGTCCTGATTTTAAAAGAGAGACCCTCCTCCCCCTTCCTCCCCCCCCCCCAAAAAAAATGGTCAGTTTTAACAGTTTAACCCTTAAGAGATAAAAGATTCTCTCTTTTTATTAGTCTCTAACCAAAACTAAAAACCATTCCCTTAACAAAAATTAAACCAACTTTGTACATTTAGAAAGTGTTTTTTTGAAATTTCCTCTTCTAGGATTTTTCTTATTTCTAGTAAATAAAAGCTAAACTTAATTGTATAAAGGTGTCTTTTAGATAGAAAATAAGAGGGAAAAACAACTAGAAACTTGTTTTTGAATTAGTTTTGAAGGTCCAACCATAAACTGGACCCATAACGACCCTAAATAGCCTCAACGTAGCCACCAACCACTACCACTGCCACCAAATGTCCATCTCCCATAGACTCCCATTGTTAAAAAGAGAACATTCTGAGCCAACCAATGGGGGAAGGTTAAATTGGGTTTTTGTTTTGTGTTTGGCTGCTGCTTATTGATGGAGGATTAGTTCTGTTGTTGTTGTTTTTGTTGTTTTACAAACTTCAACAACTGACCAATATGGTCAAGTAGTGACTGACCATTGGTCAGTTCATTTGGAGAAAGTTGGAAGCAGTTAAGTTGCAGTTAAAGTTGGGTTTGGTTTTGTTTTTCTTTTGAGGAACAAAAACCTTCTTCTTTGATGAGTTGCTTAGAAAAAGCTATGTGTCTATTGGGGATGACTTTTATTATCAACAAAACCAAAAGCGAGAGATGGAAAGAGAAAAGTGGGGGAGGGGGGAGAAAAATGGTGGGTGATGAAAGGGGATTAAGATTTAACCAGAGGAATTCTTAGACCCGGGTTGCAATAAATGAGGTAGCAGTTTCCTCAGATCGCTTGCTTGCAAATTGCATACAGTTGAGCGTCGAGATTATCGGAAAACGTCGGTTGTCGGAAACTGTCGAGACGCGTCGGTCGCGATTTCATCCGTCACGATTTCGTTGTTCGAGAATCGCCTGTCGAGAGTCGCCTATAGAGACTCGCCGGTCGCAATTTCGTCTGTCGCGATTTCGTTGGTCGAGAGTCGCCTATCAAGACTCGCCGGTTGCGATTTCGTCTGTCGAGACTCGCCGGTTGCGATTTTGTCTGTCGAGATTCGCCGGTTGCGATTTTGTCTGTCGAGACTCGCCGGTTGCGATTTTGTCTGTCGAGACTCGCCGGTTGCGATTTTGTCTGTCGAGACTCGCCGGTCGAGAGTCGCCGGTTGCGATTTTGTCTGTCGAGACTCGCCGGTCGAGACTCACCAGTCGAGAGTCGCCGGTCGCGATTTCGTCTGTCGAGACTCGTTTGTGGCGATTTCGTCTGCCGAAACTCGTTTGTGGCGATTTCGTCTGCCGAGACTCGTTTGTGGCGATTTCGTCTGCCGAGACTCGTTTGTGGCGATTTCGTCTGCCGAGACTCGTTTGTGGCGATTTCGTCTGCCGAGACTCGTTTGTGGCGATTTCGTCTGCCGAGACTCGTTTGTGGCGATTTCGTCTGCCGAGACTCGTCGGTCGCGATTTCGTCTTTCGAGACTCGTCGGTCGAGAGTCGCCTGTCGAAACTCGTCGGTCGAGAGTCGCCTGTCGAAACTCGTCGGTCGAGAGTCGCCTGTCGAGACTCGCCGGTTGCAATTTCGTCTGTCGAGACTCGTCGGTCGCGATTTTGCCGGTCTCGATTTCGTCAGTCCAGATCAAATAAAACAATGGATGCTTTAAGCTCTGAACAATTTCCCCCATTTCTATAGAGAGTCATTGATAAAAGTCTTTTGAGTTTTGGTTGTAAAAATTGCCTCAGAAAGATATATTAATAATATACAGAAATGAAAGTCCTCCTCCTCCTCCTCCTCCTTGCGGCCATTTTTTTTTTCTTATTCTGTTTTCCCCATTTAGCACCAACAGAATTAATGTTCTTTAGGGAGTCGTAATGAGACCGAGTTTATGTACTTGCAAAGATATTTTGCCACTTGGTTCATTGCTCAATAAACGAGGCCTCGATTGGTCGTAAACTCGGACTCTCTCTCTCTCTCTCTCTGTGTTCTGTGGTGGTGGTGGTGGTGGTGATGGTGGCTGACTACCTCCAAGCCTAGCCCTTAACCTTATAGCCTCTTGTTATATACTAGAAGAATCCAATAGCAACCGGTTGGTTGTAAAAACCCCACCCTCTTAATATGAAGAAAGGGAAAATTATCTCTCTCTCTTTGACTACTCTTCTAGTTTCTATCTCTTAACTTTTCTCAATATGGTTTTCTTATGGGTGGCATCCCTCCCCCCCCCCATTAATGGCTACCAATTTCATTTCACCTTAACCAGCCTCTCTCTCCCTTTTAGCCCCAATTGTTTTCATCAAAAGGTGAAATTGAGCCTTTTTGGTGTCTTAAAGAAAAACCAAATGAAACTTTTGTTTCAAAAGGAGAGATTCCTCAAGAGTTCATTTTGAGCTTTTTATGAGGGTTTTTTATTCGCAATTTTCTCTCTTTAAGTCTCGACTGACAGTTAATTTTGAAACTTGTTTGTATCACACACACAAACAGTAAAAATGTCAATAGACAAACTTAGAAAGTGTTAGAAACTAGAAGAGTAATTGAATCACAAGAGATTTTCTTCATGTTTTTGTTATCTTGAAAAATAAACTTTTTATTATAAAGTTTCAAGTAATCAGAGGATTTTGAACATGTGAATTCTACTTCATTCTAGTTTCTAAAACCACTTAGAAGAAGAATAAGTAGTGATTTAGAAACTAGAATGACAGTTGAAACTCTTGAAAAAATTAAAGTGAAAATATGAACATGTGGTTCATTTTACTCTTCTAGTTTCTAAAACAACTTAGAACAAGAATAAGTAGTGATTTAGAAACTAGAAGGACAATTGAAACTGTCATCAGTAAAAGTGAAAATATGAACATGTGGTTCATTTTACTCTTCAAGTTACTAAAACAACTTAGAAGAAACAGTGTTTTAGAAACTAGAAGAGTAAGTTGAATCACAGATGGAGATTTTTCATGTTTGCTATCTTGAAAAATAAACTTTTTAACTCAGTTTCACCTAAATTTAACTTAAACTAATGAAAAGTTTATTTTTAAAAATATCAAACATGAGAATCTCTATGGGGATTCAGTTACTCTTCTAGTTTCTAACACTCAATTTCTTCGAACTCAAAGGGATTTCATGTTTTTCTGTGTTTAGAACCCTGGCTAAGATATTTCAAGTTGAAGTTCAAGTGCAAAGTTTTCTTCTTAAATTTTGGCAGTAGCACTTAAGCTTTAACTTGAACTCTCTGAACAGGGTTCCAATATAGGGGAAAAAAAACATTGTTTTAGTCCGGACACTTGAATATGTTTTTGTTTCTATGTTGAAACCCTACTTAGAGGGTTCGAGTGGCAAGTTTCCTCATTGAATTTGAGCGTAAACACTTGAATTTCAACTTGAACTCTCTACCTATAGGCTCTAATATAATAAAAAAATTTTTTGGTGTGGCCATTTGAACATTGTTTTCATATGTTGAAACCCTACTTAAAGAGTGTTCAAGTTGAAGTTCAAGTTCACCAAGTTTCTTTCTTGAATTTGGTCCTAAAAGCCACAGGTGTCACCGCTAATCAGCACTTTTCCTATTCCATTTTTGCCACTTTTGGACACTTTACTGGTTTTCTCTTCTTTTTACAACAAAAAAAAAACCCCTAAAATAAAATAAGAGAAAAATTTATAAACAATTTAGCAAAGAGAGAAAGAGTGAAAGAGAGAGAGAGAGTGAAAGGAGAGAGAGAGAGAGAAAGGAAGAGAGAGAGAGAGAGAGAGAGAGAGAAAGGAAGAGAGAGACAGAGAGAGGAAGAGAGAGAGAGAGAGAGAGAGAATAGGGCATTTTTAAGCATATGCTAGTAGTAGTAGTAGGTAGCACTTAGCACTTGTGTTACCTTTTACTACTACTTTTGCCTACATTATTAAATAAATCTCTGTGGAGATTTGTGGTATTTTTTTTGGCATAAAACACGTACATTGCATTACCGAGTAGAAAGGAGGAGGAGGAGGACATTCGAAATCTCCTACCTAAAATAATATATCAGAAGGAGAAACAACAACAACAACAAATTTGCATATGACATTTTTTGATGATTTTGGTTTGTGGTGGTCCTCTTAGTTGTTTTTTAAAAATGGTAAATTTTGAGGGTCCAAACTACAAAAATGACAACAAAAGTGTGTTTTTTTGGGGGAGGGGAGGGTTTGTTTCATCAATTTTTCCATTTAAAATTTGATGTTGGACCCCCCCCCCCAAAAAAAAAACATCAACATATTTTGTTGATTTGTATGGAGTCCTGTAAAGGACATGCAAGATATTTTGTTTAAAATCTCGATATTTCGACTTTTTCCAGAATCTCAACATGTGAACTTTTAATTACAATTACAATTAGTACTCTGCTAGAAACCAAATAGGCCTATGGCAGAGGGACATAATAGTCCACATGCAGCGTTAAGCATTTTCAAGCACATGCACATATATATAAATATATATATAATTCTCAGGAAGACCAAAAAGACCAATAATAATACAGGCAGTTAGAAATCGGAGAGAACTTCAGTTGCCTCCTGCCCCTTTTTATGACGACCAGCAACTTCTAATTGGTTTGTTGTGTGGTTTGACGTTGAAAAGGGCGGAGCATGTGACGGCAGAGTACATAACCAACCAATTAGAAGTTGCCGGTCGTCATAAAAAGGGCGGAGCCAACTTCTGTTGGTCCCGATTTCTAATTGCCTGTTGTTGTTTTTTGGACACAGGCAATTAAAAAACGGGATGAACAGAAGTTGTCTCCGCCCCTTTTTATGACGACCAGCAACTTCTAATTGGTTTGTTGTGTGGTTTGACGTTGAAAAGGGCGGAGCATGTGACGGCAGAGTACATAACCAACCAATTAGAAGTTGCCGGTCGTCATAAAAAGGGCGGAGCCAGAATTCTGTTTGTCCCGATTTCTAATTGCCTGTGCACAACATGGCATAATTAATATGGCCGAATAAAAGAGATTAAAAGTCGACATGTCGAGATTCTGGAAAAAGTCGAAATTTCGAGATTTTAAAAATATATCGCACGTCCTTTACAGGGCTCCGTAGATTCAGTTTTTTTTTTGGGTCCAAAATCAGAATTTTTGGGGGTTTTTTGTTTTTAATATAGATTGACGTCAAGGTGTCAACAAAAAAAAAATCTGACAAGAAAAAATACTGAAAAATTAATTTAAGATGGGTTTATGGAATAAGAAGAGCAAAAAATTAAGAGAAACTAGAAAGTGTTTTAAGAGACTAGAAAGGGTAGTTCAATCACTTATAAAAGTCATATTTCATGTTTGATATCTTTCAAAATAAACTTTTTTAAAGTTGGATAATTTTCAAACTAATATAAAGTTTATTTTGAAAGATATCAAAACATGAAATATGACTTTTATAAGTGATTGACCTACCTTTTCTAGTCTCTTAAAACACTTTCTAGTTTCTAAAACACATTCAAGTTTCTCTTCACTCAGATGACCTGAAAGACTTATTAGATCTAACTATAATTTCGGTGGATTTTACACTTTTTAAAACTGCTTTAATAGAATGAAAAATGAACGTTTGTTAGAAACTAGATTAGTAATCAAATCAGATAAGAAACTAGAAGAGTAATTGAATCAGAAAAAAAAGTATTTTTCTATCTTTTAAACTAAAGTTTTCAGAAGTAAACTAAAATAAGAAATTCAATGTTTATTAGAAACTAGAAGAGTGATCGAATCTGATTAGAAACTAGAAGAGTAATTAAATAAGATAAGAAGAAAATACGGAATTTATTTCTAAATAAACTTTTCAGAAGCAAACTTAAATGAAGAAATTCAAAGTTTGTTAGAAAACTAGAAGAGTAAAATGAATCAGAAACAAAAAAGTATGTTATTTATTTGCAAATAAAAACCCTTCTAGTTTTTAAAACACATTTCAAGTTCCTCCTAATTGTTTGCACCTGAAAGAGAAAATAACTAGAATTTCGGAGGCTTTTACACTTTAAAACTACTAAATATAATGAAATTGAACATTAGAAACTAGATTAGTAATCGAATCAGATAAGAAACTAGAAGAGTAATTGAATCAGGAAAAAAAAAGTATTTTTCTATCTTTTAAGCTAAAGTTTTCAGAAGTAAACTAAAATAAGAAATTCAATGTTTATTAGAAACTAGAAGAGTGATCAAATCTGATTAGAAACTAGAAGGGTAATTAAATAACAGAAGAAGAAGAAAATATGTAATTTATTTCTAAACAAACTTTTCAAAAGCAAACTTAAAAGAAGAAATTCAAAGTTTGTTAGAAAACTAGAAGAGTAAAATGAATCAGAAACAGAAAAGTATGTTATATATTTCCAAATAACAACCCTTCTAGTCTCTAAAACACTTATGAAACTTCTCTTCTGAAAGATAGAAAGAAGAATGGTGAATTTTAAAACATTGAAGAAGAAAAGAAGGAAAAATCCTTTTCTTGTAACTTTTGACGTTGAAAAATTAATCAATTACTTTTTAATTAAGATTGTCATATATATGTCACAAGGGGGTGTTGAGGGGGTGGAATTACTCTTCCTTTATTAAATATGATAAAAAATGAGATTATGAATTATGTGTTTTAATTTCCACGTACAAAAGGGGTTACTCTCTTAATACAACAACAACAACCTGTTGAAGGTTCTCTCATTTTCCGTCTAATTTAAACCCATTTTTCCTCGGGATCTTAATGGGATTTATGGCGGAGAAAAAAAGAGGTGACTGTCCGTTGGATTTATCTTGTCTTCAAAGGGAAAAAAAGCTCACACTTTGAAAAGAAAAATCTCTTAAAAAGTTTATTAGAAACTAGAATAGTAAAAGGAATAAACTGAAAATGTATTTCAAAATGAACTATTTTAGAAGAATTATTTTAGAAACTAGAATAGTAAAGGAATAAACTGAAAATATATTTCAAAATGAACTATTTTAGAAGAATTATTTTAGAAACTAGAATAGTAAAAGGAATAAACTAAAAGTATTTTCATAAAATAAAATATTTCAAAATTAACTATTTTAGAAGAATTATTTTAGAAACTAGAATAGTAAAAGGAATAAACTGAAAATGTATTTCAAAATTAACTATTTTAGAAGAATTATTTTAGAAACTAGAATAGTAAAAGGAATAAACTGAAAATGTATTTCAAAATGAACTATTTTAGAAGAATTATTTTAGAAACTAGAATAGTAAAAGGAATAAACTGAAAATGTATTTCAAAATGAACTATTTTAGAAGAATTATTTTAGAAACTAGAATAGTAAAGGAATAAACTGAAAATATATTTCAAAATGAACTATTTTAGAAGAATTATTTTAGAAACTAGAATAGTAAAAGGAATAAACTAAAAGTATTTTCATAAAATAAAATATTTCAAAATTAACTATTTTAGAAGAATTATTTTAGAAACTAGAATAGTAAAAGGAATAAACTGAAAATGTATTTCAAAATTAACTATTTTAGAAGAATTATTTTAGAAACTAGAATAGTAAAAGGAATAAACTGAAAATGTATTTCAAAATGAACTATTTTAGAAGAATTATTTTAGAAACTAGAATAGTAAAAGGAATAAACTGAAAATGTATTTCAAAATGAACTATTTTAGAAGAATTATTTTAGAAACTAGAATAGTAAAGGAATAAACTGAAAATATATTTCAAAATGAACTATTTTAGAAGAATTATTTTAGAAACTAGAATAGTAAAAGGAATAAACTAAAAGTATTTTCATAAAATAAAATATTTCAAAATTAACTATTTTAGAAGAATTATTTTAGAAACTAGAATAGTAAAAGGAATAAACTGAAAATGTATTTCAAAATTAACTATTTTAGAAGAATTATTTTAGAAACTAGAATAGTAAAAGGAATAAACTGAAAATGTATTTCAAAATGAACTATTTTAGAAGAATTATTTTAGAAACTAGAATAGTAAAAGGAATAAACTGAAAATGTATTTCAAAATGAACTATTTTAGAAGAATTATTTTAGAAACTAGAATAGTAAAGGAATAAACTGAAAATATATTTCAAAATGAACTATTTTAGAAGAATTATTTTAGAAACTAGAATAGTAAAAGGAATAAACTAAAAGTATTTTCATAAAATAAAATATTTCAAAATTAACTATTTTAGAAGAATTATTTTAGAAACTAGAATAGTAAAAGGAATAAACTGAAAATGTATTTCAAAATGAACTATTTTAGAAGAATTATTTTAGAAACTAGAATAGTAAAGGAATAAACTGAAAATATATTTCAAAATGAACTATTTTAGAAGAATTATTTTAGAAACTAGAATAGTAAAAGGAATAAACTAAAAGTATTTTCATAAAATAAAATATTTCAAAATTAACTATTTTAGAAGAATTATTTTAGAAACTAGAATAGTAAAAGGAATAAACTGAAAATGTATTTCAAAATGAACTATTTTAGAAGAATTATTTTAGAAACTAGAATAGTAAAAGGAATAAACTGAAAATATATTTCAAAATGAACTATTTTAGAAGAATTATTTTAGAAACTAGAATAGTAAAAGGAATAAACTAAAAGTATTTTCATAAAATAAAATATTTCAAAATTAACTATTTTAGAAGAATTATTTTAGAAACTAGAATAGTAAAGGAATAAACTGAAAATATATTTCAAAATTTTCGAAGAATTATTTTAGAAACTAGAATAGTAAAAGGAATGAGCTGAAAGTATTTTCATAAAAATATATTTTAAAATTAACTATTTTCGAAGAATCATTTTAGAAACTAGAATAGTAAAAGGAATGAAGGGCGGAGCCAACTTCTGTTCATCCCGTTTTTTAATTGCCTTTGTTTTTATGACAGACGTCTCTACAGACAATTAGAAAACCGGATAAACTGAAGTTGGCTCCGCCGTTTTTATGACGAAAGCAACTTCTAATTGGTTGGTTATGTAGTCTGACGTCACATGCTCCACTTTTTTCAATGTCGAACCACACAACAAACCAATTAGAAGTTGCTGTTCGTCATAAAAGGGGGCGGAGCCAACTTCTGTTCTTCCCGATTTCTAATTGCCAGTGTCCAAAAAAACAGGCAATTAGAAAACGGGATGAACTTCAGTTGGCGCCACCCTTTTTATGACGAACGCAACTTCTAATTGGTTGGTTATGTAGTCTGACGTCACATGCTCCGCACCTTTTCAACGTCTAACCACACAACAAACCAATTAGAAGTTGCTGTTCGCCATAAAAAGGGGCGGAGCCAACTGAAGTTTTTCCCGATTTCTAAATGCCTGTAACATTTAGGTTTGGCCGTTTGGTGACTTAACACAGTTTACCTCTTAAGTTTACGTTTTAACTTAGCAATGGCCTAAATTTGTGTGTCCATTTTGAACATTATTATTCAAAATAAACTATTTAAAATGTGGTTGAAAACTTGGGACAATTTGAATGCGAAGAAACTTTTATCACTTTTTTTCTGAAGTCAATCTTAATTAGAAACACTTTCAACAAATAAAAGTGAAAACAAATGTTTGTTTTTTCACATTGTGTCAGTCAGAAGCGAGGTCCATTAAGTCAAACTGACCACAACATTTTTAACCAAAATGTCCAAATGTCCATCCAAAGATCCCAATGTCCATCAAAACAAAAAAAAAAGGTTCAAAATTCCCAAATTGCATGTTTCTGAAATTTGCATTTTTAACAGCACCACCTCCTCCTACTCAACTTGTTTTAATTGGAAAAACGCGCCCCTCTTCCTCTTCGAACTCTTGATTAATTCTGTCTTTCAAAAGAAGCAAAATTGTGAGAAAATTAAAAACTAGAAGGGTAGCTCACACCTTTTTTAACATGAAAGGGACTAGAATAGTTTTTCTTATTACAGTAGATATTCGTAATCATAAACAACTGATTTTCAAAGTACTCTGAAGAGCAAAATTATAAAAAAAATTCAAAGTGTTTTAAAAACTAGAAGGGTAGTTTACACCTATTTAAAATGAAATGAAAGGGACTAGAATAGTTTTTCTTATTACAGTTAATATTCATAAACAGCTGATTTTGCGCAGTTGCTTGTCTTTCAAAAGAGCAAAATTATAAAAAAAAATTCAAAGTGTTTTAAAAACTAGAAGGGTAGTTTACACGTTTTAACATGAAATGAAAGGGACTAGAATAGGTTTTCCTTTTAGGTGAGATTTATAAACAGCTCTGATTTTCGAAGAACTCTTTGAAGTTGTTTGTCTTTTAAAAGAGCAAAATTATAAAAAAATTCAAGGTGTTTTAAAAACTAGAAGGGTTACTCACACATTTTAACGTGAAATGAAAGGGACTAGAATAGTTTTTCCTATTACAGTTAATATTCATAAACAGCTGCTTTTCGAAGAACTCTGAAGTTGCTTGTCTTTTAAGAGAAGCAAAATTGTGAGAAATTAAAAACTAGAAGGGTAGCTCCACACCTTTTAAAATGAAATGAAAGGGACTAGAATAGTTTTTCCTATTACAGTTAATATTCATAAACAGCTGATTTTCGAAGAACTCTGTTGCTTGTCTTTCACAAGCAAATTCCATGTCCCGGGGCTCAAGTCTTGTAAACATCAAAATGTTTTTGTTTTGTCTCGGAAATACGCAACATTTTGTCAACTCTTGACTGTCTGCAGTTAGGGACAGTTAGTATTAAAACAACAACAGAACAGTTGCGTACTTTACGTAGGGACAGCTATAGAAAAACAAAACCCAAATTTGTTTTGTGTTTTGTCACAAATTTGTTGTTGTTTTGTTTTGAGTAACTGCTGACAATTGTTTCAGTTTTGTTTTGTTTTCAAAATTCTGTTTTTTTTTTCTCTGGTGTTTTTGTTATGTTTTTGTTTCTCGAAACTCATGTTGCATTTTTGTCAGCTTGATGTGGATCCATCCTAATACCTAGTACTACACACTTGATAATTTAAATGCATTTAAATAATAAACGTGTTCTACAGAGCCCCGTGAAGGACAAACAAACAATATGTCGAATTCAAATTTATTCAGTTAATTAATCTGAAAATATTGAGTTAATACTTAAATATAATTTATATAAACTATTGACATTAAAATATTGATTTAGTATTTCAATTTAAAATATTAATAATAAAGTCAATTTTTACTTTGCTTCATGTCCTTAACTGGATTCCGTATAATTCACCTAAACACATTTAATTTGAATTCATTTAACTCATGTGTGTGTGTACAAGGTATAATACCGTCGACACACATGCACAGTTAACTGCATTTAAATAATAAACGTGTTCTACAGAGCCTCGTGAAGGACAAACAAACAATATGTCGAATTCAAATTTATTCAGTTAATTAATCTGAAAATATTGAGTTAATATTTAAATATATAAACTATTGACAATAAAATATTGATTTAGTATTTCAATTTAAAATATTAATAATTAAAGTCAATTTTTAATTTTGTGTTCATGTGTCCTTAACCGGATTCCGTATAATTCACCTAAACACATTTAATTTGAATTCATTTAACTCATGTGTGTGTGTACAAGGTATAATACCGTCGACACACATGCACAGTTAACTGCATTTAAATAATAAACGTGTTCTACAGAGCCTCGTGAAGGACAAACAAACAATATGTCGAATTCAAATTTATTCAGTTAATTAATCTGAAAATATTGAGTTAATATTTAAATATATAAACTATTGACAATAAAATATTGATTTAGTATTTCAATTTAAAATATTAATAATTAAAGTCAATTTTTAATTTTGTGTTCATGTGTCCTTAACCGGATTCCGTATAATTCACCTAAACACATTTAATTTGAATTCATTTAACTCATGTGTGGGTGTACAAGGTATAAGGATGCAAATCCGTTAATAACCCTGAAAACATTCCTGTCCTCTCTTCCCTCTTTCTTTTTTTTTTAATAAGTCCAAAAATGAGGTCCTAATAATGGAACTTGCTGTAGTGGGAATGATGATTTATAGTGTATCTCTTTTAAAATGAGTGAAAGTGTGAACCCTCCTCCTCCTCCTCCATTTCTACCACTTTTTATCTCTCTATGGGATGAACTTAAGTCACTAGTTAATGCAATACTTAATGAGAATAATGTTGATTTATTTTCGACATTATGAACCTAGAAAAGGGGGGATGAGGGGATGACGAGGGGGGGGGGAGAGAGAGAGAGTAGAAATCTTTTAAAAAGGCGGAGGATGGGTGGGTGGGGGGAGGGGGTAGGAAGATTCCGTTATTATTAACATTGCCCCATGAGTTATCTATTGCTTTAGCAATTAAGTTTTAGGTTGCATTTTTCAAATGCATTTTATAGAAGAAGCTTTCATAAATGGGTTTTTTTTTTGCATTAAGTTGGGTTCCTTTTCTCTCCATATTCTTCTGATTCTTAATTGAACATAAAAGTCCAGAGAAAAAGGTAGCCATTTGCAAAATATGCAAATGAGGATAGAAAGAACGTAATTGGAATTTTTAATTCTGGTTATTATTTCTATATTTTAGAAGGAACATTAATTAGAGGTCTGCAAATGGGTAGAACCGAACCGTTTCTATACTTGGTTTGGAACCGTTTCTACCACAGGCAGTTAGAAATCGGGGAGAACTTTCGGTTGCTCCGCCCCTTTTTATGACGACCGGCAACTTCTAATTGGTTTGTTGTGTAGTTCGACGTTGAAAAGGGGCGGAGCATGTGACGTCAAGACTACATAACCAACCAATTAGAAGTTGCTTTCGTCATAAAAAGGACGGAGCCAACTTCTGTTCATCCCGTTTTCTAATTGCCTGTGTTAAGATGACAGGCAATTAGAAAACGGGAAGAACAGACCAATTAGAAGTTGCCGGTCGTCATAAAAAGGGCGGAGCCAACTGAAGTTCTCGCCGATTTCTAACTGCGTGTGTTTCTACTCGGTTCGCGCATTTCGCCAATTTTTTTTTAGAAACCGGTTCTGATCAGTTTGTGGATGCTGTCCAATTTTGATGGTTCAAAGTGCAATGTGCACCTTAAATATATGCTGATCTAGTGATAGAATGACAAAAATTGGAAAGTGCGGTTCTATTTTTCAAAAAAAAAAACATTTCAAAATTGCGAATTTCTAACTCTTATGTTAAACTCCATTGAGTACGCGCTCGTAAGAAAAAAACATCCATTAAAATGCTCGTAAAAATACCTAAAAATAATTTTAAAAAACCACAAATAAACCACAGTGAAGCCAGCACATTGGCGCACTTGCTGATTTTTTTCTGTTTTTTTACAATCATTTTTACGTATTTTACGAGCAATTTTAATGGATGTTGTTTTGCTTATGAGCGCGTACTCAATAGAGTTAGAAATTCGCGATTTCGAATTATTTTTTTTAAAAAATAGAACCGCACTTTCCAATTTTTTGTCATTCTATCACTCGATTAGCATATATTTAAGGTGCATATTGCACTTCGAGCCATCAAAATTGGACAACTTTAAATATGAAAAATAAACATATTGCCGCCGCGACTGCTGTAAATTTTAAAAATTAACGTTTTTTCTACGGCAATAGAAAAACCGATGCTAGCGCTCTTTGCGGAGATTTTTCAAAGTAATTTTTCAAAGTAGCATCTTAAGAGGCTACAGCTCAAAATTACTTAAGTAAATAAAAATAATCATTTTTTTATAAAATATTTGAACAATCAAATGATAAAAGATGATTGAAAAAAAAAGATAAAATTTCATAAAATCTTGAAAAATTCAAGATTATTTTTTAAAATTTCAAAGCTCTTCAAAAATTACTGTGTAAATTATAAAAATTATAAAAATCAACGTTTCTTCTTTTAACATGGTGGAGGGGGGGGTCTATGGAGGTTCAATAGAAAAAAAACGATGCTAGCGCTTTTTGCGGAGATATTTCGAAGTAATTTTTACGATATAGCTTCATGAGGTGATATTGAGAAGAGAAAAAAAGATATCATTTTGTGTTTTATCTCTTGAGTTTTAATCTTGATATTCATCTCAAGAGATGTAAATATAATGAGAGAGAGAAAGAAAGAGAGAGAGAGATAGAGAGAGAGAGTGAAAGAAAAAAGAGAGAGAGAATCCTTTTGAATCTGAATGTGAATCTTAAGAAGAAAAAAAAAACATGTTTTAAGAAAGGGAAATTGAGAGGTGGGTTGGGGGTGAAGGAGGGGGAGGGGGTGTATAAGGTGTTTGAAGGATAAGCAGTAGTTACAGGGGCTGAGTATAGGAACAAGTAGGGAATAAATGCAATGGTGGTGGTAGTGGGGTATCTTATCCTCCTACTTAAAGCTTTTATTTCGAATGACAAGATTTTGCCAATGTTATTATTATTAGAAGAAGAAGTAAAAAAAAAAAAGGGAATACTTGAGTAGCTGCAAATGCATTTTCAAACTTAAAAGAAATAACGAAGAAGAAAACGGTTTTCTAGTTTTTTTTTTTTTTCAGTTACTTTTCAAACATAAATAAAAAGACACTTTTCTAGTTTTAAAACTTTTTCTTCTTCTGCTTTCTTTTATTCTTAATGGGTAAAAAGAATGAAAATAATATATATTATATGCATAGTGTATGTGTTATATTCTGTCGATTTTCGTTTTTCCCTCTGTAATATTCTCCAGAGGTTTCAATGTATTTTTTCTCTCTCTTTCTATTTTGCTTGAAATACAAAAGAGAAGGTTATAATAGACAGAGAGAGAGAGAGAGAGAGAGAAACTCCCAAATCCCCTTAAAGTCTTCAAAGAGTCGAGACTAATAATCAATACAAATGATTGTGAAGATCTCTGGAGATTTTTTATTTAATGCTAAATGGAGATTCCATTCTTTTTTTTTTTTGTATTTTTCACTATTTTTTTTTTAGTCTCTCATTCACTCACTCTTATTTGGCTGCCACTTTACACCAGTTATTAAGAGAAATGTAAAGTTCACAATATCGAAACTTATATACTTTTTTTTTAATACGTCAAAAACAATGGAGAGGAAAGAGAGATGGAGAGAGAGGGAGAGAGGAGGAGGAAAGGGAGACCGAGAGAGGAGGAAAGAAAAGGGAGAAGGGAGAGGAGAGGGAAGGGAAGGGAGAGATGGAGAGGAGAGTTAGAGAGAGGAGAGGGGGGAGAGAGAGAGGAGGAAAGGGAAGGGAAGGGAAGGAGAGAGAGAGAGAGAAAGGGAGAGATGGAGAGGAGAGAGGGAGAGAGAGATAACCGAAAGAAAAGTTGAAAACGTTTATTTTAAAGAAATATTTGACCAATAAGTTTAAGGTAAACCATTAACATGTAGATGTCCCTAATACCAAGTACACACAGCTGATAATTTAAATGCATTTAAATAATAAACGTGTTCTACAGAGCCCTGTGAAGGACAAACAAACAATATGTCGTCGAATTCAATTTATTCAGTTATTTAATCTGAAAATATTGAGTTAATACTTAAATATAATAAATAAACAAACTATTGATTTAGTATTTCAATTTAAAATATTAATAATTAAAGTCAATTTTTAATTTGGTGTTCATGTCCTTAACTGGATTCCGTATAATTCACCTATAAACACATTTAATTTGAATTCATTTAACTCATCTGTGTACAAGGTGTAATGTGAAATACACTAATTTAATCTGATGTCCTGAGGTGCACAAATGCACCTCAAACTACACTTGAATGTCGATTATCTGGTCTTAAATGGGACTTAAAGACCTGTTACAGATTATCGGAAAGTCCGGATAATTCAAAAAATCGTTTGTGTTTAGGTGAATTATACGGAATCCAGTTACGGACATGAACCAAATAAAATTGACTTTATTATTAATATTTTAAAATTGAAATACTAAATCAATATTTTGTCAAATAGTTTAAATAATTATATTTAAGTATTAACTCAATATTTTCAGATTAATTAACTGAATAAATTGAATTCGACATACTGTTTGTTTGTCCTTCACAGGGCTCTGTAGAACACGTTTATTATTTAAATGCATTCAAATTATCAGCTGTATGTGTAACTAGGTATAAGTATTGCCCAAATCATAACATTCTCCAGGATGCATAAGCATCCTCTGGAAGGAAAAAAATGACCTTAGCTAAAAGTGACCGGAAATACTATAGGTCTGTCTGTTCGTGCAAAAATCTCTCCTAATTTCTTAAGAGTTGTGGTCAAACAGGCATCTCTGCCCAGGGTCATTTTTCAAACTGAACTATAAAATTGTTTATTTTTTAAGATAATGCAATTGAAAACACTTTTAACATAATCTTTTACCATTCTAGTTTTGAAAACAATTTGAATTTTTTCGTATTTTTCAAGCGAACGTTTTTCAGGAGATACATTACGAAAAAAATCAAAGTGTTTAAGAAACTAGAATAGTTGGTGTTATGCTGAAAGTTTATTCAATGATGTTATCTTTCAAAATAAACTTTTTATGACAGTTTTGAAAAAAAAAAAGGCCGAAAATAGTTTTTCATGAAATTTCAATGAAAAAAAAAACCCCCAAAAAATAGAATGGGTAAAAGATTATGTTAAAAGTTTTTTCAATGGCATTATCTTAAAAAATAAACAATTTTATAGTTCAGTTTGAAAATGACGGGTCATTTTCAAACTGAACAATAAAATTGTTTATTTTGTAAGATATTGGTCATGAAAAAACTATTAACATATTTTTTACCCATTCTAGTTTCTTAAACAATTTGAATTTTTTTTCATAATGTTTAAAAAAAACGTTCGCTTGTCGTTTTTTTTTTTTTTTCGTCCAAAATTCTACAAAAAAAGACGACTACGGAGGAGGAGGAGGTGTTTAAACTTTTCAAGAAAACTGTGAACTCATAAAAATATTTTGTCACAGTTGAAATTTGTCTGAAAATTACATTTGTTTTTTTCTTGTTATTTCACTTCAATTTCGAAAAAAATGAAAACTTGAAAACAATAAAAAAAAATCTTTTGTTTATTTTGCTGAAAATTTATTGTTACAAACAGAAATAACAAAAGTAATTTTTTTGGGTTTTAAAATTATGATTATAAAACAACAAGAAAAACGTCCACATATTTTTGAAGAATTATTTCCCATGACGAACAACGTTTTTTTTTTTTCTCTTTTAAGTACACCCGTTTAACACGAAAAATCAAATAACACGAATAATCGGATAACACGAAATATATTTTAGGCCCGGTTCCTTAATGTGAAAATACATCGGAGGTAACATATTGCTGAAAACACGTTGTTATTAGCAATGTTTTTAACAAATATATTAAAAATAGGGATTAAGCTACCTTTCTAGTTTTTAAAACACTTTCAAAATTTCTCATAATTTTGTTTTTCTGAAAAAGACAAAGGAACTTCAGAGTTCTTCGAAAATCAGCTGTTTATGAACCCACCTCTAACACGAAAGAGGCTATTCTAGTCCCTTTCATTTCGTTTTATAAAGTTTGAGTTGCCCTTCTAGTTTCTAAAAAACTTTCAAAATTTCTCATAATTTTGTTTTTCTGTTAGACAGAAGAAGCAATTTATATATTTGCAATGTGTATAATTAATTAATTAATTAATTAATTAATTATGTATTTTTTAGATATGACAGTTCGTGATCCGCCATCTTGGCGTTCGGACACTCCGGATGACCAGTCGTTGTCTCCGTCCAGTTGTGCGACTCCGACCGATCCGGACCAGGATTTGAATTACACGATCGGAGTCACTGAAAACACTCCTTACGCCTGTCAATTCTGTGATAAAGCTTTTCCCAGACTCAGTTATTTGAAGCGCCATGAACAGGTAACGCCGCCTACAAATGACAAATTTTACAAAATGGCGCTCCTTTTCTCTTATTGGCGCTTTCCAAAATGGCGCTTTCAGTGGTGTAAATAGCAAAGATTCAAAATGGCGCTTTTAATGATACAAATGGCAAAGATTCAAAATGGTGCTTTTAATGATACAAATGGCAAAGATTCAAAATGACGCTTTTAATCATACAAATGGCAAAGATTCAAAATGACGCTTTTAATCATACAAATGGCAAAGATTCAAAATGGCGCTTTTAATCATACAAATGGCAAAGATTCAAAATGGCGCTTTTAATCATACAAATGGCAAAGATTCAAAATGGCGCTTTTAATGATACAAATGGCAAAGATTCAAAATGGCGCTTTTAATGATACAAATGGCAAAGATTCAAAATGGCGCTTTTAATCATACAAATGGCAAAGATTCAAAATGGCGCTTTTAATGATACAAATGGCAAAGATTCAAAATGGCGCTTTTAATCATACAAATGGCAAAGATTCAAAATGGCGCTTTTAATCATACAAATGGCAAAGATTCAAAATGGCGCTTTTAATGATACAAATGGCAAAGATTCAAAATGGCGCTTTTAATGATACAAATGGCAAAGATTCAAAATGGCGCTTTTAATGATACAAATGGCAAAGATTCAAAATGGCGCTTTTATGGCACTTTCAGTGGTACAAATGTAAAAGATTCTAAATGGCGCTGTTGTCTTATTGGTGTTTTCTGATTTAAAAATGGCGCTTTTAGTGATACATACAGTAAAGATTCAAAATGGCGCGTTTATTTTGTATCGCTTTCGAATTTACAAATGACAAAAAATTCAAAATGGCGCTGTTATAGGTGCTTTCAGTGATACAAATGTAAGTGAGACTCTAAATGGCGCTCTTATCTTATGCTGTAACTAATCTGCTGCGCAAATCTGCTAATGTATATTGGAAACCGGTTCTGATCAGTTCGTCCATCTTGACGAACCGGTTCAAACGCGTTTTGCACATCTATACAATATTGCACATCTGCACATAATTTCTGCGCAAATCTGCTAATGCATATCAGGAACCGGTTTAATCGGTTCGCGATTTTTTTGGAAACCGGTTCTGATCAGTTCATTGATCTTGACTAACCGGTTCAAAATATCCAATAGCAGATTTGCCCGGCACATTAGACTAATTTGCTGTGCGAATCTGCTTTTGGATATTGGGAACCGGTTGGTCAAAATCAACGAACTGATCAGAACCGGTTTCCAAAATTAATCGCGAACCGGTTTCGAACCGAGTGTAAACGGTTCGGTTCTAGCCGTTGCCGCTTCTAATTTGAAGCTAATTAATTTTTGTTTTCAGAGCCATGGCGATCAAATGCCATTTAAATGTGATTTTTGTCACCGGTTATTCAAACATAAACGAAGTCGTGACCGTCACATTAAGCTTCACACCGGAGATAAGAAGTACAGATGTCCGCATTGTGACTCAGCCTTTTCTAGAAGGTCTGTTCACACTAAAGGCATTTAGAAATCGGGACAAACAGAAGTTGGCTCCGCCCTTTTTTATGACGAACGGCAACTTCTAATTGGTTTGTTGTGTGGTTTGACGTTGAAAAGGGCGGAGCATGTGACGTCAGACTACATAACCACCCAATTAGAAGTTGCCTGTCGTCATAAAAAAGGGCGGAGCCAACTTCTGTTTGTCGCGATTTCTAATTGCCTGTGTTCACGCTATGTTACGACATATACCCTCTTCTTCTCTTCATTAATTATTCTTTCTGGAAGAACAAAAAAAACTAGAAAGTGTTAATTTTAGAAACTAGAAGGGTAGCTCAATCACTTAATAAAGGTATTACCGTGTTGATTATCTTTCAAAATAAACTTTTTATTGAAAAAAATTTAAAAAATCGTCCGCTTAAAGTTGGATAATTTTCAAACCGACATTAAAAGCTTATTTTGAAAGATGTCGACGTTTTAGAAACTAGAAGGGTAGCTCGGTCTTTTAAGATGATATTTTCATGTTTGATATCTTTCAAAATAAACTTTTTTAAAGACATAATATTATTAAAATTATCATCTGCTTGAAGTTGGATACTTTTCAAACTTTGACATAAATGGTTTATTTTGAAAGATATCAATATTCTAGAAACTAAGAAGTGTAGCTCAGTCTTTTATGAGAATATTTTCATGTTGATATCTTTCAAAATAAACTTTTTTATTTCAATTATAAAATAATCAATTTAATGAAAATGTTTGTCTATTAAAAAAAAAGTTTATTTTGAAAGATATCTTGACATGAAAATATCATTGAGCTGTTTTTCTAGTTTCTCAAATGTTAAACATCTTTCAAAATAAACTTTTTAAAGACAAATATTTAAAAAAATATCGTTCGTATAAAATTAGGTTATTTTATATTTGACACAAAAACGCTCATTTTAAAAGATAAAAAGCTTACTTTGAAAGATATCGACATTTTAAAAATTAAAAAAGACAGCTGAATTACTTAACGATATTTTCATGTTTGTTATCTTTCAAAATAAACTTTTTTTTATACAGATAAACATTTATATTAAATTGGTTATTTTCTAATTGACATAAAAAGTTTATTTTGAAAGATAACACCCATAATTGATTGAGCTACCCTTCTAGTTTTCTAAAACACTTTCTAGTTTCTTTTAATTTTGCTCTTCAAAAAAAGACAGAAATCACAGCCTTTTTCATAATAAAAATATGTCTTTAATTATTGTTCATTTTTAGCGATCACTTAAAAATCCACATGAAAACTCATGACACGGCGAAACCGTTTCAGTGTACGGTTTGTAACCGAGGTTACAATACGGCAGCAGCTCTTACGTCACATATGCAGGTATAGCTTATATTGAGCTATTTTACGCTCAACTTCACCTTATATTAAAACGAGCTTAAGCTTTAGAAAGCTCTTTTTTTTTTTAAAAAAAAAAGCGCTAAACTTGTGCTTGAAATTTTGCACTTTCTTCAGAAAGCAGGCAGAAATTGAAAGGTTTTTTTAGAAACTAGAAGAGTAAATGAATCACTTGAAGGTGGTTTAATAGTTATTTATTTTGTTTTTGTCCCGCCAGATGACGCCACTGCAGTGGCTATTATGTTCTATAGGAAGGTCTCTTTCCCACAAACCCGCGGTTTTGAAGAAAAAAATTCATATTTTTCAAGCGAACGTTTTTCAGGAAAAATATTACGAAAAAAATTCAAGTTGTTTTAGAAACTAGAATAGTTTGTGATAATGCTAAAAGTTTTTTCAATGATGTTATCTTTTAAAATGAACTTTTTATGACAAGTTTGAGAAAAAAAAGGCGGAAAATAGTTTTTTCATGAAAATTTCAATGAAAAAAAAAAACCAAAAAACGGGTCATTTTTCAAACTGAACTATAAAATTGTTTATTTTGTAAGATATTGCCATTGAAAAAACTTTTAACATAATCTTTTACCATTCTAGTTTTGGAAACAATTTGAATTTTTTTCGTAATGTTTCTATAAAAAAACGTTCGCTTGACGTTTTTGCGTCCAAATTTTACAACAAAAAAAAACGTCTATGAAGTGTAGCATTAGCCCCACTGCAGTGGCGCCATCTGGTGGGGACAAAAGCAAAATAAATATCTATAAAGCCACCTTAATTTGTGGATTTGAATTATTTTATTTTTCAGAAACAAAATTATGATAACCTTGCATGTGCTTTTTTAGAAACTAGAAGGGTAACTCAAACACTTTAAATGTTGAAAGCAGATGTTATTGACAAAAAAGTTAATAGCAAAATGTTATTAACATTTCCAGAGACTTTTAACAATGTTAATAAGCAAATGTTATTGACAAAAACGTTAATAAGCAAATGTTATTGACAAAAACGTTAATAAAAAATGTTATTAACATTTCTAGAGACTTTTAACAATGTTAATAAGCAAATGTTATCAAAAAACGTAGATAACATTTTAAAAGGCCGATTTTTATTATTTGTTAATAACATTGCTAATAACACGTGTTTTCAGCAATGTTACCTCTCCAATGTAAAATGGCCTTTTAAGTGATTCAGTTACTCTTCTAGTTTCTAAGACACTGGAATAATTGGAATTCTACTCCAGTTCATTCTTTCTCATTTGCATATTTTTTTTACAAATTGCTAATTAGAATTAATTAATTTGTAATGTTGTATTTTGAACTATTTTTTTTTTGTTGCATGAGACAAATATGATTTGGTTTGTTTATTTTGAACGTGATTGTTTATTATTTATTATTGTTTATTTTGAAATTTGAATTAGAATCATAAACGTGATAGTCCTCTTAGTTTTCGTTGCATGAAATGCACGGCTTTGTTTCAAACTTCACAACAATTGCAGGTAAAGAAATAAGAAAGTAGAAGAGTCACAGAAAACGTAAATTCACAATGGAAATATTTTTAATTGAAGATATCTTTCAAAGTAAACGATTTGTTGGAGATTCAAAAGAGGTTCAAATTGCAATGATTTTGGGAGAAAATATTACAATACTAAATTTTACGTTTTTCAAACTTAACGATCTTAAAAGATGTAATGAAAATTTATATTTAAGTTCAGAAAACGCGACCGAAAACAGAATTTATATATTTACTGTCTTATTTTCGTATCACAGTACAAAAAATTTGACATTTTCAAACTTTTCTTAAAAGTTTTTTCTGAAAAGTTTTTTTCTGAAAAGTTTTTTTCTGAAAAAGTTTTTTTCTGAAAAAGTTTTTTTCTGAAAAAGTTTTTTTCTGAAATGTTTTTTTCTGAAAAAGTTTTTTTCTGAAAAAGTTTTTTTCTGAAAAAGTTTTTTTCTGAAAAGTTTTTTTCTGAAAAGTTTTTTTCTGAAAAGTTTTTTTCTGAAATGTTTTTTTCTGAAAAAGTTTTTTTCTGAAAAAGTTTTTTTCTGAAAAAGTTTTTTTCTGAAAAAGTTTTTTTCTGAAAAAGTTTTTTTCTGAAAAAGTTTTTTTCTGAAAAGTTTTTTTCTGAAAAGTTTTTTTCTGAAATGTTTTTTTCTGAAAAAGTTTTTTTCTGAAAAAGTTTTTTTCTGAAAAAGTTTTTTTCTGAAAAAGTTTTTTTCTGAAAAAGTTTTTTTCTGAAAAAGTTTTTTTCTGAAAAAGTTTTTTTCTGAAAAAGTTTTTTTCTGAAAAAGTTTTTTTCTGAAAAAGTTTTTTTCTGAAAAAGTTTTTTTCTGAAAAGGTTTTTTTTCTGAAAAGGTTTTTTTCTGAAAAGGTTTTTTCTGAAAAGGTTTTTTTTCTAAAAAGGTTTTTTTTCTAAAAAGTTTTTTTCTGAAAAAGTCTTTTTTTTTAAAGTGTTTTCTTAAAAGTCTTTTTTTAAAGTTGTAATGAAAATTTATATTTAAGTTCAGAAAACGCGACTGAAAACAGAATTTTTTTTTGTTCTCTCATATATTTTCTCCTCCGTTATTTGATTTCGTTTTTTTAAGGACCATTTGGCAACTCATAGCTCAAATTCATCTTCTCCGACTGCTGATCGTAATAACAGCAGCAGTAGTAGTCTGACCCAATGTCCATTTTGCAATCACGTGGCCACTGGTCAAGAAACGCTGACCAATCACATCGAACAAAAACATAACCACGAGAAACCGAAATGTCCGATTTGTACGGAAAGTTTTCTTACTTTGGAAACTTTGTATCAACACATGAAGGTAAACCAAACCACCGTTATTTTAACATTTTCGTTAATTTTGTTAATTTCGTTAATTTTGTTAATTTCGTTAATTTCGTTAATTTTATTTTCGAATAATGTTACAAATTATTTTGATAAAAATTGCCAAAAAAATATCATTTTATTAAAAATAACTGAATTTCAATGATGTACTTTGAAATGAACAACTTGATATTTGAACTTCAACTTAAAGCCTCTTGAGCCAGGGTCCCATTTTCTCCGTTTTCAAAGATGCTCAATGAAACAGGATTTTTATGTTGGATGGAGCCATGTTCAGAGGGTTCAAGTTGAAGTTCAAGTGCTAAGTTTCCTGTTGAAGTTGGCCTTAAGATGGCTTTATAAATATTTATTTTGTTTTCGTTAAAGCAGATGGCGCCACTGCAGTGGCTATTGAAACTCCTATTTTTTAAGCGAACGTTTTTCAGAAGAAACATTGCGAAAAAATTCAAAGTGTTTTAGAAACTAGAATAGTTGGTGATAATGCTAAAAGTTTTTTCAATGATGATGATATCTTTCAAAATAAACTTTTTATGACAGTTTTGAAAGAAAAAAAAAACGCCGAAAATAGTTTTTTCACGAAATTTCAATGGAAACCCCATAAAAGCGGGTCATTTTTCAAACTGAACTATAAAATTGTTTATTTTTTAAGATATTGCGATTGAAAAAACTTTTAACATAATCTTTTACCATTCTAGTTTTGAAAACAATTTGAATTTTTTCGTAATGTTGTTTCTAAAAAAAACGTTCACTTAACGTTTTTGCGTCCAAATTTTGCAAAAACGTCTATGGAGCATAGCCTTAGCCACTACAGTGGCGCCATCTGAAGGAAACAAAAGCAAAATAAGCATATGTATTCAGCCACCTTAATAACTGAATTTCTTCTAATCCCCGTTGTCTTTTTTTATTAAATTAAAAAAAAAATAGGTGTGCGAATCAGATCCGATCCGACACGATACGAATCCCCATCTTAGTTGCATTTACTGCACTAAAAGTGGTTTCGTAACCGTCGAGTCGTTGCATCTTCACATCCACACGATGCACGGAACGACAAGTTCGAACGGTGACGGCAACAACAGTCCGAAACACAGTCCGGGACTGATCGTCGGTCGTCCGAATTCGACACTCGGAGGAAGACCGGCAATCAGCCCTGGACTTTGTACGACACTCGGACCACCGCCACCGCAACAGTCGTTGTCGTCGTCGTCGTCTTCTTCGCGACACTTGCAAACACCGTCACCGATTGCGGCGTCGCAGTCCACTTTGCAGTACAATTGCGAATATTGTACGATGAAGTTCACTTCGATTCAGTCTCTTCAGAAACATACGTTGTCCGTACACAGTTTCAACGAAGTTCTTTCGTCGTCCGGAGGAGGAGGAGGAGGAGGAGGAAACTCTGCGGAGTTTACGAGTTGTCCTCACTGTACGATGGGCTTTGCAAATGTGGCCACTCTGAACGAACACATCGAGTTCGTTCACGATTATGCTGCCGCTGCGGCTGCTGCTCGTAGTAGCTCCACTTCGCCTTCTTCGCAAGCAACTTCGAAGGAACCTCAATCGTCGGCCGCAGCCACGTCATCCACAACCGCACTCAAAAGTACGTATACCGTAGTTAATTGTTCGGAGAGAAAACTAACGGAAAAAGAGCTGACAAAAAACGGAATAGACATTAAGAAAAAATAGCAAAAATATTGTTAGTAGCAAAAATGTTAATAACAAAAAAATGTTAATGAACCATTTTTCTGACTGTTTTTCATAAATGTTGTTGACAAAAATGCTAATAACAATGTTTTTAACATAATATTGTTAGTAGCAAAAATGTTAATAACAAAAAAATGTTAATTAACAAAAAAATGTTAAGTAACAATTTTTTTGACTGTTTTTGATAAATGTTGTTGACAAAAATGCTAATAACAATGTTTTTTAACATAATATTGTTAGTAGCAAAAATGTTAATTAACCATTTTTCTGACTGTTTTTCATAAATGTTGTTGACAAAATTGCTAATAATAATGTTTTTTAACAAAAAAATGTTGGTAGCAAGCATGTCAGGAAGGAAACTGATCCACGAGTAGAATGTTATTAACAGTGTTGACAACAGAAATAACTTGCTAGTAACATTTTTGTTATCAACATCTTTTGATCAGGACATCGCTTTCAGAGAGAGAGAGAGAGAGAGAGAGCGGTCGCAAAATGTCTGTTATTAACAAAGTTAGTAACATTGCTAACTTTGGGAGCAAATAATGTCATTGACAAAACTTAATAGCAAAATGTTATTAACATTTCTAGAGAGATTTTTAACAATGTTAATAGCAAAATGTTATTAAAATGTCTAGAGATTCTTAATAATGTTAATAGCAAATGTTATCAAAAAAATTTGTTGATAACACAAGTTAATAACATTTTAGCGGCCGATTTTTAATATAAAACCTGTTTTTACAATTTTTTAATCGTTTTTCTCAAATTTGCGGAAAATTAAATTTTTTTCTCTAAAATTTCAAATCCGGAAATTCGTTAAAAAATTTCACAATTTTGCTTATTTTTTTTATTAATTTCACAACAAAAAAAAGCTTAATTTTTTTTTATCTAGAAAATTTTTGTATTTTACATAATTTTTCACAATATTTATTTTTGATAGTTTTTATGAACATTTATTTTTTAACCAAATTTGCGGAAAATATTTTTTTGCTCATTTTTTTAAATAATTTTACGCAATTATTCGATTTATATTTTTTTACAATTTTCTCAACAACATTTAGTGATAATCTTCAGAATTTTTGTTAATTTTTTTTTCTTCCTCGTAATTATTAATGAAAAACTCAGAAAATAGGATTATTTTGACTTTTTCAAAAAAAATTTGTTTGCTTTTTTCTATTATTTCCACATTTTTTACAACAAAATTTAGTGAAAATCTACACAATTTTTCAGTAAATTTTACCAACAAAATTTATTGAAAAATTGTCAGAATTTCGGTGTCTTTGTCACAAAAATATGTTTGCTTATTTTTCTTTCAAATTTCTCAACAAAAATTCAGCGATAATTTTTCACAATTTTTGTTATTTTTTCTCTTTCCAATAAATTTCATTTACGAAAAAAAATGAGAAAATATGATAATTTTGGCTTTTTTTTCTACTATTTTTTTCAACATTTTTTTACAACAAAATTTAGTGAAAATCTGCATAATTTTTCAGAAAATTTCACCAACTCTCTTTTTTACAAAATTTGTTTGCTTATTTTTCTTACAAAATTTCTCAACAAAAATTCAGCGATAATTTTTCACAATTTTTTGTTATTTTTTTCTCTCTTCCCCATAAATCTCATTTATGAAAAAAATTAGAAAATATGATAATTTTGGCTATTTTTTTCACAAATTTATTTTGGTAAAATTTACTAAAAAAAACTGTCATAATTTCGGCTTATTTTTTTGATAAATTTGTTTTATTTTTTCTCACAATTTATTGTTTTGTGAAGCCCACATTTGAAAATTACGACAAAATTTATAATTTGCTAATTTTGTCTTAATTTTCTTTTTTTAGAAAATTCGACGCCAATTCGAAACCACAGTTCGAAACCAACGAAAACATCTCATCATAATAATCATTCCTCATCATCCTCGTCGAGCAACGCAACGAGTCCGAACAACGTAATGCCTTCGTCGTCGTCATCATCATCGATGATGGTTACGAACAAAGTGAACGGAGACAACCACGAATTCGCTCATCCTGGAACGCTTCTTTGCAACCAGTGTAACGCCGCGTTTCCGGACTTTGAAGCGTTTCGTACTCATCTTAAGACCCATTTAGACGAAGTTGTACAGAAACATGTTTGTTCCGAATGTCAGGGTGAATTTGGTTCGGACGAACAGTTGGACAATCACGTTGTCGGACATTATCTTTCGACAACAACCGAATACGGTTGTCAGAACTGTTTGAAACTGTTTTCGAAACCGGACGAACTTCAGAAACACTTGATGGACATTCACGCTCATCATCTTTACCGATGTTCGCTCTGTAACAAAGTATTCGACTCGAAAGTCTCGGTTCAGGTTCATTTTGCCGTCAAACACAGCGACGAATGTAAACTCTTTAAATGTACTTCGTGTAGTTCGGTTTTCCGATCCGAAATGGAGTTTCAGTTACACGTTAAAGTGTCGCATCTTCGTAAAGTTCAACCTTTTCGTTGTCTTTTCTGTAATTTCAGTTATAATTCGGAATTGGAACTTCAGTGTCATCTGACGACACACAAGAAACAGTTCGCTTGTTCGTTATGCGACGAAGCGTTTCACGTCGAGTTTTTACTCGATCGACACATGCAGAATAAACATGCTGCCGATGTCGGTACGACGCAACCGCAGATACTCGAGAGTCAAGTGACTTCGACGAGTGGTGGCCACGGTAGCGCCAGTTTCGGTTCCGGTGGGTCCAATGGCGGTGTCGACGGTGCCGCATCGTTATCGTTATCGGCACCGACGACGACGACGGCGACGATCGTAAAAAGTAATACGAAAACGTCAAAGTTATCAACGACGATGACTACGACGACAGCGACTTCGTTGTCGCCAACGTCAAAGAAAGATCTAAAATGCGACGTTTGCGAATCGGAATTTCTTAGCGACGTTGCGCTAAACGCTCATCGTCGTCAAGTTCACAACATAAGAATCTCTTCGGGATCGTCTCAGAAGTCGGCGTCGTCGAGTTCGCAGATTTTGAGTCTTTACTGCGCTTACTGTAACGAGTCTTGTAAATCTCGTACCGAACTGGAGAACCACATGAAGGTTCATACGATCAACTGCGGCAAACACAAATGTAACATTTGCGACGAAGTTTGTCCGACGGCCACCATTTTGGCCGAACACAAGCTGACTCACTGTAAAGTGGTCGCCGGTAGTATGTGCGTCATCTGTAAAGTAAATCTGAAGAGCGAAGATCAATATTACAGTCATTTGCAACAACATAACAGTCAGGGTTTACCGTTACCTTGCGTCGTTTGTCGGCAAACGCTGATGAGCGAAATCGAGGTTCAGATGCACGTTAAGTTTCATCTGAAGAATTCGGAGCCGCTGTTTCAGTGTTGCTTGTGTCTGAAACAGTACGAGATTATAAATCTGATACATAACGGTACGACGACGTTGAACGGTAACGTTCAGTCGTATGTATGTAAAGAATGTTATCATCGGAATCTCGGTGGTGGCGGCGTGTGCGGCGTCGTCGGCGTTGGTGGCGGCGCCTCTGCCGAAGCTTCGTTGTCGCACGAGTTGAGGTGTACCGAGTGTAAGGTAAAGTTCGAATCGGCTTCGGAACTCGAGAAACATCGTAGCGCGGTTCACAAGAAGACTTATCAATGCATCAAATGTCAGATGTCATTCAATACCGAGAACGAGATTCAACTTCACGTTGCTTCGCACATGTTGCACGAAGGAACGAGCCACGAATGTAAACTGTGTCACAAGGTTTACGATTCGCCGGCCAAGTTGCAATGTCATCTGATCGAACATACGTTCGAAGGATGTACGAGTTATTCGTGTTACATGTGCAGCGCCGTCTTTACGACGGCTTGTCTCTTGCAGCAGCATATGCTCGAGCACGGATTGAATTCGAGGCCGTACGATTGTTCGCATTGCCATCAACGGTTCTTTTTTCGTGCCGAGTTAGAGAATCATATCGTGAGTCACGGTTCCGGTGGTTCGATCGAGAGTTTTCATCATTCGATCAAGACGGAACCGGATGTGGCCGACGATGGTTCGATCGGCGTTTCCGAGGAATGTTTACGTGCATTTGTCGGTGGCGCCGGTAACCATCGTAAAGCGGTTTCGGCGGCGTCGCATCGCACGAAACTGTCTTCTTCGAACCATTTCAAGTGTTCGTTATGTGCCGATCTGTTTGCGAACTCGTTAGAGATGCAACAGCATTACTTTAAGGTAATTTCGGGGAGTTTGTTTCTTCGTTGATCGGTCCGTTTTGTCGAAGACGTCACGTTGAAAACAAATGGACCGATCTATCGATTTTATTTGTAATAATTTGTTAATATTGATTTGTAGGTTCACAGCGTGGTGGACGTTCAGCGTTCGAAGAAGTACTATCGTTGCTCGGAATGTCCGAAAGAATTTACGAGGAACCACAACACTCAGAGTGGGAATAACAAGTTCGCTTGTTCGGAATGTCCGAAAGAGTTTACTCTCGCTCGGAATCTCGGAATCCACATGCGATCTCACAACGGAGAAAAACCGTACGAATGTCCGATCTGCAAACGTCGATTTGCTCGTAAAGAGAACCGGAAGGCTCATTTCAAGTCGCACGGTTGCGGTGGCGGCGGTGCTAGTGTTAGTGGTGGCCACAAACCGTTCTCGTGTCCTCACTGCGGCAAATCCTTCTCGAGGAAATGTCACTTTAAGGAACATTTGAGGGTTCACTTGGAGGCTAGCGTATCGTCGGAAGCTCTCGTACGAGTATGCGATGTTTGTTGCGAACGAGTCGCATCCGCACGAGCTTTACGCAAGCATATGGTCGATGTCCATCGTAAGGAGTACGATTTTAAGTGCCGCGTTTGTTCTGATCCGTTCTCGTCGGCTAAGAGTATGA
The DNA here is from genome assembly GCA_036925085.1 of Brachycybe producta. Taxonomy (NCBI): domain Eukaryota; kingdom Metazoa; phylum Arthropoda; class Diplopoda; order Playtdesmida; family Andrognathidae; genus Brachycybe; species Brachycybe producta. The sequence goes on from JAUPFP010000063.1 coordinate 615,973, forward strand.
AGCGGCATTTGAGGAGGGTTCACGGAATCGTCGGCGATGAATCGCAGACTAGTCCGTGTTTTTCTTCCGATAGTGGGGACACCAAAGATTATGACGATATGAGCGAAGAGGAGGAAAGGGAACGGGAAGAGGAGGTGGAGGAGGATGAGGAGGAGGCTACGAGTAGTATGGACGAGAGCGAAGAACTCGAAAGGCACGGGATGCCGCCGGTCGATGGTTTAGCCGATGATTGTCACGATACGGCTTCCGCCGGTGAAGTCGTATCGTAACTATTCAAGAGGCAACTACAATGTCGAGACTTTTTTTTTAATTGTCCATTATTGTAAATTTGACATTTTAAAATATAAAATTTTATGATGAGATGTGTGACGGTGATTTTAAAGAAATTTAAAATTATTTGGGTTATTTTTTTCCGATGGATGCTTTCAGAACTCAACTCTTTTGAATGATTATTTCAAGTTACAGTTACATTTGAGTGATTAATCTAAGTAACAGTTACTTTTGAATGATAATTTTAAGTTACAGTTACTTTAAAGTGGTTATTTTAAGTTTCTGTTACTTTTGAATGATTATCTTAAGTTACAGTTACTTTTGAGTGATTATCTTAAGTTACAGTTACTTTTGAATACTTATTTTAAGTTACAGTTACTTTTGAGTGATTATCTTAAGTTACAGTTACCTTTGAATGATTATTTTAAGTTACAGTTACTTTTGAGTGGTTATTTCTAGTTACAGTTACTTTTGAATAATTATTTCAAGTTACAGTTACTTTTGAATAATTATTTTAAGTTACAGTTACTTTAAAGTGGTTATTTTAAGTTTTCAGTTACTTTTGAATGATTATTTTAAGTACAGTTACTTTTGAGTAATCATTTTCAATTAGTTACTTTTGAGTTGAAAGTAACTTTAGGAAGATCCAGTTACAGATACTTTTGAAAGGTGATCTCGGATTTTAATTTATTTAATGTTGCGAATTTTAACTTTTTTTTTTTCAGAAAATTTAATTTTAAAAGTAACTTTTAAATATAATACGAGCTAATTACTTTCAAATTAATTTGTTTTAAAGTAACTTAACTTTTGAGTAAAAGAAAAATTGTTCAAAAATAATGATCTTAATCTAATGGGACTTTTGTGCAATTTTGGTTTTCATCTACATGTTTTCAGGTGCAAATGTCACTTATCTTTAATTTTGAATTTTATACTTTTTGACGTTAAAGTTTAGAAATTCAAGTATTACGTTTTTAAAAAACATTATTTACAACAAATTCAAAGTGGATTACAGACTAGAAGAGTAAAGGAATCAATGGATTTCGTTTTTGTAGCAAAAATCTTTCAAAATACACTTTTTACATCCAAAATCGCAATCGAAATACAATGTTCGTGTTTTTTCAAACCGCCATAAAAAGTTTATTTTGAAAGATATTGTCATTAATAAGCAACCACTCAATTGCTTTACTCTTCTAGTTTTAAATACATTTTGAATTTCTTTTAAAAAATTCTCTAAAAAATTATGTACTTGAATTTCTAAAAAAAAATCATAAAAAAAACTCAAGTTTTAATTAATTTTTTTTAAGAAAACATCCCGTCCAAATTAATTAATGTCAAATCTATTGTTTTTTTCAAAATGGTTTATAAAACGCCCCCCAAAAATATGTTCTAGTCTTTTATGCTTTTTTATAAGCTTATTAAATGAGATTAACGAAGGTTTTTTTTTATAATTAAAACTTAATTAAAGATTACACTTTTAAAAATGAAATTTTAAAAGTTAAGAACAAAAAAATGTGTGGGGTTTTTATGGAAAAATAAATTTATACTGTGTTAAATATCATTAAGGCAAGAATTAACGATTTTTTTTTTGCAATGAGAAGGGCCTGGTTAGAGGCTAGAGTTTTTTTTTTTGTTTTTTTTTTTACAATTAAAACTTAGGTCGGGATTTACACGGACCACTTTTTGACGCTACATAAAGGTGGTCGTTTTTAGCAGACCCATTGATTACATTGGGATGTGTTCACATGAGCCACCGTAGTATTTTTTTTAATTTTGCACAACAGTAGCAATGAGTGGTTGAGTTCGACCACAAGTGGCGACCACACTGCCTGTTTGTCACTGTTGATCAAAGGTCACACAAGTGGCCCTTACCTTGTTGGCTACAGTTGGCCCTTATGGTTGAGTAACCATTGTTTTTAATGGTTATAAGTAGGGCTCGGATTTTTATGCAATATCAAAGTTAATGTTTCTCAATTTGTGGCCCAAGTGCCAATTGTAAAGTAATCATTACGGCTCGGATTTTCATGCAATTATTATAAAGCAAATGTTTCTCAATCTGTGGCTCAAAAACCAATTGTGATTTAAAAATCCCGTTTAGAGATCAACCAACCAACAATGAAATGTTTTTTAAATGAAACCCTTGTTTAGAGGCTAGAACTCTAGTTGGAAACAGATAGTAAAAAGATATCTAGCCTCTAACCAGCCTGTTTGATTAGAAAAAGCATAATGCACTTTTGGCACTTGGGCCACAAATTGAGAAACATTTGCTTTTGATAATTGCATAAAAATCCTAGCCCTTGTAATCATCATTTGAGCAACTTCACTTATGCTTTTTCTAACTAAAAAGGCTGGTTAGAGGCTAAATGCCTGGTTACTATAAGTTGTCCACTAGTAAAATTCTAGCCTCTAACCAGTGTTTTTTAATTGAAAAAGCCAATAATTGTTGGTTGATCTAAATGGAGGATTGTTACATCACAATTAGCTCTTTGGGCCTCAGATTGAGAAACATTGGCTTGATTTTGCTTGATTTGTGGCACCACACAGTGGTCCGTGTGAAGCTGATCTTCATTGTGACGTATAGGTTTAGCCTCTAATCAGCCCTCTTTGATTGCAAAAAAAAAAAGCATAATTATTTCTACCTTATATTTATCATGTTTTGTGTATTGTTCTTGCATTTATAATTTTTTTTAACTATTATTATTAATTATTATTATTTTAAAAATGAGAAAAATTGTTTTCGAATTTTTTTGTTTGTAATTATTATTAATTATTATTATAATGTGATAAAAACAATTGTTTTTTTTTTTGCTATTTGATTGTAAACGTATCTGAAAATGAATGTTGGATCTCAGTTTTATTATTAAATTAGGGCCCGGATTTTTATGCAAATATAGAGCAAATGTTTCTCAATCTGTGGCCTCCAAGAGCCAATTGTGAAGTAACAATCTCAGTTCGGAGATTAACCAACAAATGTTTTGTTTTTTCGTTAGAGGCTATAATATTCTAGTTGATAACTAATAATAACCAGGCATCTTAGCCTCTAACCAGCCTTTTTTTTAATTAGAAAAAAGTCATAATTGCAGTTGTTCTATTAATGATAATTATCTCTTAATTGGCACTTGGGCCACAGATTGAGAAACATTTGCTTTGATAATTTGCATAAAAAAAATCCAAACCCTAATTATTTTACATTTATTATTATATACATAATATTAAATTCATTTTCGTAAGGAAGACAATAGGCATTAATTAATTATTCATTTAAAAGAGATTCTGAAATTAACAATTAAGTGTTAGAAACTAGAATGGGTTGGTGAATCACTTTATAGTATTTTCATGTTGTGTTATATCTTTCAAAATAAACTTTTTTTATTGACAAAAATTTCAAAAAAATATTGTCTGTTTCAAAGTTTAGCCATTTACTAACTGACATAAAAAAAGTTTATTTTGAAAGATATCAACATGAAAATACCCTGAAGTGAGTTGAGCTACTCTTCTAGTTTCTAAAATGCTTTCAATTTGTCTTTTACTGCTGTTTGGAAAGCAACACTAAGGAGAAATTGAAAGTGAGTTAGAATTTAGAAACTAGAACGATAGCTTGATTCACTTAATATTTTTTAGTTTTGATATCTTTCAAAATAAACTTTTTATAGACAAAAATGAAAAAGTAATATTGTCTGTTATAGTCATATTTACTAACTGACATAAAAAAGTTTATTTTGAAAGATATCAACATGAAAATACCCTGAAGTGATTTGAACTACCCTTCTAGTTTCTAAAATGCTGTCAATTTATCTTTTACTGCTTTTTGAAAAGCAACACTAAGGAGAAATTGAGACTGTTAGAAACTAGAACAGGTAGCTGAATCACTTTATGGTTATCTTTTAAAATAAACTTTTTTTTATAGACAAAAATTAAAAAAATATTGTCTGTTCCCAAGTTTAGTAATTTTCATAAAAAGCTTATTTTAAAAGATGTCATCATAAAAACATATCTATGATTGATCGAGCAACTCTTCTAGTTTCTAATGTTAAATATGAATAATAACTGAAAATAAAAAGAATTAGACTTTTTGCTAGCACAGAGGCTGCTTAGAGGCTAGAATTTTTCTGTAATTAAAATAGGTTAAAATTAGGTTACGTCTAGCCTCTATCCAACCTCATTGATTGCAAAAAGTTTAATTATTTTTATAAAATTATTAATCATAAACATCATTTGTATTCTATTTTTGAGACACCTTGTATTTTTCCATACAATAGTTTTTCTTTATTGTCAATAGGTGGCGCTATCTCTTTGCAACTCGCTAGCGACTAAGGAAAGTCAACTTTACGATTAATTAGGTTGATAAGGTCTAAAATTTGCATATTTTCTCAATTTAATTTCAACTTTTTAATTAAGAAAACATAAAATAAAACGCGGATAATTGCTTTATAACGAATATAGATTGATTTTAGAGGCTTTTTGATTTCTTTTCTATTTGCAATTGTATCAAACAGTAGCGGCGAATACGGTAAATTAGTTGATCGGCGGCGGCGGTTACTAATTCTTTCTGCTGTTCAAGATGGCCGCCCCCTATTAACATCGTGTTGTGTTTTCATCACTTTTCTTTCTATTCTTTTAAGCTTTAAACAGTGATAAATAGATACAAATTATGGGCAAAACGAAGCGCAAGAAGGGAAAGAACAAAATGCTGGCTCCAACTGGTCTTCAAAGCTTGAGTGAGATAAAGAAAAACGAAGACGCTTATGGTTTAGTTAGTACGGAAACGGTGGATGTCGCCGTCAAAGGAGGAGTTTTTTCGGCTTTGGACGATTCCGTTCGTGTCGCCTTGCAGAACGTCATCGAAAAGGTAATTATAACAACCACGTGCACCACTGTGATCCCTTTAAAGTTGAAAGAAGGAGTTGCGTGCACGTGTTAACGACGCTATAGACGTTGATGACGTCACTTTTGTCCGCTCTTTTTTTATTCATGATGGCCGTAAGGTGGCGCTGTATGTCAATGGCGCTTATTATTGTTTGTATTAACAGCTGATTTTCCAACGTTTTCTTGTTCTTGTCCTTCAGGAAAGGGAAATTAAGAAAAAACTAGAAAGTGTTTTAGAAACTAGAAGGGTAACGCAATCACTTGAGATTATTTTTTATGTTGTTATCTTTCAAAATAAACTTTTTTATGGAAAATAATTAAAATATATCGTTTTCAAACTGAAATAAAAAGTTTATTTTGAAAGATAACAACATGAAAAAATATCCTCAAGTGATTGCGTTACCCTTCTAGTTTCTAAAACACTTTCTAGTTTTTTTCTTCTTCTTAATTTTGCGTTTCTGAAATTGTTCGAAAATCAGCAGTTGAAATTGTTTTAGAAACTAGAAAGGATAAGCTCAATCACTTAATTTATTTTCATGCTGATGATATCTTTCAAAATAAACTTTTTATAGAACAATTATTTTAAAAAATAACAGAAAAAGTTTATTTTGAAAGATATCAAACATGAATATCCTCTTAAGGGATTGAGCTAACCTTCTAGTTTCCTAAATACTCTCAAGTTTTTCTTCATTTTCCACCTGAATGAAGACTTAAAACCCGGCTTAAATTAAAAACCGGCTGTGAATTGAATTATTCTAATGATTTTTTGCCATTTTTTCTTCTTTTCATAGTTACAAAGTTCGGGAGTCGAGGACAAGAATTGCGCTTGTTGTACGTTAGCATCTTTAGCTTCGACTCAGAATGTAAATCTTCAGCAATTGTTGAAAAGTGATGTCGTTCGTGTTGCTGGACCGCTATTGGTCGATCGAAGCGCCATCGTCAGCCATTCTGCCATCACCGCACTCAGGTTTCGTATTTTTTATTCTTCGTTAAATCTGTATCGAAAGTCGAAAAGGTTTTCGAATTGGTTTTTGAATCATATTTAGATCAACGCGAAAGGGCGTTTGGCATTTCATTTGGGAATGATCAGCTCATTCCCAAATGAAATGCTAAACGCCCTTCTTACTCCTCCTCCTCCTCCTCCTCTTTCTCTTCCTCCTCTTCCTCCACTTTCTTCTCCTCCTCCTCCTCTTCTTTTTTCTCCTCCTCCTCTTCCTCCTCCTCCTCCTCCTCCTCCGCCTCCTCCTCCTCCGCCTCCTCCTCCTCTTCCTCCTCCTCTTCCTCCTCCTCTTCTTCCTCCTCTTTCTCCTCCTCCTCCTTGTTCTTCTTCTTCTGCTCCGCCTTTACCTACTGCTTTTTTCCTCGTCTCAACCCCTCTTCATCCTCCTCCTCTCCTCACGCCTCTCCTCGTCTCTTTCCCAACCTCTTCTTCATCTCCTCACGCCTCCTCTCATCACTTCTCTCTTAATCCGCTTGTCCTCTGCTGCTCTCCTCTCCTCATTCCTCTCCTCACCTTTCTCCTCCTCTTCTCTCCTTTCCATACATTGGAGAGAGAATGAGTGAGTGAGAGAGAGAGAGAGAGTGTCCTTAACTAAGATAAAGTGTGGTTCGAAAGGTTTCTAAGACCATTTGTTACGAATGAAGGTGTTTCTTTGGTGACATCTTAATGCACTTTTCTCACTTAAACTGAGATAAATGAACATCACTCGCAAATATACTTATATAAAGAGCAAAAGAGGGTGGTGGTGGATTGGGGGGCCGGGGGGGGGCTTGTAATACATATTACAGTAATATTAATTTGATTTTTTCTTCTTAATTTTGTTCACTTTTTAGAACAATTAGCAATTGTGACGATCACATTGTTTGCGAAATGATGATCGAACAAGATATTATGACTCCACTTGCAGCACTTTTCAAACAGGTAAATGAAAACCTGAAACCTTTAAAAGGATTCAAATTATTGTTTTTATGGCTCGGATTTTTATGCAAAATATCAAAAAGCAAAATGTTTCTCAACCTGTGGCCCCAAGAGCCAAATTGTGAAGTAACGATTTCTCACATTTAGATCAACCAACAATTTTTTCTCAATTAAAAACGCTGGTTAGAGGCTAGAATTCTAGTTGACAACTGATACTAATCAGACATCTAGCCTCTCTAACCTGCCTTTTTTAATTAGAAAAAATAAACCCATAATTATCGGTTGCTCTAATGATGAATGATGCTGATGATGATGACGTCACAATTGGCACTTGGGGGCCACAGATTGAGAAACATTTCGCTTTTGGTATTTTGCATAAAAATCCGAACCCTACTAATTATTTTCATTATGATCAGTAGTTGTGTTACTAGTTGTAATAGTAAAAATTAAAGAACCTGGTTAGAGGATAGATAAACAGACAATTTATGTGAAACTAATGAATTTTTTCTGGTTGCCTTTAATTATTATTAATTATTTGAATTATTTTTATCATTATTATTAATATTAATATTAATATTATTTATTACTGATATTATTATTATTATAAATTACTATTATTAATTACCATTATTATTAATATTGTTATTATTATTAATATTATTATTAATTACAATTATTGTTATTAATATTAATATTCTTATTAATATTCTTATTAATATTATTAATTACAATTATTATTATTAATATTAATATTCTTATTAATATTCTTATTAATATTATTAATTACAATTATTATTATTAATATTAATATTCTTATTAATATTATTATTAATATTAATAATCTTATTAATGTTATTATTATTATTAAGATTATTATTAGTATTAATATTAATTACAATTATTATTAATATTATTATTAATATTATTAATTACAATTTTTATTGTTATTATTACTATTATTATTATTATTATTATTATTATCATTATTATTAATATTGTTATTATTAATATTATTATTATTATTATAATAATTACAATTATTATTAATATCGTTATTTTTATTATTATTGTTAATTACAATTCTTATTATTATTATTATTATTATTATTAATAATAGTATTATTAATATTAATTACAATTATTATTAATATTATTATTAATATTTTTATTATTAATATTATTTTAAACGAAAAATAGCGTTCACAAGAGAGAGAGAGAGAAAGAGAAAGTAAAACTCCATTTTTGAAATAATATTTTATTCTGAGATATTTTTTTTTTTTTTGAAAACATTTTCTTTCTTTTTTACTCAAAAAATCCACTTTTTGTTGGTAAGTTTTATTCTACTTAAGAATTGAAACATGAAATTTACATTAAGAGTTGTTTAAAATCCAAACAGAAACAAAAAGAAAAAGCGGTTCCTTTTTTTTTTCAATTGTTTTTTCAAAGAAAAAGAAATTTTTTCTTCTAAGAAGTGGATTTCAATTCACAAGAGGATTTATTTAACCATAAATTATTGGTTTCCATTTTTATCTCATAAATACACAAAATATATGATATTAGATACAAATGGAGGCCCCCCCCCCTCACTTTCTTATAATATTCAATATTTAATATCTCATCCGTCATTTTAGAATATCAGTCATTCTGTAAACTCACTAGTTTTAACTTTTTTTTTTACGAAAAACCAAACACTTTTCTCGAAAGTGAATCCTACGTATTTCTTTAAAAAAAAACACTTTCAAGGCATTTTGCACATTGTCTGGAAACAATTCTAAGTGAATTGCTTCCAGACAATGTGCAAAATGCCTTGAAAGGGTTTTTTTTTAAGAAACTAGAAGGAGAATAATATTTTTCACATAAAAAAGTTTTATTTTGAAAAATAGTCTTTGTAAAAAAAATGTCATTAGCTTTGTTAATTTACCTTTCTAGTTTTTAACAAACTTTCAATTCTGCGTTTCATAAAGAACATTTTAAGAAATTAACACGAAAGTGTTTTAGAAACTAGAAGAGTGAATGAATTATTCATTAATAACGAATAATTCATTCACTCTTCTAGTTTTTAAAACGTCTAGTTTCTAAGTGTTTTGTATGTTTTAAAATAAACTTTTTACATGGATCATTTTCAAATTTCCATTTTTTTTTTCACATCAAGTTGGACCACAAAAGTAAAAAAAAATCGTTCTAGAAACTAGAAGAGTTAACTGAATCACTTAATACGATTTTTCATATTTTAAAAAATCTTTCAAAATAAACGTTTCATGACAAAAAAATGACCAAATTTTGTTTTGTTTTGAAGTGAAAGAAAAATAGAAAATGGAAGATAGTTCGAAAAATGGCCATAAAAAAAAGCTTATTTTGAAAGATATCAACATGAAATAATTCAATCACTCTTCTAGTTTCTAAAACACCTTCGCGTTCTTTCTTATAATGAAACACTTAATAATTAGTTTTCATTCTTTTTTATTTGCATATTTCGCAATGAATACTTAAAACGATTAAATTGGAAGGTTGTTAAAAACTAGAAAGGTAAATAAACAAGCTGCAGACATTTTTGTTACAAAAGATATTTTTTTTTTTTTTCAAAATAAAACCCTTTTTTTATGTGAAAGAAATTGTGATTACATTTTCAAATTGCCTAAAATTAGGTTTATTAGGTTATTTTGCAAAATTGGCTAGTGACTTTGCAGAATGACTGATTTTCTACTTCGAGGATAACATATATTTTTCTTCAGAGTTTACGAGGTTAAAAAACGTTCTCTCCGAGAAATAGTTAATGTTCTCTCGTGACAATCGAGTCACGAAATGTCGAGACTTTCGAGTGTTTTTAAGCCACTAATTTTCTTTTCAAAATCATCGAGAGTAGAATTCTAAAAGTAACACCTTTGAGGCATTGAGAAAATATTATTTATTGAAAATTAAAGAGGTTTTAGCTATTTAAAAAGCCCGAACTCCGAAGTTTCGAAACAAAGAGTTTCAATTCTGTTCTGAATTTTAACTCGTGGTCATCACGAAACCCGCAACAGAAAGTTTCACCCCATTAAATAAACACGTGAAATTTTTATTGGTTCGAAACTTTAAAAAAAAAAACAATTGTATACAGGACAAATCTAGGACTGAAGTTTTCGTCGGAATTGCAGGACTCAAAACATAAGAACTGCTGCAACTGCGAGACTCGAGTTGTGACTCGTAAGAACTGCGGGATTCGAGTCTTAAGAATTATTGCTGAACAATTTTCTTCAAAAATGCAGGACTCAAGTCCTCATTACTACAGGTCTGAATGATTCCAGTCCTCAGAACTGCATGACCCATAAGCTCTAGACTTTAGTACTCGTCTCAGAACTTCAGAACTCTAATCGTCAAAACTGTAGGACTCTCCTCAGAACTACAGGACTCTAATCCTCAAAACTGCAGGATTCAAGTCTTCATGACAAAAGGATTCAAGTCTTCATGACAAAAGGACTCAAATCAAAAGAACGAAGGACTTCGTTCCTCAGAACTGCACGACTCTCCACATAACTACAGGAATTTAATCCTCAAAACTGTAGGATTCACAACAACAGGACTCAAATCAAAAGAATGAAGGACTCTAATCCTCAGAACTGCAGGACTCAGTTCTGTAGGAATCTAATCCTTAAAACTGTAGGACTCTCCTCAGAACTACAGGACTCTAATCCTCAAAACTGCAGGATTCAAGTCTTTATGACAACAGGACTCAAATCAAAAGAACAAAGGACTCTGTTCCTCAGAACTGCAGGACTCAGTTCTGTAGGAATCTAATCCTTAAAACTGTAGGACTCTCCTCAGAACTACAGGACTCTAATCCTCAAAACTGCAGGATTCAAGTCTTTATGACAACAGGACTCAAATCAAAAGAACAAAGGACTCTGTTCCTCAGAACTGCAGGACTCAGTTCTGTAGGAATCTAATCCTTAAAACTGTAGGACTCTCCTCAGAACTACAGGACTCTAATCCTCAAAACTGCAGGATTCAAGTCTTTATGACAACAGGACTCAAATCAAAAGAACAAAGGACTCTGTTCCTCAGAACTGCAGGACTCACCTCAGTTCTGTAGGAATCTAATCCTTAAAACTGTAGGACTCTCCTCAGAACTACAGGACTCTAATCCTCAAAACTGCAGGATTCAAGTCTTTATGACAACAGGACTCAAATCAAAAGAACAAAGGACTCTGTTCCTCAGAACTGCAGGACTCACCTCAGTTCTGTAGGAATCTAATCTATAAAACTGCAGGACTCTCCACAGAACTACAGGAATTTAATCCTCAAAACTGTAGGATTCAGGACAACAGGACTCAAATCAAAAGAACAAAGGATTCAAATCTTCAGAACTGCAGGACTCACCTCAGTTCTGTAAGAATCTAATCCTTAAAACTGCAGGACTCTCCTCAGAACTACAGGACTCTCGACAGAACTACAGGATTTTTATCGTCAAAACTGTAGGATTCAGGACAACAGGACTCAAACCAAAAGAACGAAGGACTCTAATCCTCAGAACTGCAGGACTCACCTCAGTTCTGTAGGAATCGAATCCTTAAAACTGGAGGATTCAGGACAACAGGACTCAAATGAAAAGAACAAAGGATTCAAATCTTCAGAACTGAGGGACTCATGTCCTCAGGAATGCAAGACTCAAGTCATCAGGATTGCATGACCCACATCTTCTGGACTGCAGGACTCATCTGGTATCCTTTTAAGTCTTCTGGACTCAATCTGCAGAAATGTGCTACAAGTATGAAGAGTTGTCAACTTCGAATGGGCTTCATTTCTGTTTAAATCGAGGAAGATTCGTAGTGTTTGTCGTACTCGTAGTAGTGTTTTCGAAGAACATTTGCAGTTGTCTCCTTCTTCAATCAAATTGATTGTCTTAAAGTTTTCATGATACAATTGAGAAAAGGAAAGAAAGAGACGAAGTGAAAACAACTGTGCCTCTGGGAGTCCACCGTCTGAAAATGAGAATTTTTGAAGAGGTTTTCATCCCACGAGGATTTTTTTTTTTGGAGAATTTTCTGAAGTTTCTTTTTCTTAGCTCCTGAAGCCTTGTTATTATTATAAAAATATCATCTTTTATAACTTTTGTTTGCTCAGAGAAGAGAAAAGAAAACACAAAAGTCACGTAAATGTACGAAAGAGAATTCTCGACGGAATCGAAGACGGAGGTTTCTCTAGTTGTTTCCATTAGAATTTAAGTTGCTTTCGAAATCGAAAGAAACGTTCCGAGGGTACGGAACGACAAGATTTCGAAAAGAACCTTTGAACTTTTCTTTAAGGCCCTTACTTTGAGGGTCTCATGAGGGATTTTCAGATTAAAATTATGAAGAATAATTTCTTTTTCTTGTTGTTGTTGTTTTTTTAGTTTTCTTCCGAGTGGAAACCTTTGAAATTGGTGGAGGGAAAAACGGATTCGAAGAAAGAAACTTTCATCGAAGCCGTGCAATTGCTATGGAATTTATGGTAAAATATTATTAAAAAAAACTTATTAAAGATGAATTTTTGTTTCTTGACAGAATTTTGACAGGAAAAAGTAACTGAAAAGTCATAGTTACTTTTGATGTTACAGTTATAAACTACAATGACAGACAGTTTTTTTATATAAAGTTACAGTTACTTTTGAAGCAACTTTTAAATAAAGTTGAAGTCTCAGTTACTTTTGATGTAACTTTTGAAAAAAATTTAAGTTACAGTTACTGTTGAAGTAACTTTTTAAAAAAGTTGAAGTTTCAGTTACTTTTGATGTAACTTTTGAATAAAGTTGAAGTTTCAGTTACTTTTGATGTAACTTTTGAAAAAAGTTGAAGTTACAGTTACTTTTGATGTAACTTTTGAAAAAAATTTAAGTTACAGTTACTGTTGAAGTAACTTTTTAAAAAAGTTGAAGTCTCAGTTACTTTTGATGTAACTTTTGAAAAAAATTTAAGTTACAGTTACTGTTGAAGTAACTTTTTAAAAAAGTTGAAGTTTCAGTTACTTTTGATGTAACTTTTGAATAAAGTTGAAGTTTCAGTTACTTTTGATGTAACTTTTGAAAAAAGTTGAAGTTACAGTTACTTTTGATGTAACTTTTGAAAAAAATTTAAGTTACAGTTACTGTTGAAGTAACTTTTTAAAAAAGTTGAAGTTTCAGTTACTTTTGATGTAACTTTTAAATAAAGTTAAAAGTTTCAGTTAATTTTGATGTAACTTTTGAATAAAGTTGAAGTTACAGTTACTTTTGATGTAACTTTTGAAAAAAGTTGAAGTTACAGTTACTTTTGATGTAACTTTTGAATAAAGTTGAAGTTACAGTTACTTTTGAAGCAACTTTTGAATAAATTTGAAGTTTCAGTTACTTTTGAAGCAACTTTTGAAAAAAGTTTAAGAAAAGTTGAAAAGAAATCCAATTTACAGTTATTTAAAAAAAAGTAACTCTTAATTCAGTAATTTTTTTTAGAGTATTTTAAATTAACTGAAAGTTTCTTAGAAACTAGAAAAGTACATAGAGTCAGTTAATATTGTTTTCATGTTGATATGATATCTTTCAAAATAAACTTTTTTTTTATACAGATTAACATTTACATTAAATTGGTTATTTTCTAATTGACATAAAAAGTTTATTTTGAAAGATATCAACACGAAAATACCCTTTTAGAGATTGCACGCTACCCTTCTAGTTTCTAAAACACATTCAAGTTTCTCGTAATTTTTTGTTAGCCGAAGTTCGAAAGGTCCCCGTTTAAACTTTGAAGTCAAATTTAAAGTTGAATTTCTTTTTGTAAATTAAATCTCCAAAGTGAAAACAGCAGCAAAGCGATCCGTATTTTCAACAAGGAGCCGTTCTTGAATGTGTTGATGCCTTGTTTGAATGTGGAGATCTACGGCCAGGAAGTTGCGGTCAATGTCGGTACGTCGTTCCGTTCTCGTCACCCAATAAAGTTTTAAACGTCTTTTTTTCTCTCTCTCTCTCTCTTTGTCTTTTAGCGTATTGTCTTCACACCGTGTCTGAAGACAACGTTCAAGTTGCCGCAATTCTGAACGAGACGAAAAACAGCGAAATGATTAATTGTCTTCTTTCTCTGCCTCCGTCGAACGCCGGAAACACTTTGTTGAGGGTCTTAGCTGCCGGTAATTTTTATGATTTGCGTTCGATTTAACGGCGTCGCTAATTTTTAAAACTTTTAATTAGTTTAATAGCGATTATTAACAACACAATTAGTAGTTTCCACAGTTAGTTGTTCCAAAAAAATGTACAACATTTCTTAAAATTTAAACAAAAAGTGTGTGAAATTTTGCCAAATTTCTTGCTTATTTTTTCAGAATTTTTACTCATTTTTCTCACAATTTTTGCATATTTTTCCCACAATTTTTACTTTTTTTTCCCACAATTTTAGCTTATTTTTCTTTCACTTTTTTTTGTTTTTCTCATCATTTTAGCTTTTTTTTTCTTCTCATTTTTTGTTGCATTTTCAAATATTTTTTACGCAATTTTTTTCACGATTTTTGCGTATTTTTTCACTTTTTGCTTATTTTTCTCGTAATTTTAGCCGTTTTCCCTCATTTTTTTGCATATTTTTTCACAATTTTTTTCTAATTTGTTTTGCATATTTTTTCACAATCTTTTTCTCAATTTTTGCTTATTTTTCTTGTAATTTTAACTCCCCCCGTTATTTTAGCATATTTTTCACAATTTTTGCTTATTTTTCACAATTTTTGTTTATTTTTCACATTTTTTTCTCAATTTTTGCTTATTTTTTTACAATTTTTACATATTTTCACATTTTTTTCTCAATTTCTGTATTTTTCACAATTTTTGCTTATTTTTTCGCAATTTTTGTTTATTTTTCACATTTTTTTCTCAATTTTTGCTTATTTTTTCACAATTTTTACATTTTTTTCACATTTTTTTCTTCTCAATTTTTGTATTTTTCACAATTTTTGCTTATTTTTTGCAGTTTTTTTTTTCTCAATTTTTGCTTATTTTTTCACAATTTTTTTTACTTATTTTTCACATATTTTTTCACGTTTTTTACTTATTTTTCACGTTTTTTTTCACAATTTTTACTTATTTTTCATGTTTTTTGCTTATTTTTCACATTTTTTTTTCACAATTTTTACTTATTTTTCACATTTTTTTCTCACAATTTTTTACTTATTTTTCACAATTTTGTTTCTCAATTTTTGCTTATTTTTTCACAATTTTTACTTATTTTTCACATTTTTTCACGTTTTTTACTTATTTTTCACATTTTTTCTCACAATTTTTACTTATTTTTCACATTTTTTTTTCACAATTTTTACTTATTTTTCACAATTTTGCTTCTCAATTTTTTCTTATTTTTTCACACAATCTTGGCTTATTTTTTTCGAACTTTTTTACAATTTTATTTTCACAATTTTTTAATTTTCCAGTAATTTTTTCCAATCCTTCTGAATTATTAATTTCTTCTTTCTGATGTAAATCTTTTTTTTTTTCTCCCCATAAAAAGGTATCTTTCTGAACATGAACATCGGACGTTTGTCCGGATGTCCTCCAACGATCGTCTCGAGTCTCCTTAAGGTTCTCTCGGACGCAATCGCAGTGGACGTAATTCCACTTTTAACTTCGTTATGCGATAAGTTTCACAACGACAAAGAGCCGACCGCAACGACAAACGTACAAAGTATCGAGTGGTTGGTGGCCGCGCAGGAAGTGGCTCTCGAAGTGTTGATCAACATCTGTTGTAACGACGGTGATTACGACTCTCATCTGGGGGGAAAATGCTGGTTTTTGCTTAAAAAAAATGGGGCCCCTCGTAACTCATTTCGTTATTTTTGATTGTCCTCCAGATGAAGGAGAATCTTGGGAAGATGTCGGAAGTAGCGACACGAGTGACGAAATCGATTCTTTCGATGTCGAGATGGATTGCGACAACGACGGAGGAGCGGAGAAGGTTTAAAATAAACTTTTTTATGTGTTAATTTGAAGAATAAATAACCGGAAAATTCTTTCAAATTGCCGCAAACTGTTTATTTTTAAAGATTTACTTTGAAGAAGAAATTGAACGTTTACTAGAAACTAGAAATGCAATAAAATAATTTTCATTGTAATATCTTTCAAAATAAACTTTATCGAAGCAAAAAATTGCTTCGATAAAGTTTATTTTGAAAGATGAAAGAATGAAGATTTTGAAAGATGAAAGAATGAAGATTTTGAAAGTTCATTAGAAACTAGAAGGGTAAATAAATGCAATGAAATTATTTTCATTGGGATATCTTTCAAAATAAACTTTTTTCGAAGCAATTTTAATAAGAATTTGAAAGTTCATTAGAAACTAGAAGGGTAAATAAATGCAATGAAATTATTTTCTTTGGGGTATTTTCAAAATAAACATTTTCAAAGTAATTTTAAATAAGAATTTGAAAGTTTGTTAGAAACTAGAAGGGTAAAGAAATGCAGTTAAAATTTTTAAATTAATTTTTTTTTCCTTTCTAGTTTCCGCTTAGTGTTCCGGCTGAAGTTCAAGAAGTCTTAGTAAGTCACGAATTTCTAAAGAAAGTTTTATCTAAACTTCAAATAATGGATTCGGATCTTCGTCGGACTTTATCGAAGTCTCCTCTCGGGAAACAACTTTACAAGAGGTTCAAGTTTGAATTGGTTTTCGGCGGTTTGTTGTTTCCGAAAAGTGTTGATCTTTTTTAAACACTTGGTTCTTTCGTTCTCCTTAAAGTATGGTTTCGATACAAAGTAGATCTTTGCTTTGTATCAATAACCTGACATCTTGTTTGGACATCGAGGAACTCGGTGGACCTTCGCAGCTTTACGACCTTTGGTTAGATTTGGGAAAACTCGCTTTTAGAGAAATCGGTAAACTCGCAGTTGGCGGTGTGAAAATTCAAAGTTTGTTTTGAAACTAGAAGAGTAGATGAATGAAACTTTGAAATGAACTTTAACGAACTTGAATGAACTTTAAAAGTATTTTCATGAGAAACGTGTAATTTCATCTTAAATCTGCTTCTAATTTGTTTTATTTTGAAAGATTTTCGTCCTGAAAATACTTTGCAGATCATTTAATTTATCCTTCTAGTTTCTAAAAAAAGTTTTAATTTTAAATTAAAGTTGATTTTGAAAGATTAATCTTTATGAAAACATTTTAGCCCCACTTTTTTACTCTTCTAGTATCTAACAAACTTTTAATTTTATCTTAAATTTGTTTCTAAAAGTTTAATTTTGAAAGATATCATCATCATCATCATCATGAAAATACTTTTATTACAATTCTTTTACCCTTCTAGTTTCTAACAAACTTTTAAATTCGTCTTAATTTGTTTCTAAAAAGTTTATTTTGAAAGATTAAACTTTGTGAAAATATTTTTAGCCCACTTATTTACCTTTCTAGTCTCTTAAATAACATTCGATTTTATCTTAAACTTCTAAAAGTTTATTTTGAAAAATAGCATGAAAATACTTTTATCCCACTCTTTTACCCTTCTAGTTTCTAACAAAATTTCGTCTTAATTTGTTTCTAAAAAGTTTATTTTGAAAGATTAAACTTTGTGAAAATATTTTAAGCCCAATTATTTACCCTTCTAGTATATAAAATAACTTTAAATTTTATCTTAAACTTTTAAAAGTTTATTTTGAAAAATATCGTCATGAAAATACTTTTATCCCACTCCTTTACCCTTCTAGTTTCTAACAAACTTAATTTCTTTTTAAATTTGTTCCTAAAAAGTTTATTTTGAAAGATATCATTTATGAAAATATGAAATATAATTCTATTCCTTAGCCCTTCTAGTATCTGACAAACTCTGCTTGAATTTTTGTGTTATTTTGTAGAAGAGTCGAGGTTTGACCTATTGGAAGGCGCTTCGGGAGCGATGAGAGCCGTCCTGCAGAAGTTAGCCGAAGTGAAATCGACTCAATTCGAGCGTTTTTCCATTACCGACTTACAGAAACTTTGCGAGTTCGGTCAGAGTGCGACCGATGCTTGCGTCCGTGCGAATGTCGTTCGTATGGTCGGAAGTCTCGGCTGTCTCCTCGGCTCTTTTGCGAACGAGACAAACGACACCATGATCGCAGTATGCAAATTTTCTGCGATCAAAATAACTTAAAAAGACGGGTTTTTGTTACTCTTTGTATTTCTACATTAAGTTAGTTGGATCGTTTCTTCTTGAAGTCGCTTTCAAAGATACGGAACTTTGGGTCGAAGCCGAAGCTCTCGATTCAGTTTTCGACGTTTTTGCCGACGACAACATGAATTCGATCGCCGTTCAGATCGGACTTGTCGAGAAATTGAAACAGTTCGTTCCAGTTTTCAAAAAGAAGGTTAAACCAAATTTTTTTTTTTGGCTTATTACATTTTTTGAAAATTAAATTTGTGGTTTTTAATTTTTTAATTAAGCATAAATTGATTTTAATTATTTTTTATCTAATTAAATTAAGTTTTTTTTTAATTAAAGTTATTTTTCTTTCATAGTTTTATTTATTTATTTATTTTTAAATTAAGATTCAATTTTGTTTTAGTTTTTTTTTTGATCAAATTAATTTAAATATTTTATTGAAATTTTCATTTTTAATTAAGTTTAATATCCAATTGATTATTTTTTTTTTGGTTTAATTAATTGGAATTTTTCTTCCATATATTAATTTATTTTTTAATGAAGTTTAAATTAATTTAATTAAAGAAGTTTAAATTAATTTAATTAATGAAGTTTAAATTAATTTAATTAATTTAGTTAATGAAGTTTAAATTAATTTAATTAATTTAGTTAATGAAGTTTAAATTAATTTAATTTAATTAATGAAGTTTAAATTAATTTAATTAACGAAGTTTAAATTAATTTAATTAATGAAGTTTAAATTAATTTAATTAATAAAGTTTAAATTAATTTAATTCATTTAATTAATGAAGTTTAAATTAATTTATTTTATTTAATTAATGAAGTTTAAATTAATTTATTTAATTAATGAAGTTTAAATTAATTTAATTAATGAAGTTTAAATTAATTTATTTTATTTAATTAATGAAGTTTAAATTAATTTAATTCATTTAAATTAATGAAGTTTAAATTAATTTATTTTATTTAATGAAGTTTTAATAAAATTTGTGATCAATTAATTTAAGAAAGTTTACATTAAATTTTTGATCAATTATTTTACTGAATTTTAAATTAAATTTTTGATCAATTAATTTAAGAAAGTTTAAATTAGATTTTTGATCATTTTTTTAATTTAATGAAGTTTAAATAAATTTTTGATAATTTAATTTAATTATTAATATTTTCTTTAATTTTTTTTTTAATTTTTGTTTAAATTTTAGTGTTTTGTTCAAATTATATTTTGCTCAATTGAAATTTTAATTTTTTTTAGTTACAATTAAAATAATTTATTATTAGTGGAGTTAATTAAATTTTTATTAATTAATTAATTTTTTTTTCTGAAGGTCGGATTAAACCGAAAGGATGTTGGTGAACACGCGCCAATCATAATGACTGCAAAAATGAATCTGGGACGTTTCATTCATTACAAAACGAGCACAGTGACGTAATTTTTTTGCAAAAACAACAACGAAAGAAAATCATGAAATTAAAATTTCAATTTCGTGTTGATTTTGTTGTTATTTTCACTTTTTTATTCAAGAGCATGTTTTTAAACTCTGCGGTTCATCAACCGGTTGCATCAACTGTGACGTCATACCAATATTTTTCTGCGAGTGTGACGTCACTGACAATGCAACCGGTTGATTATTTGTTGAGTATCATAATAAAAAGAGGTGCAATTCTCAGTTGATTTTTTTATAGCATTTTCCGGTTTGGAAAAGTGATTTATGATATTTTCCGGTTTGGAAAAGTGGATTTTTATTATATTTTCCGGTCTGTATAATTTTATCACATCAATTGAGACAACCCGTAGCATATTTGAAGCTATATTTGGCACTGATGGGTATACGAATATGGCGCCTTCAGTTTATAAGGGTATAGTGGACGCCTTACTTGTTTTTCATTGATGTCCAAGTATAGACCACGATCTATGCTTCAAAACTGTGTTACGGCTGGTTTGCTGGTGTCAGTTTTCTAGATATATTCTTATTGCAAGATAGATTACTCAGAGCCGCATTGATTAGCATGGAATAAGGAGCGATCTGTGTAAACTTTTTTTTGCTTTATGACGTCACGACCAATCAATATTCTGTTTACTTTTGTTTAGACTGGTAGCCAATGAAACGCATTAAAACATATCGGTAACTATCTGGCAGAAAGAGAGACAATGTGACATTACGTCGCATTAATGAAACTAAATTTGATTTCTGTAAGAGTACTAGTATGGCGTCGTTCGTATGTGTTAAAATACGTTAGGAAGCCATATTAGTTTACCCATACTTATACGCTTCAGAATGTCAATGTGATGGAATTGGCTCGCGCCACATTCCTTCGTTTATGATTGTTGTTTCTTTTTGCAAAACGGATTGTTCAGTGCCATATTTACTTAGTATCAGATCGGATCTCTCAGAGTCGAAAGAGCGGCTCTTAAGTAAGCCGAAAAGGTGTAGTTGATGCAATTGCATCGCGGTTGCCGTTTCGTTCACTTATTTATTATTCACTTTCTTTGAAGGAAAGTGGTAATTTTTTCTCTTAATATATAATGGATGTTTACGGTGATTTCTCGCAATGGTTTTGGAATCCTGACGTTTGGTTGCCTCCGAATGTGACTTGGAGTGATTTAAATGATTCAGAAGATATGAAATTTGCTAAATTTGAAGATATTTATTATGCTTTACCATTAGCGCTGTTCTTTTGCTTCGTACGATTAATATTAGAAAGGTGAGTCCATCTTTTTAATTAACATTATCTCATATATAAAAGGGTGGGAGGGAAGGAGAAAGTTCAATGGTTTTTTTTTTCCCTCTTCATTTCTTAACATTGACGGGGGTGGGTGGGGAGACTTTTTATCGCTACCTGAAGATCGTTTTCATTTGCATATATATATATACACGGAGAGCGCTCTTTTTATCTTTTACGCTAATTCCGTGCACGTGCGCTTTCTCTGGGATATTGGAGCGTAGTGGAGAGAGCGCTTTTATTTTCGTGCGATATCCGACTGTGCATGATAAGAGAGCGCTCTTTTTGTTTTTTTGCGCTACTTTATACGGCGTGTGTTTCTTTTATTGTGAATCTGCGATTGCGTTGTGAACTGGTTACTAGTAAACATGAAGGCGGTTAGATATTAGTTGTATCCAGTTGATCGGAGTTATCCGAGTGCTCGGAGTAGTTTTTTTCTCTATTGATATTTATGTCAGTGGCCTCGTTTCTTTTTTTTTTGTTTATATGCGGAACGAGTGAAAGTGGGTTTCTCGGTGCAAAATGACGTCACTTGATGAAGTCGATGACGTCATGTAAAGCTAATGACGTCACTTTTAAATTGTTGATTGTGATTTTTTGTTTTAAGTTTTGCGTGTTTTTTATTTGTATTGAATGTATTGACCAATTGTATGACGAAAAAGACGAATTTCTGCTTTTAAAATTCATTGTTTTTGGTGAATTTTATGCAGGTCATTGACCCCTTTTTTTTCGATTGTCCTGCTGTTTTTTATGAAATCATAAGGTTTAGAACAGAATTCCTGCATAATTTTCACAGTTTTTTTTAGTATTTGTACAATTTTGACCAATTTCGAATAAAAAAGTATGAAATTTTATTCAAAACAACTAAATTTCTACTAAAAATGACCCATGGGTATCGATTTCAATCAATATTAGTTATATCGATATGATTTTAGACCGTATCGATAAGAAATATATGGCGAGAAAGAGAAAAACGCGAAATTCCGTCTGCTTTTTTAGCTGTTTTTTCCGCGTTTTTCTTTCCTACTAAATGATATTATGAGGTCAAAGTCATTTGTAATGGTCAGTTGGTCATTCATTCATAGAGAACCATTATTATGGGGTCAGTGGTTTATCTGGTATTTAGTGAAAAGGAAAGAAGAAGAAAAAAACAATGAAACGAAAGTAGCTCAAATGAAATCAGGTTTTAGCTTTCTCCCATTCCCGCCCCTTCCATTCATTCAATCGCCTTGAGGCAAGAAGTTAGAAAGCGGCCGATTTAGCCTCAAAACAGGCTCTTTATCTTCGTTACTATCATCCAACCGAATCTAGCTTCTCACAACGAGGTCGTTGAGGAACTTTGCACACGAGAGTAGACACGTGCGGTATTCGATGTGTGTTCAACCGTTGGCCCTTTTTTTCGGTATAGAAATGTTAGTAATGGTGGCTCGCGTGCCAAACGTTGCACATGAAAGGGTTTTTAGCGATAAAACGTTTGCGGTGATCAACCTTTGATCGTTATTATATAGAAGTCTATGGTGTAAATGTGGCTCGCGAGCCGGTCGTTGTTGATTTAGTGGGTTTTTACGGCTAAAAATGTCTTGTTTGTTGTTGTCCTTATTTATTATATTTGTAAGAATATTTACTTCCGTATTATGAGGTTTATTTAAGGAAATAAAGTGTGAACAGGTTTGTTTTCAAGTTAAAATAAAGAAGATTTGTAGAAATTGAAAATAGGTGTGTTTTATTTAGGTTGAATTGAAGGTAAAAATTGAGGCTAATTGATTGTGTTTTGATTGCTTTTAGGGGTATATTCTTTAAACAAAAATCTTTAGGTTTGTTTTTTTCCCTCAAAACCGTGACCCAAATCAGTAGAAAAAGAAAAAAAAGTTCAAGTCATTGACCTTTCCCCCCCCCCTTTTATAATTAAATACAATGAGAAATAAATAAAAGAAAAATTGAGAGAAAAAAAAAATGTACACAATTTTATTTGCGGATTTGGAGAGAAGATTGTGTTGCACGCGAACGCACCCATCCATGCTAATAGTGTGCTTGGATCAAAGGCATCTGTAGACACTAGCGTTAGCCCATTAGTATTAGCAGAGCGCATGCGTATTGCCATCTTATCGTTTTATATAGGTTTCCTATAGTGAATTTCTCATCGGCAGTTTCCATTGGTGATCAATAGATGGCGCTGCTAACGTAAATCTGCAATCACGTTCCTATATAAAACGATAAGATGGCAATACGCATGCGCTCTGCTAATACTAATGGGCTAACGCTAGTTCTGTAGACACAGGCATTTAGAAATCGGGACATACAGAAGTTGGCTCCGCCCTTTTTATGACGACCAGCAACTTCTAATTGGTTGGTTATGTAGTCTGACGTCACCATGCTCCGCCCTTTTCAACGTCAAACCACACAACAAACCAATTAAATGTTGCCGGTCGTCATAAAAAGGGCGGAGCCAACTTCTGTATGTCCCGATTTCTAAATGCCTGTTCTGTAGACAGCTTCAGAAGACAGTTTCTTTGGCTCCGCCTTTTTATGAGCGTCAGCCCAAAAATATCAACCAATTAGAAATTGATGACGCTCATAAAAGGGCGGAGCTAAAGAAATTCTGAAGCTGTCTACAGATGTCTGTGCCTGGATCACTAATAAGAACAGAATGGGTAAAACGTGGACACTTAAGAGGGCTTACATAGAAGAATACTTGTATAATTTGCAAGGTAGGTGGCGCCATGCAACCTCCATAGGTATCCAACTCCACACGTGCCAATTAAGTTGAAATCGAATGCACCCTTTTAGCCTCTAAAAAGCGCCCAAAACAACCTTAATTATCAGAGCACGTGGACAAACTTATACCCAGAACAATAATATAAGTGAAGAGAGAGCACGTGTAGAGAAATAGCGATGACGCAATTAAAAGTTTGGCCACGTGCAAAAAAAAAAGGAAGTCAGTCGGTGCATTTCTAATGGGAGGAGGGGCTAGTGGCGCCATCTAACGCTACACGCGCAAAATAAATGACCTACTTGAGCTACCTTTCTAGTCTCTAAAACATTTTCAAGTCTTTCTTCATTTTTGCATTTAAACGACCTTAATTATATATTTTAAATTAATTGAGACTCTGGTTTTATTAATTAATTAATTTTAAAGAACTTTTAACAAAATGAAATTTAATTGATTTATTAAGAAAAAAATCAAATGAAATTCTGAGGAAAATAAAATAAAATTGCAAATTAATGCTTTTTAAATTTAAGAAATCAAAGAAATTTGCTTCGTAATTATTAATTACTTTTTTTCCTCGTATTTTCCGAATCCAATACAGAGGCTCCCTTGAGGCATTTTCAGGGCTTTTTTATATTTTGGAATTTTTTTTTTTTTTTTGATTTTCTGAGCCCTCGTGGGGCCCTTTAGGACCGCTTATATAGCTTTTTCTCGTTGACAAATGATTATAACCTACTACCTTACTATGTTTGAAACCTGCTTACGAGGCTATAAGTTTGAAGTTCAAGTGTTAAGACCTATATTCAAGAAGAAAACTTAACACTTGAACATCTCTGAGTAAGGTTTCAACATACTAAAACCCTGTTAGAGGGTATTTATTAAAAAAAATAAGGGTTTTACTATGTTTGAACCCTGCTTAGGAGGCTATAAGTTTGACGTTCAAGTGTTAAGACCTATATTCAAGAAGAAAACTTAGCACTTGAACATCTCTGAGTAAGGTTTCAACATACTAAAACCCTGTTAGAGGGTATTTATTAAAAAAAATAAGGGTTTTACTATGTTTGAACCCTGCTTAGGAGGCTATAAGTTTGACGTTCAAGTGTTAAGACCTATATTCAAGAAGAAAACTTAGCACTTGAACATCTCTGACTCTTGAGTAAGATTTCAATATACTAAAGCCCTGTTAGAGAGTATTTAGTTTTTTTTTTACTATGTTTAAATATTGCTTTTGAGGCTATAAGTTGAAGTGCATAAAAATCTGAGCCATTGTAATAACCAGACATCTAGCCTCTAACTAGTCTTTTTAGAGACTAGTTAGAGGCTAGATGATGATGATGATTATCTTCACAGTTGGCACTTGAGCCACAAATTGAGAAACATTTGCGTGATATTTTGCATAAAAATCCGAGCCCTATAGTAATCTGTATATATGGATTGTAAAATGGACTCATTATGGTCAAAATGGTCCTCTGCACGAGGGAGGGGGCCATCTGAAAATTAAAAATTTGTGTTTGGAATGATAACAAATGTACGGAGCCATGTAAAGGACATTGTGATTTTTTTTTAAAATCTCGACATTTTGACTTTTACTGTGTTTTATTCGGCCATGTTAATTATGCCATGTTGTGCGCACCATACTTTGATAATTAAATTGTTGCTGCTACAAGAGGGCGCTTGCAATAATTTAATTATTTGAGTATGGTGCGTGCAACATGTCATAATTAACATCGCCGAATAAAAGAGATTAAAAGTCGAAATGTCGAGATTCTGGAAAAAGTCGACATGTCGAGATTCTGGAAAAAGTCGACATGTCGAGATTCTGGAAAAAGTCGACATGTCGAGATTCTGGAAAAAGTCGACATGTCGAGATTCTGGAAAAAGTCGACATGTCGAGATTCTGGAAAAAGTCGACATGTCGAGATTCTGGAAAAAGTCGACATGTCGAGAATACATTTTTTTTGAAAATGTCCTCTGCAAGGCTCCGTACAAATGGAAATCTATTGTGAAGCGAATGACCGTTTTTCATTAGAAAAATAAATTTGAAAGTAAAAACTAGTAAAGTTTTCTCGTGTTTTTTTCCGCTTTCTTCCTGTTGGCCATTGATCCCAAAATACAATTATTTGCGGTTGTCGTCTTCAAGTCAAAGTGAAAAAGATATTTCGTCACTTTTTCAGACACATTTGGCAACTTATTTTAGCAACATTTAATTGGAAAAGTAATTGAAAAGTGTTTTAGAAACTAGAAGGGCAGCTGAATCACTTAATAGTGTTATTTAATGTTGATATCTTTCAAAATAAACTTTATTTCAGTTCGAAAATGACCCAATTTTAAGTAAAAAATATTTTTTAAAAAAATGTTTGTCTATAAAAAAAAAGTTTATTTTGAAAGATATCTACATTAAATAACACTATTATGTGATTCAGCTGTCCTTCTAGTTTCTAAACCACTTTCAAATTTTTATTTTTGCAACGGAAAGACTGAATAAAAACAAGAGTTCAATAATTACACTTTAAAACTTTCTTCAAGAAGAATTTGAAAGTGTTTTAGAAACTAGAAGGGCAGCTGAATCACTTAGTAGTGTTTTAGAAACTAGAAGGGCAGCTGAATCACTTAGTAGTGTTTTAGAAACTAGAAGGGCAGCTGAATCACTTAGTAGTGTTTTAGAAACTAGAAGGGCAGCTGAATCACTTAGTAGTGTTTTAGAAACTAGAAGGGCAGCTGAATCACTTAAGTGTTTTCATGTTGGTATCTTTCAAAATAAACTTTTTTATGGTTAATATGAAAAATGATAATATTTTTAATTTTATGATTTTTGCAGCCATTTTGAAAATAAAAAATTAATAAGAGAAATTGAAATTGTCATAAAAAGTTTATTTTGAAAGATATCAACATGAAAACATTCTTTGAGTGATTGAGTTACCCTTCTAGTTTCTAAAACACTTTTAATTTCTTCTCAATGTTGCTTCTGAAATGCAGAGTAATAAGAGTTCTATTCTATTATTTTTCCTTTTAACGAATTTTTTTTTTTCGTTAAATTTCGTTAAGGTTCCTATATTCTCCAATGGGGATGTATTTCGGCCTGAAGAAC
Organism: Brachycybe producta; assembly: GCA_036925085.1. NCBI lineage: Eukaryota > Metazoa > Arthropoda > Diplopoda > Playtdesmida > Andrognathidae > Brachycybe > Brachycybe producta. The sequence goes on from JAUPFP010000063.1 coordinate 642,628, forward strand.
ACGAGGCCAAAAAAAGCGAGCGAAAACCTTCTACTGGAAAAGGCATTCAAAGCGAACGGAAGAGTCGACTACAAATCGGTTAAGTTCTAAGCCGGTGACGTCTTCCTGCGTTACGACATTACGCTTCCTAGTCGAAGGCTCATCTTGGGACTCCTTTTGGTCGTTTTTTTCTTTCTATCTTTAGGTTCAAGGTCTAGCAAAGAAGCTCCAATGGTCCGATCGACAAGTCGAAAGGTGGTTCAGGTTACGAAGGAAGCAGAGCAGACCGATTACGCTGAAGAAGTTCACCGAAAGCGGGTATAAAAGTATCGAAACAGATCTTTGCGAAAGAATTGATTTTAATAGTTCAACCTTTTTTTTTAATTTTACTCACCAGGTGGCGTTTTACTTACTATATTAGCGTTTTAATTTATGGCCTCGTCTTTCTCTGGGACGTAAGTCTGAGATTTCCGATTTGTTTGAAATCGGTGAGTCTGAATTATTAAATCCGGACGTAATCGGGGTTTTTTTTTTATTTCTGTTATTCTAGAAACCGTGGCTCTGGGATTCGACTTATTGTTGGTACGGATATCCACATCACGTAAGTGGATAGAGTGGTTTGTATTAATTATATATTTTTGGATCTCGATTTTTAAGTGATCGTTTTCGTTGGGGGGTCTTTTTATGTCGTATTTTAAATACGACTATAGGATTCGGGAAGGGTCCAAAAACAGCCATATAGAAACAGCTAATAAAAGAATGAAAAAATGCTCATATTGAGAAGAAATAGTGGCTTTTTTAAAATTTATCGAAAATGTATATTAGCTGTGAACTTTCAAAGGGGAAACCTGCAAATAGTTGTGAATTTAAAAAAAAACCTGCAAATAGTTGTGAATTCAAAAAAAACCTGCAAATAGTTGTGAATTTAAAAAAAAACCTGCAAATAATTGTGAATTTAAAAAAAAAAACCTGCAAATAGTTGTGAATTTAAAAAAAAAACCTGCAAATAGTTGTGAATTTAAAAAAAAAACCTGCAAATAGTTGTGAATTTAAAAAAAAACCTGCAAATAGTTGTGGATTTAAAAAAAACCTGCAAATAGTTGTGAATTTAAAAAAAACCTGCAAATAGTTGTGAATTTAAAAAAAACCTGCAAATAGTTGTGAATTTAAAAAAAAACCTGCAAATAGTTGTGAATTTAAAAAAACCTGCAAATAGTTGTGAATTTAAAAAAAAACTTGCAAATAGTTGTGAATTAAAAAAAAACTGCAAATAGTTGTGAATTTAAAAAAAAACCTGCAAATAGTTGTGAATTTAAAAAAAAAACCTGCAAATAGTTGTGAATTTAAAAAAAACCCTGCAAATAGTTGTGAATTTAAAAAAAAAACCCGCAAATAGTTGTGAATTTAAAAAAAAAAACCTGCAAATAGTTGTGAATTTAAAAAAAAAACCTGCAAATAGTTGTGAATTTAAAAAAAAAACCTGCAAATAGTTGTGAATTTAAAAAAAAAACCTGCAAATAGTTGTGAATTTAAAAAAAAACCTGCAAATAGTTGTGAATTTAAAAAAAAACCTGCAAATAGTTGTGAATTTAAAAAAAAACCTGAAAATGGCTGTGAAGTTTCGAGATTAGACCTGAAAATGGCCGTGAAGTTTCGATAGTAGATTTGTGAATGGGTGACATGGAGAAACCCCCCCCCCCCCCTCCAAAAAAAAAATAAAAGTACAACCTATTGATGATGATATTAAAACACGATGGTCTTCAAAAGAAGAAATCTGTTGACAAAAATATATTCCTGAAAAACAGTTTTAAAGCAACATTTAAGAAGAAATTACTCAAGTCTCTTTCTTCTTTTTCGAGAGAATTAAATCATTTCCAAAGAATTATCAAGTAATCCTTTGGGAATGTTGTTAATTTGGGGGAAATTCACTTGTTACGACCAAACAATGAAATTAATAATTAGTCAGCAGTAGAGAGAAGGACTCCTCGAAGTATCTCGAGAGTAACGGTCTCCCGAGATCAAAAAACCTGCTTAGAGGATTACAGATTAAGAGAAAATAGAAATGAACGTATCGAGAAGGCGATTCAAGGTGGCTACTCCCGTAGATCATCTTTTAACTTTTCTATTTGATAAGAAACTTTAAATTTCTTCTTGGAGTTGCTTCGAGGGGGGAGGGGGGAAACCCCCGAGAGTATTCTTAACTTTAAACCCTTTCATCGCTTTCAAATTCGATATAAAATCGGTATTTCTTTTTTTTTTTTTGTTATTGGTTCTCAAAAGACGATGACGGATGGAATCTGGTGGTATTACATGATACAAATGGCGTTCTATTGGTCTTTAATTGTCTTCCAGTTTTTCGATACGAAAAGGAAGGTAAAAGTAGCGAAATCACCTTCGAACGAAACTTATGTTTTAAAAGTTTGTTTTTCTTTTCTTTTTTTTCGTAGGATTTTTGGCAAATGTTCGTTCATCACGTGGTCGCCCTTATGTTGCTCCTCTTCTCCTGGGCTTGTAACATGACGAGGGTCGGAACTTTGGTTCTCGTCATTCACGACTTCGCCGACGTTCCGCTCGAGGTTTGTTTCTCTTATTTCATATTTTTAGTAATTTTTAGCATGAAAAAAGATGCTCCAATCAGTTTTCTCGATAAATTTTGAAGCCAAGATGATAAATATGAAAAATTTGACAACCGAACCTCAACTTGTAACTCTCGAGAGTTTGTTTTTGTTTTTTCTACTTCTTTTAGGCAGCAAAGATGGCAAAGTACATAAACAAACAGCGTCTTTGCGATTCCATTTTCGGTTTCTTTACGCTGACGTGGTTTATAACTCGGCTCGGCTTGTTTCCTTACAAGTAAGTGGTTCGAATATCTCTTTTTTTTTCTCTCTCGAGTGTTCTTTCTCGAATTTTTTTCTCGTAAGCATGAACTACGATATTGGCATGTTTGTTCGTTGTGTGTATGTTCTTTTATTCCATTTCTTTCTCGTAAAACTTCTTCTTCTTGATCTTTTTTGTGTGCGAAATGCATGGTTTTGTTTGATTGCATGCTTTTTATTTTTTTTAAATTTATTTTTGCTTGGAGAAACAAAAAGATTAACCTAACAAAAATATTGCTAGACTTGAGATACGTAAATTATTTACGAAGTAACCCTCGTTAGGTTTTACAGCTTCGGAAACGGATGTTTTCGAATTTAAGAAAACCCCCGTGTGAGGCGGCCATTTTGAAAACATGCAGAAGAGCAGCATTGAAAGTATTTTAAGAGTCTTTCGAGGCTTTTTGAGTTTTTAGTCTCACTTACTGTATATTCGAAAGTCTTTCGTGCGACAAAGAGGGTTGCAGGGGGAGGCTAGCAATGTTTCTAGTTAACGGGATCGGAGTTATGATAATCTCGTAACTTTCGTTTCCGCGGAACTCGTTGAGATGTTTTTTGCCGTTTCAAAAAGATTTCGTATTTAATGATTATGAGGGTTGGAGGTGGAGGCTACAGTATGATGTCCGACGCAGTGCGACGGCACTCTCTACACCGAAGAAATAGCAAAAACATTGCTATTAGCAAAATCTTAATAACAAATGTGTTAATTAACAATTTTTTTTACTTGTTTTTGGTAAATGTCGAAAACAAAATGTTAATAACAATGTTTTTGACAAAAAAGTCGAAAACAAAATGTTAATAACAATGTTTTTGGCCAAAAAAGTCGAAAACAAAAAATGTTAATAACAATGTTTTTGACAAAAAAGTTGAAAACAAAATGTTAATAACAATGTTTTTGACAAAAAAGTTGAAAACAAAATGTTAATAACAATGTTTTTGACAAAATGTTAATAATAATGTTTTTTGACAAAAACAGTCGAAAACAAAACGTTAATAACAATGTTTTTGACACAAAAGTCGAAAACAAAATGTTAATAACAATGTTTTTGACACAGAAAGTCGAAAACAAAATGTTAATAACAATGTTTTTGACACAAAGTCGAAAACAAACTGTTAATAACAATGTTTTTGACAAAAAAAGTCGGAAACAAAATGTTAATAACAATTTTTTTATGATGGAAAAATGTTGGTAGCATGTAGGACAGGACAGTGATCCACGATTAGAATGTTATTAACATTGTTGAGGACAGAAATAAATTTGCTAGTAACATTTTTGTTATCAACATCTTTTGATTAGGACACCGCCTCCAGAGAGCGGTTGCAAAATTTCTGCTATTAACAATGTTATTGACATGTTAGTAAAGAAATTAATGCTGTAGGCAAATGTTGTTGACAAAAGTTAATAGCAAAATGTTAATAACATTTCTAGAGATTTTTTAAACAATGTTATTATCAACAAATGTTGATAAATAAAAGTTAATAACATTTTATAGGTTGATTTTTAACATTTGTTAAAAAAAACATTGCTAATAACACATGTTTTCGGCTGTGTTTAACCTCTCCGAGGTGAATCCACCGTAATGTAGTCTCGTAATAACTAGCCTCCAACTCGAATCCTCGTTGTCTTGCGAGATGAAAGCAAACGAGATTTTCCGACTAGCATTTGCTTATTAGAATTTTCATAGCGCATGCGCATTGCCATCTCGGTCGGTTTGTATAGGAAAGTGATGGCAAGTGAAAACTACGGTGCCTCTTATTCTCATCGGCAGTTTCCATTGGTGATCAATAGATGGCGCTGCTAACGCACCTCTGCCATCACTTTCCTATACAAACCGACCGAGATGGCAATGCGCATGCGCTATGAAAATTCTAATAAGCAAATGCTAGTGATTTTCCTGAGCTTTTTATGGGAGAATGGGAGTCATTTAGTTTAGTTTATGGAAGAAAGTTCTTCTGAAAAAAGTGGGAAAGTTGTCCGAGGTTTTCGTTGTTTTCGATGCCGTTTTCGTATTTTGAGCTTCGTATAATTTGCACTTGCTTACCAGTAAATCCTCTCACCTGCGCCAGAAAAATTAAGATTTTAAAACACATTTTGCACTTTAAAACAAAAAAATCAGAAGAAAGAAAGAAAAAAATAGGTTATTTTCTAGAAAGATATTTATTTTTCAATTTTGTCTTTCTGTGTGTTTTTTTTTTCGTTCTTTGCATCTTTCTTAATTATTTTTTTCTTGTTACGATTCCCACTTTTTTTATTTGTCAATTTTGTTTTTCCTGTTTTATCTTTTCTTTTATTGTTATAAAGTTACATTTAAGGTGGCTCGTAAAAAAAAATTATTACAAAAGAAGGAAGATTTCGAAGAACAGGTGATTTTCGAAGAACTCGGGGTAATTCTGTCTTTACAGGTGCAAAATGAAGACAAATTTGAAAGTGTTTTTTAGAAACTAGAAGGAAGTTGCTCTCAATCACTTAAGGTTATTTTCATGTTGATTATCTTTCAATTTTTATCTTTCATCTTTTATCAGGAATGGAGATTAGAATCGGAATAGGTATTCGAAAAATTGGGGAAAAGGAATTAGAATTAGAAAAATTACAAAAATTTAAAAAAAAAAAATATCGGAATCGGAATTCATATTTTTTCAAATTGCCATTCCAGCTTTTTATGTGGGTTTGAAAATGATCCAACTTCTAGTACACTAAAGCCTCGTTTTCACGTTGGCGATAGTTATATCGTGAGAGTAGTTGTCATGAAAGTTGCGATAGTTCACTCTCTCACGATAGCAACTGTCCACACGTGTTGAAGCATAACGTGATAGTTGTCTGTCACATGACAGTGTGACGTCTACTTCACTATAGTCTGAGCCATGTTAAAAAAGGGCAACAATTTTAAGTTGTATGCATGCATAATACAAAAAGTAGTCCCTGCTTATTTCAAAAATGGATGAAAGGAAAGCCTTTGAGTAGGAAAACAAATGGCGTAGGAATACAAATTTGGTGAAAAGTCGCCACTGGTGGTGCACAAAATTTATCCCTTCTTAATATGACTTTGACTATAGATATCATTGATTCAACAAGTGTTGCCTCTTTCTCTCTATCCAGAAGCCAAATTTCCCTACAAAGTGGATATTTCCCTACAAGCGGTCACACAACAACTATTACTATTGCGACAGTACTATCAACTATCTAGTCAAATGAGATAACTGTGATAGTGCTATCGTAACAGTGTGATAGTGACTATCATGTGGTCTTTGCGATGATAGTTCTCGCAATAGTTGCTGCTCTCATGACAGCAACTATCGTGACAACTATCATCGTTGAAAACGGGGCTTAAAGAGGAAAGCTTTGTATATAGGAAAGGGTGTGACCATTTTAAGAAAATTAGGAAGATTTTTGCATAAACTGACTTTTATTTTTGGTCATTTGTGCCTAGGGTTATTCGAAACAATGGAAATTGCTTTCAGAGGATGTTTTGTGTGGGGAACTTTTCGTTTTTGGAGAATTCTTAGGGTTCTTTTCAAAAATATGGGTCTTTTTTGGACTTTCAAATAAGCAGACGATATTTTTAGTTGTTTTTCTTCTCATAAAAAGTTTATTTTAAAAGATATCAAAACATGAAAATACTAATAAGTTGATTTAAAATCGAACCCTGGGTTATTTTGTCTTTCAGATGCAAAATAAAGAGAAACTTGAAAGTGTTTTAGAAACTAGAAGGGTAGCTCAATCACTTAAAATTAATTTTCATCTTTTGATATCTTTCAAAATAAACTTTTTTATAAGAAAGAAAAAAATTAAAAAATATAAAATAGTGGCTGATTAAAGTTGGGTCATTTTCAGAAACTGACAGAAAAAGCTTATTTTGAAAGATTATTCAACATGAAAATACCTCAAATGATTTAGTTACCCTTCTAGTTTCTAAAACACATTTAAGTTTCTTTTCGTTTCGCGCTCCTGAAAGATAAAATAAAAGAATCGTAGTTTCTTTCTGTTAAAATTAATTAATTTACAATTTTTAAAATTGACAAGCCACCGTAAAAGCTCGTAACTTATTTATTTTTTCCGATAATTTCTGTTATAAATCGTATAAATTTCGTGTGCTACGACCATTGAATTGGAGACAAACCGATGAGAAATTTTAGTATATGTCCCGAACTTTCGTAGAAAAAAAAAAGACCTTCCCCCCCCCCCCCCCCCCCAAGTTTAGCTTTTATTTTTAATTTTGTGCTAACAAATAATTAATTTGGTGGTGAAAATTAATATCTTCTTTGGTGAATTTTGATGGCTTTTTTTTGTTGTTGGCTGCGGTTTTTACGGAAGCAAGAATTAACTTTTTTTTTTTTTTTGGGTGAGTTTTCGGAGCATAAAAATGTGGATGGATTTTTGGGTTTCGTACCGGTAGTTGCTTATGGTTTTTTTGTTTTTCTCCCGGGACGTGCCGTGGTTTCCGAGCACGAAACTCCTATTTTTCTGCTATTTTGGCTGTTGCTACTCGGTGGCGTTTTTGTTTTTCTTCCGGATTTCGTGTGTTTTTTTTTTAAAAAAAAATGGGTTTGTATTTGTACAACGAAACGGGATCGGACAGCTCTTATTATTTTTTTTTTTTTTTTTTTGGAGTTGTTTGATTATAGTTTCGTTGCTTTTTTTTAATGAACTTATTCAAAAGACACTGCCGATATTCGGTTTGAAAATTATCTGGCTAAAGCAAAATTTATGGCGTGTGATCAATAGATTTTTTTATTAGAATTAATTACAAATGATGGCCGCCAACTAGATGAAGTTACGTGAATTCACGTGCATGTCAATCCCTTCGATCTCTCTATGGACGTTTGCGAGCGAAGTTCGTGGAGCGAAATTTATCCGGTAACAAGTATGTAGGATTTTAAAAGATTGAACAAAATTCATTGTTTTTTGTTTAAATTCGATGAATAATCAAAGCGAGTGAACCCCTTTTTTCTGATGATCTGTTCGGAAAAGAATCGTTTTGACAGTTTTTAAACGCCGATTTTTGCTTTTTGCTGTTATTCGCGTTTTAAAACTGTTATTAAATAACTAGTGGGGTAACCCGTCATAAATGACGGGAGCAAAATTCACAGGCAAACAGTGCGCATGCGCGTCGTTTTTTCCTTTTTTTACTCCTTTCATTTCAATTTCAGTTTCCCCCTCCCACTTTTCTCTTTCTCCCCCCTTCTACACTTTCCAAAGGAAGAGTTCAACATATAGTTGACCTTGAGAAAAAAACGGTTCATTTATTCAAATTTATATAAATTCCGACGTGCTTCAAGGGTTTTGTACAGTGTTACTCCACACACACACACACACACACACACACACACACACATACACATACATACACAGACCTGGGATATTATATATATAATTATTTTCAAACAGAGATCGTCACCAAAAAAGGGTTCAATCGATTCGTTTATTCATTAAGTTTCGAAAAGACAACATGAGTTTTGTTTAATAAATGCTTTTAAAAACAAACCTCTCTCGAAGTGGCGTAGCTAGGCACCGGCAAGACCCGCAACTGCGGGGGGCGCAGGAGGTTTGGGGGCGCAAAAAACGAAATGAAAGTTATGCATTTTCAAAAATAATTGAATAAATTAAGCGAGTGATTCCGAATCGCTCGCTTAATTTATTCAGTTAATTTCGAAAATGAATCTACTTCATAGAGATCTTCATAGAGATCAATGGGCACGGAGGAATAACGGTAGGAACAGTCGGAAGGTTAGGTTTAGTTAAATTAAGCTTGTTGCAGGGTGGTTGGGGGGGGGCGCAGCCTCCAGTTTTTAAAGAATTATTCTTATTAAATCAAAATTAGTCCATTGTTCGACTGTTCCCTAATTTGATTAACGGGAAGAACGGTCGGAACAATGGACAAATTTGTTTTAATAATTCTTTTAAAAAAATGGGGGGGCTGCGTCCCCAGACCCTCTGCAACATGATTAATTTCCTAACCTTCCGACTGTTCCTACTGTTGCTCAGACTTATTCCGCCGTTTATCAAAATAGTACCCCCACCCAGTATGAGAGGGCTATTTGGAGAGGGAGGGTAGGGGGCGCAAAGTTGGCGGGGGCGCAACCAAGCCTAGCTACGCCACTGCTCTCTCGAGGGAACCCTATTTTGTTGACAATCTTTTCGGAAATATGCTTGGACCCGTGCGATAGACGTGTGCTTGTTAAACGTTGCTGTGTCTAGGACCTTCCTAATTAAATTTACGATATGTCAGTAAATTCAAATAGTGATATCACTTAATTCGGAGTATTTATTGACATGAGTGGCGCTGCATAGAACGGTAGATTTAAACGTTTTTACGTGTAGGGCCTGCCTTGTAGTCGGCACTTCTCGAAGTGACGGTTCTAGAACAATGTTTTTGTGAACTTTTTTTTAAGGGTCTACATTGCAAAATTACTTCGAAAAATCTCCGCAAAGAGCACTAGCATCGTTTTTCTATTGAGCCCCCATAGACCCAATGTTAAAGAGAAAACGTCTACAGTAATTTTTAAAATTTACACAGTCGAGGTGGCAATAGGTTTATTTTTCATATTTAAAATTGTCCAATTTTGATGGTTCATAGTGCAATGTGCACCTTAAATATATGCTGATAGAGTGATAGAATGACAAAAATATGGTGTGGTTCTATTTTTAAAAAAACTATTTCAAAATCGCAAATTTCTAACTCTTATGTTAAACTCCATTTAGTAAAAAAAATAACGATAAAAATACCATAAAAATAATTTTTAAAAAAGCACAATTAAACCACAATTAAGACAACACATTGATTTTTTTTTCTGGTTTTTTTTTTTAAATTTTCTTACTCAATGGAGTTTTAACATGAGATTTAGAAATTCGCGATTTTTAAATATTTTTTAAAAAATAGAACCACACTTCCCAATTTGTTGTCATTCTATCACTCGATCAGCATATATTTAAGGTGCACATTGAACTTTGAACCATCAAAATTGGACAAATTTAAATATGAAAAATAAACATATATTGCCGCTGCGACTCTTGTGTATTTTAAAAACTAACATTTTTTTAACATTGGGTCTATGGGGGCTCAGTAGAAAAACGATGCTAGCGCTCTTTGTGGAGATTTTTAGAAGTAATTTTGCGATGTGTAGCCTCTTAAGCCGCCTTTTACTTAAGTCTTTTAAGAGTCTTTTGAATACGGTCATTAAACAAAGCCCGCGACACTTGTCGCAACTCGAGAAAAAACTCGTATCGCCGTGATCCGAGCCGAGGTCCTCTGTTGCCTCCGAAGAGCCTCTCGCTCTTCTTTTGAACCGAGGGAGGAAAATCCGTTCTACTCGTTGTCGGTGGCTTTATATTCTGTGTGGATGATGCTCCCCTTTGACCTGTGACCTCTCGATTTATCTGTCTCCTCCTCACAGAGTTGTCTTCTCTTCGATGGTCGACGCACCGCTTCTTATAGGCAGGGTAAAATATCCTAGTGTTTGGTCTTCTCTTAGAGTTGTTTACAGTACGCTTTATGAGGCGCCTACGATTCTACCCATGTTTTCGGCTTATTACATCTTCAACTCGCTGCTCATTCTTCTACAATTGCTACACGTTCTATGGAGTTTTATGATACTGCGTATCACGGTGGCCGCAGTCGCAGCCGGAAAGGTAAAAATAGCAGAAAAACCTTCAACCAACTCGTTCCAACTAACGATGATGTTTTGCTTTGTGAATTTATATCTGTACGAGAAAGCTCGTTAATTTTTTTCTTTTAGATTATGTGATCGGTCGTTACTTTCTCGTAAAAGTAACTGCAGTTTTTTAAGTTACTTTGAAAAATTGCCGTGAACGTAAATTTTTTTTTTTTTTTTTGGAAATTAATCAAAACTTTTAGTTAGTTTCCGAAAGTAACTGTAACTTTGTCTGCTTCACACGAAAATCTCTTGGTTTTATATGAAAGTAACTACATAATTTCTCTTGTTGATTTTAAAAGTAACTTGTAACGCGAGTTATTTTGCAAAGTTGGTCATTGGTCAGTTAATTCTGAAAATAACTGAATTTTCAGTTAATTCTGAAAATATCTGAATTTTCGGTTCATTTTGAAAATAACCGGAGTTTCGGTTCATTTTGAAAATAACCGGAGTTTCGGTTCATTTTGAAAATAACCGGAGTTTCGGTTAAATTTAGGAAAGAACCGGAGTTTCGGTTAAATTTAGGAAAGAACCGCAGTTTCGGTTAAATTTAGGAAAGAACCGCAGTTTCGGTTAATTTTGAAAATAACCGAAGTTTCGGTTAAATTTAGAAAAGAACCGAAGGTTCAGAAAAACTCGGATTATTTTCTAGTTACTTTGGAAAGTAACTGCAATTTTTGATTACTTTCAAAAATAATTGTAAAATTGATAAGAAATATTAAAGCAATTTGCTATTTTTGGCAATTTTTTGTCAACTAACTCCAACTTTAGTTAACTTTCCATAGAAACTCAATTTATTTCTGAAAAGTAACTGCACTTTCAGTTACTTTAAAAAGTTACTTATTTTACTCAAAAAGTAACTATGAATATTTTCAAAGTAAATTATAACTTTACTTTTGAAAAAAAAAATGACGTCACGGCCGGCACCTTGTACCCCACAGCAATGTGGTACTTCATGGTGGCGATGTCATTTTTTCTTGAAGTACTTTTAAGTACAGGTGGGACGAATCCTAAATTTTCTCGAATCCGAATCCTAAAAGGTTCTCGAATCCTTCATATAAGAATCCTATATAATTCATTAAGAAGATACAAATAAATGAAATAATATTAAATATTAAATTATTAATAATAAAAAACAGTGTGGCAACTCAGGGTCGCCACCACAATGTGATCCATTGGTGATCCGGATCCGGAAATTGCTACAATCGCCGGTTTTTATTGTTAGTGAACGCTTCTATGGAGTTAAAACTCATTTTACCAAAGTTTTTAACAGTTTTTTTAGGGTTAGGATTCGTAAAAGACGGAAAAAAAGCGTGAAGATTCGAGTTTTCGAATCTCGAATCTTTTTCAAGATCCGCAGGGATTCGAGGATTCAAATGTCCCATCCCTACTTTTAAGTAACTTTCAGTTTTAACTGTTGTTTCGTAACATTTACTCTTTTTTTTTTTTGCCAGATCGAAAAGGACATGCGAAGTGACGACAGCGACAGCAGCGTAAGTGAAAACCTTTCCGAAAGTGACGGAAACTTAAACACAAAGAAGTTAAACTACGAAAAGGAGGATTAGAGGTGATAACAACGAAACGAACGAACAAAAGAGAGATCGAGATCGAAGATTTCTTGTTTTTCGATAGATCGTTTTTTACGTAAAAAAAAAATGGGCTGTGGAATACGAAAACAAAAAAAAAACATTCTTATTTTATAATTTACAAGAAGGGAAGCAATTTATAATGTGCAACAAAAGGAAAGATTGGAGAAAAATCCGGTTTCTGTTTTGCGTGATCGAGAGAGAGAGAGAAACAGAAAGAAGAGTTTCGAAGGATTCCTTAAAAACAAAATGTCGTTTCGGGTGGCGGGACAGGAAAACTTAATTAAGAAACTAATCCTTTTCCCAATCCCTTTTCTCTCGAAAGACAACGATCAATGATGATCGAGAGTTTATTTGAAGCAGCTCCTTAAATTAGAATTCCTATAGGTTTAAAAGGTTTTCTTAGAAAACCTGAAGTGATAGAAAACGAAATCGGTAGCAATATTATTAGATGGTGAAAGAGAGATGGTTTTAGGGAACGGAAAGTTCGCTGTACGAAGCAATATTTAGAAGAAGAAGAAAAAAAAAAGCAGAAAAGTGATGCACTGAACCCGAAAGTCAAATGAATTTAGGGTCATTTCACTATTAAATTGGCAATAAAAAACCTTTAAGGGTTAAGATGGCGGCGACATGCAGAAAACGCTGACTGAAAATGCGACAGAAAACAGAATTTCTCTGCAATTTAAATATTTGCATTCTATTTATTTGGCAGAAAAAGAAAAAGCAAATTGAAAAAAATTGGCTTCTTGTTTTTTTCTTCTTTTCTGTCAAATAAATGGAATGCAATTGTTTAAATTTGGAGAAATTTCAGGGTTTTTTCGTTGCGTTTTCTGCATGTGGGATCTTTGCTTAAGAAAAAGAAAATGAAAATTTTCAAATTGGGATCCCACATACGCAGAAAATAGTGATTGACTTGGACATTTTTTTTTTGGTCCAACTTCAAGTGAAAAATTAAAAATGGAGATTTTGAAATTATTGTAAAAAAGTTTATTTTGAAATATATTAAGAATGAAATTTTCTGAAATTTCATGAAATTGATTTCAATTTTCTCTTCTAGTTTCTAAAACACTTTTTTCAAGTCAATTACGTCCAGTTTGAACTCTGGTAATTCCTTGTTTTGAAAACAACTTTTTAAGAAACTAGAAGAGTAACTAGATCAAGTATATACTTAAATTTTGATATCTTTTTTTTTTAAATAAACTTTTGGATTTAACAAATTTTCATTATTCTGGATTTTTGGTTCGAAAAATGAAAAATGGAGATTTCGTAATTATCATTAAAAAAAAATTTAAAAATGATCTTGATGTGTGATTCAAGTTACTCTTCTAGTTTTCTAAACAGTTTTGAAATTTCTTCTGAAACTTCAGAAAAATTTTAATCAAGAAGTTCTGTTTGATTCCATTTTGTATTCTTCCGAATTTGCATATTTTGCAACAAAAAAAATGGCTGCTTAGACAAAAAATGCCTCTAAATTATGACTGAATATTAATTTATTTTTGTTGTTATTCAGATTGACTTCGGGTTCAGAATTTTGATTTACATATCTTTTAAAAAAAAAAATCAATCATCTCTTTAAAATTTGTATATTATGAAATCCATAGATGTTAATTATCGAGATGTAGATTTTATTTTAAGAGGCTACATTGCAAAATTACTTCGAAAAATCTCCGCAAAGAGCGCTAGCATCGTTTTTTCTATTGAGCTCCCCATAGACCCCAATGTTAAAGAAAAAACGTTAATTTTTAAAAATTTACACAGTCGAGGTGGCAATAGGTTTATTTTTCATCTTTAAAGTTGTCCAATTTTGATGGTTCAACGTGCAATGTGCACCTTAAATATATGCTGATCGAGTGATAGAATGACAAAAAATTGGTAAGTGCGGTTCTATTTTTTAAAAAAATATTTCAAAATGGCGAATTTTTAACTCTTTATGTTAAACTCCATTGAGTACGTACTTGTAAGAAAAAAACATTCATTAAAATGCTCGTAAAAATACCTAAAAATAATTTTAAAAAACCAGAAAAATATCAGCACGTGGACCAATGTGTTGGCTTCACTGTGGTTTAATTGTGGTTTTTTAAAATTATTTTTACGTATTTTTACGAGGACGTACTCAATGGAGTTTAACATAAGAGTTAAAAATTCGCGGTTTTAAAATAGTTTTTTAAAAATAGAACCGCACTTACCAATTTTTTGTCATTCTATCACTCGATCATCATATATTTAAGGTGCACATTGCACGTTGAACCATCAAAATTGGACAACTTTAAATATGAAAAATAAACATTATTTCCGTCGCGACTGTGTAAATTTTAAAAATTAACGTTTTTTTCTTTTAACATTGGGGGTCTATGAATGAGGCTTAATAGAAAAACGATGCTAGCGCTCTTTGCGGAGGATTTTTCGAAGTAATTTTGCGATATAGCCTCTTAATTTTTTTTTTTTGTTACGTTCTCTCGAAAAGATCAATTTTTTTTTTCTAACAAAAAAAAAGAGGGTATTTATATATTTTTGTTCTTTACACCAAATCGATCCTAATTAGCATAATTGTCTTTATCAGTGTATTTATTTTATAAAAAAAATTTAATGTTTCTTGTTGGGTTTAAATTGGATTAAGGGGATTAGTTAACACAAACTATATTATTTCTACTTGGGCATCGACGAGGGGAAATCAAAATGTAATGTGGCCTAGCTGAGAAGGAATATTTCTATTGGCTTGAAATTTAGGTCATTGTTAAGGTTGGACCACATGAAAGCGACGTGGAGCGAGTATAAAGCTGAGTATTCACGATGTCGGTGACGTGCGACCCGGAGAAACAAAAATGTAAATGAAAATGGGGAAGACATAACCCGTGTCGTGCCACATTCAGAGTGGACGAACCTCTTCGGGTACCTCTTGTTTTTGCACAATATTTCAATAGGATTTTTATCTTATTGAACCGAAAGAGAGTACTTTGCGGTGCTGAACTTAACTATAGTGTAACCGATAGTGTCTTGCTGTAGTGTATGGTGTCACGAAGTTCCGAGTTGCACATATCAATTAAATATATGGATATATTGAATATAGTAAATATCGATAAGGATTAAAAGCGATAAATATCGAATATATTATGATTATTATCGTTTCATTTGTATGGTAGTTTTTGTAACAAAAGCGACCAAAAATAATTGAATTCGGTGGCTTCCAGTCACATACCGGTGGCAAGTGGCGCCTGTTTTTGTAAAAAAAAAAAGGCCAGGTGGCGAGCTGCAGCGTTTTGAGCTTCAAAAACACCAGTGGCCGGCGCACAGCTCTACGCGAAATATTAGCTGTGGAACCGGAAGTTTCATAGGAAAAGCTCGTGGTCGTCTTACCTTCCGGCCTCTACGGAGGGTTTTTGAAGAAATGTCAACAAGAAACTTAAAAATGGAGAAATTTTGAAGTTTAGCGCTTGTTATTAAATCGGCACACTACTTTTCGACAAATTGAATAACTTGGAGCACTGCCCCCTAGTGTCATCTGCAAAAACTTCTTGCGTAACCATGTTCTTCATGCACAATGCGTTTCACAAACAGCACGTGCTTCAAATTTCTCCATTTTTAATTTGTCTGGTTTTGTCACCTTACCAAAATTTCAAGCCAATAGAATTCCTTCTAAGTTAGGCTGCGAACTTTTTGATTTTCCCCTCTCGTTTTTTTTTTTTTCTTTGCAAAAATTATTGCAAGTTTTATTATTTTTTATTAAAATAATTCAGACTAGAAGAGTAATGTCTTGGGTACCCACATACATAGAAAACAAATCACAAAATAGAAATTACTCTTCTAGTTTCGAAGTGAATGCCTCTCTCAGTGCCTGTAAAAATGTGCCTGAAATTAACTATTTAACACTTTTTTTTTTGCTTGCTGAGAGTTAGCTCTCAAGACATTTTTTTTTTTGATAGTTTACTATATTTATTAGTAAGGCAAAAACAAAATTATGCTTTTTTACAATGAAGGAGGCTAGTTAGAGGCTAGAGTCAAATTACAAGAAATTCTTCTGAATTTAAATTCCAGAAGAATTCTAGCCTCTAACCAGCCTCTTTTATTGCAAAAGTCATAATTCCTTTTTATTTTTTGCCTTAATTATTAGTAAAAATCTGTTTGAACCTTGTTTTCAGAGTCTTAGAGACTAGAATTTTCTTTGTCTCAGCTTTTTCTTTGTTTCTTGTAATTATTTTAAGAAGAAGTTGTCTAAGTGTACTAAAAAGTAGAGGAGTAATGGAAGAGGCTAATAGGTTTTTCATTTTTGATATCGTTAAAAATGAACTTTTTATTGTCTTTTAAAAAAAATGATCTCAAATTTATGGGATTTTTTTTCCTTCTTGACTCTTCTAGTTTTTAATTTTACATACAATTTCAATTCCAATTATAAAAAAAAAAGCTGAGACAAGGAATATCTTTTGAGCAGACAACCGGAAACATCAGCTTAAAAGTTACAAATAAAAGGCTCAAATTCAAGAAGAAAACTTGGCACTTGAACCCTCTAAACAGGGTTTCAACTTAGAAAAAAACGTATTCAAGGGGTGGTTCTTTAAATCAAGGTTTTTCAATGTTGGAACTGATGTTTCAACTTCAATTGAATCCTTTGAAATGGGTTCCAACTTAGAAAGAAAAAAAACAAAGTTAACTTCAACTTGAACCCTCTTAACAAGGTCACAACATATAAAGGTATTTTAAAAGAAAGTAAGTTCTATGTTGGAACCCGGAAACTTTAACTTGAACCCTCTAATAAGGTTTCCGACAATGAAAACCCAATTGACTTCAAAGTGAACCCTCTGAAGGGGTTCCAACTTAGAAAAACTTCAACTTGAACTCTCTTAAAAGGGTTCTAACTTAGAAAAACTTCAACTTGAACTCTCTTAAAAGGGTTCCAACTTAGAAAAACTTCAACTTGAACTCTCTTAAAAGGGTTCCAACTTAGAAAAACCTCAACTTGAACTCTCTTAAAAGGGTTCCAACTTAGAAAAACTTCAACTTGAACTCTCTTAAAAGGGTTCTAACTTAGAAAAACTTCAACTTGAACTCTCTTAAAAGGGTTCCAACTTAGAAAAACTTCAACTTGAACTCTCTTAAAAGGGTTCCAACTTAGAAAAACTTCAACTTGAACTCTCTTAAAAGGGTTCCAACTTAGAAAAATCTCAACTTGAACTCTCTTAAAAGGGTTCTAACTTAGAAAAACTTCAACTTGAACTCTCTTAAAAGGGTTCTAACTTAGAAAAACTTCAACTTGAACTCTCTTAAAAGGGTTCCAACTTAGAAAAACTTCAACTTGAACTCTCTTAAAAGGGTTCCAACTTAGAAAAACTTCAACTTGAACTCTCTTAAAAGGGTTCCAACTTAGAAAAACTTCAACTTGAACTCTCTTAAAAGGGTTCTAACTTAGAAAAACTTCAACTTGAACTCTCTTAAAAGGGTTCTAACTTAGAAAAACTTCAACTTTTGAACCCTCTGAAAGGGTTCCAACTTAAATAAATTCTGTTTTTCTAAGTATTTTGTATCCCTTGAGTGTTTTAAGTGTGAAGTTTTCTTCATGAATTTGGTGCCATCATGAAACTGTGTAAGTTTGTTGGCACTTGAGTGTAATTTGCACCTTTTGTGTGTTTGTTTTGTGAGTGTGAGAGTGTTAACACTTAAGTGTGATTTTGCACTTGTTTTTTATGAGCTCCATTGATCAAACTTTTTATTTTACACTTTTTTTGTTAAAACAACTTTAAAAAAAAAACATAAATTAATCAATTTTCATCATTTTTTGTTTTTGCTTTTCCTTAAATTTAATTCCAATTTGTTAGTTGTATTTTTTTTTTCTTCAAAGAAACAAAAGAACATTTCAAAACAATTCCAATTATTTTATATTATTTTATATTTTTTTTGTAGATTTAGTTGATTTTTTGATTATTAATTATAAATAATCATGTAGGTATTTTTTTCTGAAGAATTATGGGTAATTATTCTTAAAAAAACGTTACTTAAATACAAAGCTATACCTTAAACATTTTTTTATTATCAAAGATCATTGGGTTTTTTAAGCTTAGCTTTATTTTAAGAAACGTTTTAGAATGTGGGAGGTTAGTGACGAAAAAATCTATTGTTTTTGATTATTTTTATTATTATTATTTTAACTAAATAAAAAATATTGAAAAACTTTTCTATGAACTGGTTTGAAATTCAATTGAATCCAATATAGTTAATTTTGAAGTGTTTTAACTGTGATTAAGATGGTTTACTACGAACAGCTAATTAAGTCACATTCTTTGAAACTTTAAAAAATAATCTTGAATTTTTCAAGATTTTATGAAATTTTATCTTTTTTTTTTTATCTTTCTTTTATCATTTTTTATCATTTGATTGTTCAAATGTTTTATAAAAATTGATTATTTTTATTTACTTTTGAACTGTAGCCTCTTAAGAGGCTACTTTGAAAAATTTCCGCAACGAGCGCTAGCATCGTTTTTTCTATTGAGCCCATAGACCCCAATGTTAAAGAAAAAACCGTTAATTTTTAAAATTTACACAAGAGTCGCGGCGGCAATATGTTTATTTTTCATATTTAAAGTTGTCCAATTTTGATGGTTCGAAGTGCAATGTGCACCTTAAATATATGCTGGTCGAGTGATAGAATGACAAAAAATTGGGAAGTGTGGTTCTATTTTTAAAAAAACTATTTCAAAATCGCGAATTTCTAACTTTTACGTTAAACTCCATTGAATACGCGCTCAGTAAGAAAAAAACACCCATTAAAATGTTGGTAAAAAATACGTAAAAAGAATTTTAAAAAACCACAATTAAAACACATTGGTGCACGTACTGAATTTTGTCTGGTTTTTTAAAGTTATTTTTAGGTATTTTTACGCGCATTTAATGGATGTTTTTTTCTTATTTGGGCACATACTCAAAAATTCGCGATTTGAAATACTTTTAAAAATAGAATCGCACTTCCCAATTTTTTGTCATTCTATCATTAGATCAGCATATATTTAAGGTGCACATTGCACTTTGAACCATCAAAATTGGACACCTTTAAATAATGAAAAATAAACATATTGCCGCCGGGACTCTTGTGGATTTTAAAAATTAACGTTTCTTCTTTAACATCGGGTCTATGGGGGCTCAATAGAAAAACGATGCTAGCGCCCTTTGCGGAGATTTTTCTAAGTAATTTTGCGATGTAGCCTCTTAAGTTGTTTTATGAAAGGCTGGTTGTTGTGTTTTTATAGCTATTTTGCATTTTTTACAATAAATTACTAGTATCTTCATGTTGATATATTTCAAAATAAACTTTTTATAAACAAAATTTAAAAAAATGCTGTTTGCTTAAATTTAGTTGTCTCATTTTCAAACTGATCTAAAAAGTTGATTATAAAATATATCAATATTAAAATACCTTTTAATTGATTCAGTGACACATTCTAGTTTCTAAAACATTTTTTTCTTCTTGAAAAAATACACTAATGAGAAATTGAAAGTGTGTTAGAAACTAGAAGGGTAGTTGAGTCATTTAATAGGATTTTCATGTTGATATTTTGCAAAATAAACTTTTTTTTTTAAAAAATAAAGTTTAAAACTGTCAAAATTTTTAATAGTTATATTTTATTTTTAGCTTTTTATTGTGAAAAATGGAAACGGAAATCCATTTTTGTTGATTTAAATATTAATATCTCTTTTATTTGCTTCAATGGTTCTTTTATATTTTTCTTTCTTTCTTTTAAAAAAGACACTGAAAACAGGGGGAGGGGGAAGGGGAGGGGTAAATGACCCAGACTACAATGGACATTAATTCAATCTTAGAAAATAAAATTGTATTTGATTGTTCTGGTCAATCTTAAGTTAAATTTGAGATTATTAGCGCCCTCTAGGGAGAATTTTACTAAAAACACTTTGCATAACTTTTGCCTATATTACATATATACTGTAACTTAAGAATAACTGGTTTCAGGAGACAAATTGAAATTCTTAGAAACTAGAATGGTGGCTGAATTGCTTAATTGTATTTTCTATTTTGATATATTTCAAAGTAAGCTTTTTTATGTGAGTTTGAAAATGATGGAAGTTTAAAGCAGGCGATATTTTTTTTTTAAATATTTGCTTATAAAAAGTTTATTTTGAAAGATATATTCAACATGAAAATACCATTTTACCTAGTGCACACACCTGATAATTTAAATGCATTTAAATAATGTGTTCTACAGAGCCCTGTGAAGGACAAACAAACAATATGTCGAATTCAATTTATTCAGTTAATTAATCTGAAAATATTGAGTTAATACTTAAATATAAAATATATAAACTATTGACGTTACAATATTGATTTAGTATTTCATTTTAAAATATTAATAATTATTTTTTTAATTTGGTTCATGTCCTTAACCGGATTCCGTATAATTCACCTAAACACATTTAATTTGAATTCATTTAACTCATGTGTGAACAAGGTATTAGGTTGATAGAGAGCTCAGCCTTCTAGTTTTTTTAAAAAACCTTTTATTTTTCTTAGTTTTAGTGATTTAGAAACTAGAAGGGTAGCTCAATCACTTAAGGATATTTTTCATGTTGATATCGTTCAAAATAAACTTTTTTTATTATAATTTAAAAATGACTGAACTTTAAGCTGACTTTTTTATTATTGGCAAAGGTTTAAGAAACATTATATGCTGGAAAGTTTAGTTATTTTCAAACTGACAAAAAAAAAAGTTTATTTTGAAAGATATTCAACATGAAAATACTCTCTAAGCTACCTTTCTACTACTTCTAGTTTCTAAAAGAAATTCAGGTTTCACTAAATTTTGTTCCTGAACAACTTTAAAACCACATTAAGTTGATCAGTTTATTAACATTAATTAGTAATCAATTTTAAATAATTAAAAATTTACTTTTTTTAAAAAAAAATTCACTTTAAAAGTTGCGAAACTTTTTAAAATTCACTTTTAAAAAAAGTTTCAAAACTTTTTAAAATTCACTTTAAAAAAGTTTAAACTTTTATTTTACAATTTTAATTTATAATTAATAATATAATATAATAATAATTATTATTTAATAAATAATACAATTTTATTTTGCATTTTTTTATATTCTTGAAACTTTTTTTGTCGCTATTTTAAGCGACAAAAACTTTTATTTTACAGTTTTCAATTTTTCTGTCAAATTTTGATAATATTTAATCTTAAAAAATTCTTTTATCAAATAAGATACCAATTTTGAATTATATAATTTTATTAACGCTTTTGAAAAACTAAGTATTTGTTTTAAAAATTATGACGTCAATTAAAATTATATAATTTTTTTTTAACTCTTTATTTGAAAATCGAATGATAGTAAAAACAATTTAATAATTTTATGAATGAATTGGACAATCGAATGACGTCAGCAAAGTGACGTCACGCGCTAGTAATTTTTTTCATTGATGGGATTGGTCAAAAGTTGACATTTGCTCATTAGCAAGTGGTTTTAATGCAAGTTTACAGCAAGACACGAGAAAGCCTGCAGCCATTTTGTGTCCTTGTGTCTTTAGTTTGCTTGCGGCTACTGCCGCCATTTTGTGTCTAGTATACTATGGACACTTTTATAATCGTTTTTAAAACGTCTTTATTCATCAAAAACACAGAAACAATAAATTTAGTTTCTCTTTATTTATAAAAAATAGTACAAAAAAAGCGATTGTAATAAATAAAACCTATTCTAGCTTAGAATACAGGTATGAGAGTAACATTCTTGTTTATGTGACCTTTAAATTTCCGGGTCAAATGAGTCAGTCTATTTTTTTTGCGCAACAATGCCATAAATGGTAAAGTGTTTTTCTATTGGTAAACACTTTCAACATGACGGATTAATAATTTGATAGAAATAACAAAATTCACAGTGAATTTTAAGCAATTAAAGTACAAGTTGAGCAACTAGTGAGCGACAGTCTTACTTATGACGTCACACGGACGCTTGTCAGAAATCGAAAATTGTTGAAGAATAGATTGTTTTGTTTCAAAACAATTCATTTTGTTATAGAAACGTCAAAATACAAATTTTCCACGTAAAATTAATCTATTTTTATTGTGAATATTGTTTAAAAGCATTGAAAAACAAGTTTTTATGATTCATTACACAATTTACAAAAATATATGTTCTACGTCATATTATTGAAGCTGCAGGTGGTTGTTAGGGTGTACTACTATGGCGATTTTTAACATTTAATTAACTTTTATAAGACGCCATATTTGTTCACCGATGGTTTTTTTCATTCACCAAGGATATTTTGCAAATTGTAACATAAATAAAATAGCTGATGTCCACATTATGTTTACGATTGGCCAAGCATACCTCCATAAAGATAAGCGGTCAAAGAGCGCTCTGTAAATCTGATAAAAAACGCTGTATAGTTGAGATGGTAGTCTATGCAAATGAAGCGTTAGCTCCGCCTTTTTTGCTATAACATTTCCTTATATGGCAATACTTGCTGACGTCATACGCTGTTTTCCCAGAATCCTTTTCGCCGCCGCATAAAAGCCGTTGTCTTTTATTTTCCAATACGTGGTCGATTGGGTCCTTCTTTGTGTTTTTGGCTCATTTTTGCTAGCTCTTTGCAGCTTTTATCGACGTTATTAGGTTTGTATCTGTGTTTTATTGGTTTTTACGGATGAAATAAGCGTCTTTTGGTGATTTTTTTGTATTATTTTCGTTTTTTATGTTAATACGGTAAAACCACCTGCTTTTGAACCGGTTTTTCGCGTTTTTGACGTAATTTTATCATTTTGAAGTATTGTTCATCGATATTTCACTTAAAACGACGAAAAATTTGCTGTTTTTTCGAGCAAAGTGGTCGATTTTTCTTGTTTTTCATTTGGGGTGTGGTCGTGAAGTATGCACGGACTGCACGGTGTTTGCATTGATTTTAATGGAGGCGTGCATTCTGTGCAGCTCGAGTCTTCTAATTAGACAATGCGACCGGCTTTGACTTTTTGCTATTTTTCTCTATTTTTATGTTATTTTAATTCATTTTTATATAGTATATCCGCTATTCAGATAGAAATTAAACGAATTTTAGCAGAAATTGAGATTTAATAACATTTTTTAGTTAATTTTTTATAAGATAAATCTTCCAATAGCCGGTGGTTGTTTTGAGGTTGTAAAGATGCACACTGTCATGGCGTCTGATCGTTTAGTTACACGATCGGTCGTAATGTCGCACTGACATGACCTTTAAGCGACCTGATTTGAATTTCAAGATGGCGGTTGTCTCGTGACCGTCTTTCATGTTAGAAATGGTTTAAATGGGTCATTGTTTTCAATGGAGTTTCTTTTTTTTTTTTTTTTTTTTTGTAGATTCTTTTTTTGATATTAATATAATTGAAAAATGTGCGACGACGAAGTTGCAGCTTTGGTTGTGGACAATGGATCTGGTATGTGTAAGGCTGGATTCGCCGGTGATGACGCTCCAAGGGCCGTCTTTCCATCTATTGTTGGACGCCCCAGGCATCAGGTCAGTCAATTAGCTCTGCCTTTTTTATTTTATCCAATCATTGCTTTCATATTTTGCGCGCGCGCGCCAGCTTTTTTTAAAAAAAGGTGATGGTTTAATTGTGGGCGTGGCTAATTTTTTTTTCCCCCTGTGCTTTTGTCACGTGGGTTTATGTTTTGGGGGCGTGGTTTGAGCTTGCAGATTGGTGGTTAGTGGGCGTGGTTTTGAGGTTTCTTATGTTTTTAGAGAAATTTCTTGTTTTTTTGGTCGAAAATTGGGTTTCGTTGAGAAATTAGTGAGCTTTTCCGTAAATTTATTGAATTTTCTGTAGAAAACAAGACAATTTTTTCCAGAAATTGATGAGTTGCTTGAGAAATTTTTCTCTTATAATGAATTTTCTTGAAAGTAGTTTTTTTGAGGAATTAATTTACTCTTCTTGAGGAATTACTTGAGCTTTTCCGGAAATTTATCGAATTTTCTTGAGAAATTAGTTTTTTTGAGGAATTAATTTACTATTCTTGAGGAATTACTTGAGCTTTTCCGGAAATTTATCGAATTTTCTTGAGAAATTAGTTTTTTGAGAAATTAATTTACTATTCTTGAGGAATTACTTGAGCTTTTCCGGAAATTTATCGAATTTTCTTGAGAAATTAGTTTGAGGAATTAATTTACTATTCTTGAGGAATTACTTGAGCTTTTCCGGAAATTTATCGAATTTTCTTGAGAAATTAGTTTTTTTGAGGAATTAATTTATTTTTCTTGAGGAATTACTTGAGCTTTTCCGGAAATTTATCGAATTTTCTTGAGAAAACTAAATTTTTTTCCTGAAATTAAAGTGTTTCTTGAGAAATTCAGTACTTTAATAAAATAGAAATTTTTCCAGAAAGTATTTTCTTTAGGAATTACTTTGCTTTAGAAATTAGTTAAAAAATTTCTTCAAAACTTGATAAAAATCAGCAAAAGTTTTCGTTGAAAAATAGAAAGGAAAGAGGAAATGAAGAAATTCTTGTTTACAAAGTTTGAAATAAACAGGAAGTTGTCTTATTTGAACAAGTTTTTGACAAGAAAAACAGTAATTACTCAGAATTTTTAAGGATTTTTTTTATATATATTTAAAAAAATAAATTAATTTTATCAGATTAATATTTAAAATTATAAAATTTTCCCCCCAAAAAAAATCTGAATAAGAAAAATCAGGTTTTTTTTAAAGAAAAAATTAATAAAAAGTAAATCAAGTTATTTAAATAGAAAATTACGGCATTGAAATTGTGATTCAAGTTACTCTTTTCTAGTTTCTAAAAACGCTTTCAAGTGTTGACACAACTTGAAAGTTTGTTAGAAACTAGAAGAGTAATTTTTTTAATGCTTCTTTAAAAAAAAACAATTGAAATTTTGTGGTGAAATTGCGTTCCAGAAGAAATTTAAAAAAAAGGATTTTAGAAACTAGAAAAAGGAAATAATAGTATTTTCATATCTTTCAAAATAAACTTTTAGAAACAATTTTAAAGTGAAGTTAAAAGTTTATTAAAAATAAATTATAATAGTTGATTTTGAAAGATATGAAAATACTAATATTCTGTCCTTTTGCTATTCTAGTTTCTAACGAACTTTGCTTTTAAAGTTTGTTAGAAACTAGAATAGCAAAAGGATGGAATAAAAGTATTTTCATATCTTTCAAAATTAACTTTTTATGACAATTTCAAAGTTATTTCCTTTTTTTTCCACTTCAAAATGGACTGAAAAACGTCCAGAAAGTTTAAAATTCCATCATTTTTAAACTGGAATAGTCTTTTATTTTGGAAAGCAAATTTTAAGTAAATTCATTTACTCTTCTAGTTTCTAAAAAAAACTTCAATTTTTTTATTAACCACTTCTTAAAGTGTCTAATTAACATCCGAAGAGGTTTATTGCACATTTTGCAAATGGCTGACATCCCCCCCCCCCCTTTTTTTTCTGCTTTTCCACCATTTTTTAAGTGGAAGTTGACCTTTATAACGTTTTGTTGGGCTGTTTTCGTAGGGAGTGATGGTGGGAATGGGCCAAAAGGACAGTTACGTCGGCGACGAAGCTCAGAGCAAAAGGGGTATCTTGACCCTCAAGTATCCGATCGAACACGGGATCGTAACGAACTGGGATGACATGGAGAAGATCTGGCATCACACCTTTTACAACGAGCTCCGTGTGGCCCCTGAGGAACATCCGGTCCTCTTGACCGAGGCTCCGTTGAACCCGAAAGCCAACCGAGAGAAGATGACTCAGATCATGTTTGAAACCTTCAACACTCCGGCTATGTACGTTGCGATTCAGGCCGTACTTTCTCTGTACGCTTCCGGACGTACGACCGGTATCGTGTTGGACAGCGGTGACGGTGTCTCTCACACCGTTCCCATCTACGAGGGTTACGCTCTTCCTCATGCTATCCTTCGACTTGATTTGGCCGGAAGAGATCTCACCGATTATCTCATGAAGATCTTGACGGAACGTGGTTACTCTTTCACAACGACGGCCGAGAGAGAAATCGTAAGAGACATCAAGGAGAAGCTCTGTTACGTTGCGTTGGACTTCGAGCAGGAAATGGCGACGGCCGCTTCTTCGAGTTCTCTCGAGAAGTCTTACGAACTTCCCGACGGACAGGTCATCACCATCGGTAACGAGAGATTCCGTTGCCCGGAAGCCATGTTCCAGCCTTCGTTCTTGGGTAAGAAAGAAATTTACAGGTGTTTTTCTAGTATTTAGGTTCCACAGATGAAGGAAAAAAGCAAGGTGCTTAGTTTGGTCGCTCGTAGCCTGGTTTGTTTGCGTTCTCGTTGGCCGAAAAGGAATGTTACGGAGAAGTTGTTTGAAAACGACTTCGAAATCAAGTTTGGTGTTTACGTTTTTGTTGCTTTGAAGTGAAGTCCAGGTTCTAGAAAGAAACTTGGCAGTAGAACTTCAACTTGAACCCTCAGAACAGGGTTCCAAAATAAAAAAAAAACTAGAAGTGCCAAGAATTCTAAATTTTCTCGAATCCGTATCCTAAAAGGTTCTCGATTTTCTCGAATCTCTCCAATCCTTCAAATAAGAATCCTATATCATTCATTAAGAAGATACAAAAAAAATGAAATAAAATTAAATATTAAATTATTAATAAAAAAAAAACAAGTGTGGCACTCAAGGGTCGCCCCAAGGTGATCCATTGATGATCCGGATACCGGTTTTTTGGTTAGTGACCGTTTCTATTGGACGTCAATTGGACTTAAAACTAATTTTACCGGTTTTTAACAGTTTTTTTAAGGTTACGATTCAAAAGATTCGAAAAAGAAAAAGCGCGAAGATTCGAGTTTTCGAATCTCGAATATTTTTCAAGATTCGCGGGATTCGAAATGGGGGGGGGAGAGAGACATTCGAAGAAAAAAACCGTTATCCCTCAAAGTTATGTTGGTTTCCTGTTTTTGAGGCATTTTAAGTTGGAAAGTTTTTTAATTCTTAAATTGGTTTCGAACAAATATTGCTTTAAAGATGGTTTTTGTATTTTGAAACCCCTGTTTGGAGGGTTGAAGTTCTAAAGTCCTAATTCAAGACGAAAAGTTGACATTTTTGGTAAATAAATTATTAACTTCAACCCTTTAAACACTTGTTTTCAATTTGAATTAATACTCTGCAAGCAAGCAGCTTAAATGGCCTATGGCAGAGAGACAACATATTCCAAAAGCAGCATGAAAATTGTTGTTGAAAAAAAGACCCCTATGAACTTACCAAAAATGATGAGTTCCACATGCACAACATCTTCTGGAAGCATGTTCTATTGACGCCATATTAAAAAAGTATTGGTGAATACCCATGAAAACACGGTTTTAAATATAATCGAACTCTTTGTTTGGATGGGTTCGAGATCGTGCGGGCCCCCGAATTCAAGAATAAAACTTGGCCCTTGAACTAAGTGCTTGAAAGTTTGGACATAAACTTTTGAACTCTCTAATCCTGGTTCGAACATTTAGAAATCTTCTTTTATTGACTTATCCGTTTTAGAGTATTTAGAATTTGAGAGAACTTCGCATTAAAACGTGGAATTTTGGGTTTCCAACTAAGAAAACCTTTTAAGAGCTCAAGTTATTTTAATTTGAGGTTTCGATTTAGGGCTTTTCAATCTGTCAATCCTTGCAAATCAGTACTTTTCAAACAACTTCAACGTAATCGTTGTAGAACCAGTCGCATACTCCAATTCGAGAGTTATCAAAACGACATTTTGTCGTTTTCGATACAGTTTTTTCTTCTTCTTAAAGTTCTTGTTATTTATAAATAATAAAAAGGTATGGAGTCGTGCGGAATCCATGAGACGACTTACAACTCGATCATGAAGTGCGACGTGGACATCCGTAAGGATCTTTATGCCAACACCGTTCTCTCCGGTGGTACGACGATGTTCCCCGGCATTGCCGATCGTATGCAGAAGGAGATCACCGCTCTCGCTCCGAGTACGATGAAGATCAAGATCATCGCTCCTCCCGAGAGGAAATATTCTGTCTGGATCGGAGGTTCCATCTTAGCCTCTCTGTCCACCTTCCAACAGATGTGGATCAGTAAGCAGGAGTACGACGAATCCGGACCGAGTATCGTACATCGTAAATGCTTTTAAAAAGAAAAAAAATCGCAAAAAAAATTCCCCTTCGAGAAAATAATAATAAAAATTGTTCGAGAGTTTTTCCTTTTCTCTCGGAAGTAAAAAAAAAAAAATTTCCCCCGAATTTCTTTTGTTTGTTCGTTTTTTGTCGAAACTAATTTTTTGTTTGTTTGTTTTTTTCTGATCAAAAAAAAACTTTGCAGTTTTTTCTTTAATTTCTTGTGTAAATGTGAGATTTTTAATTTTGTGAAATCTTTGTCGAAATAATCGTTAATCGTATTCGTGTCTTTTTCTTTTCTCTTTTCTCTTCTGTGTAACGAAATAAAACAATTTACATTCCCATTTGTTATAATAACTTTTACTCTCGTATTCTTCTGTGTTCGGTGGGGTTCTTCTTAGTTAACGAATTAGTTGTTTCGAACGTTTTTACGAAAAACAAAAATATTCTCTTGAACTGTTTTACGAATAGGTTTAAATTCTCTGTTGTAAGTTCGTTAAACCAGTTAATTGAATTTTTGAATAATTACTCTGCAAGAAAATAACGAAAGTTCGTCACTTTAAAACGGACTTGAATTTTCTCGTTAGTGACTGGATCCTTTCATTTAATCGGGATCATTTCGTTAAAAGTAACTGGGTCCTTTTGTGTAATCGGGTTCATTTCGTTGAAAGTAACTGGGTCCTTTCGTGTAATTGGGATCATTTCGTCTAAAAAGTAACTGGGTCCTTTTGTGTAATCGGGTTCATTTCGTTGAAAGTAACTGGGTCCTTTCGTGTAATTGGGATCATTTCGTCTAAAAAGTAACTGGGTCCTTTTGTGTAATCGGGATCATTTCGTTGAAAGTAACTGGGTCCTTTTGTGTAATCGGGTTCATTTCGTTGAAAGTAACTGGGTCCTTTCGTGTAATTGGGATCATTTCGTCTAAAAAGTAACTGGGTCCTTTTGTGTAATTGGGATCATTTCGTCTAAAAAGTAACTGGGTTCTTTCACTAAGATGTGATCCTCATGTTAAGGTGGCTGGTTCCCTTTCACTTAAAAGGGGATCTTTTCATTTAATCGGTATGATGTCGTTAGGGTCGGGATCCTTTCAGTTGAACGGGATCATCGCGTTAAGGTGACTGGATCCTTTCATTTCAATGGGATTATCTCGTTAAAGACAGAATAGGTTCACTATAACGATAGGATAATCTCGTTTTAATGCTTCGGATACTTGCACTAAAAACGATAAGTTGTCGTTAGAGATGAGATCTTAACGAAATGACAAGTTCTCGTTATAATTTTCCGATCGAGACACACTTCAGTATGTGCTTAGTTCTTTAATGCCGTGTTTATAGCCTATATTTCGTGATTAGGCTGAGATGTTATCACGAAATATCGACGATAAACGCGGCAATTAACATTTCTCGTCGAACTTTGATGTTGCATTTTGAACTCTTTTTGTTAACATTAAAATGTTAATAAATTGTAATTTATTTGCAAGTTTAATTTAAATGAGAAAGAAAACCTATTCGTAAAAAAAAAGGATCATAAAACCATTTTTAATGAACTTTTTAACTTTTATTTAAAATGATTCCAGTTAAGAAGAATTTAAATAAGTTCTTTGAACTTTTTTGTTTTCTCGTTGTGAAATAACTGGTTATTATTATTATTAAAATAGTAAAAATTGCAAAATAAGTAAAAACTGGTTTTTGCAATTTAATTTTTTCAAAATTATGTCATTTTTTTTTTTCTTCATAAATTTTGAAATTTTTTTTTTTTTACTAAAAATTGTGTTTAAAAATATCAAATGAAAACCTGTTTTCTGTGATTTCTAATTTGGGGACAAGTTTTTTTTGGTTGTTTTTTTTTTTCGGTTATCTTTTTGCTGTAATTCTTAACTATTAATCTTGATTACTTGAAACAATAAAAAAATTAGGTAATTAAAAAGAAAAAAGGGGGTCTTTAATTATTTCTTTTAAAGTTAATTAACTTTCAATGGGTAATACCTTGTACACACATGAGTTAAATGAATTCAAATTAAATGTGTTTATAGGTGAATTATACAGAATCCAGTTAAGGACATGAACCAAATAAAATTGACTATTAATATTTTAAATTGAAATACTAAATCAATATTTTGTCAATAGTTTATATAATTAGATTTAAGTATTAACTCAATATTTTCAGATTAATCAACTGAATGAATTGAATTCGACATATTGTTTGTTTGTCCTTCACAGGGCTCTGTAGAACACATTTATTATTTAAATGCATTTAAATTATCAGCTGTGTGTACTAGGTATTAATAAAACTTAATATTAAGTTAATACTTATGAAATTAAAATGATTTTCAAACACTTGGTTATTCTGTAGGTTTCACACACGAGCAACACTAAGGAGAAATTGAATGTGCTTTATAAACTAGAAGGGTAACTTCAAGATAATTTCAACGTTGATATCGTTCAAAATAAACTTTTAATGGACAAAAATATTCAAGAAAAAATACTGACTTCTTTAAAGTTGAGTCAGTTTCAAGCTGACATAAAAGGATTATTTTGAAAGACTAGTGGGGTAACCCGTCATAAATGACGGGAGCAAAATTAACAGGCAATTGTGCGCATGCGCGTCGTTTTTTCCTTTTTTTATTCTTTTCATTTCAATTTTCGTCACCCCCTCCCACTTTTCTCTCTCCCCCTTCTACACTTTCCAACCTTTTCCCCCTCTCCAATTGAATATCATGGGGTTCTTGGATGGGAAGGGTGCAACATATAGTTGACCGTGAGAAAAAAAAAACAGTTCATTTATTCAAATTTATATAAATTCCGATGTGCTTCAATGGTTGTACAGCGTTATCCCCAGAAAGAGAGAAAGATATATACATGTAGAAAGACACACAGACCTGGCAAAATATATATATAACTAGTGGGGTAACCCGTCATAAATGACGGGAGCAAAATTCACATCCAATTGTGCACATGCGCGTCGTTTGTTCCTTTTTTACTCCTTTCATTTCAGTTTCAGTCACCCCACCCACTTTTTCTCCCCCCTCTTTTACACTTTCCAACCTTTTCCCCTCTCCAATTTAATATCATGGGGTTCTTGGATGGGAAGGGTGCGACATATAGTTGACCTTGAGAAAAAAAAAAAGCTGTTCATTTCTTCATTTATTTAAATTTATATAAATTCCGATGTGCTTCAATGGTTGTACAGCGTTACTTCAGACAGACAGATAGATAGACACACACACAGACCTGGCATAATATATATATAATATGTTGAAGTACCTTGAAGTTATCCTTCTAGTTTACCCTTCAGTAAGATGAAAATACTTTCACAACATTCATTAGCATATTCTAGTTTCTAACAAACTTTGAAATTTATTTCTGAAAAAAATAAAGGAAGTTTAAATATACTTTTGTAAATCTTTGTTCGAACTGTGTGTATGTTAGTTAGTAAATATCTTTGATGATGAAAAATGAAAGATTTTACTTCCATGTTCTTCCAACTTAACATCTGTTATAACAAAGAAAAAAAAAGAAATAATAGGTTAAAGAATAGAAAACGCCAAACAATTGTTTTATAAATATTCTAATGACATCTTCAAATATTAAAAACATTATTCAAATATGACAATATTTTTGTATTTATAGTTTTTTTCTTTCTTCTTCCAATTGTTATTATTGATATAACTATATATACATGTATAAAACGGTTTCTAGTTTTTAATTTGGATGATTTTTCTACTCTTCTTTCAAATTTCTCTAACATGAACCATGAAAAGTTATGTCATTTCATGGAAATTTTTGGAAAATTGAATTTGACTTCAGTTAAAAATAATCATTTGAAAGCAAAAATGATTGGATCTTTTGAAAATAACTCCTGTAATTGTAATTTGAATAATGCCATTTTTGTAGGAATATTTTTTGCTATAATTTTAACGATTTGGGAGTATTTTTTATCAAAGTAAGCCATTTTATTTATTTTGTATTTTTTAAAATAATGTTATTTGATGTTTTTTTTATAAATTAACTTTAAAAATTAGTTTAATTTATGAACAACTTTTATGAAAACGTTAATTAAAAAGTTTGTGAATTTTCTATTAATAATTTTTATGATGATATAGTTCAAAGTAAACTTTTTATGACAATTTAATTATGATCAAAATTTTGTGTTTTTGTTTTTGCAAAAAAAAACTATATGGATATAAAAAGTTTATTTTGAAAAATATCTAACGTTTATTAGAAACTAGAATGGCAAGTAAATGTTTTTAAAATATATTTTTTGATTTGATGATATCTTTTAAAATAAACTTTTTTAAACAATTAGATGGTAAAATGATCAAATTTTTTGTTTGTTTTTGCAAAAAAAACTATATGGATATAAAAAGTTTATTTTGAAAAATACTTAACGTTTATTAGAAACTAGAATGGCAAGTGAATTTTTTTTTAAATATATTTTTTGATTTGATATCTTTTAAAATAAACTTTTTTAAACAATTAGATGGTAAAATGAGCAAATTTTTTGTTTGTTTTTTTTGTTTTTGCAAAAAAAACCTATATGGATATAAAAAGTTTATTTTGAAAAATACTTAACGTTTATTAGAAACTAGAATGGCAAGTAAATGTTTTTAAAATATATTTTTTGATTTGATGATATCTTTTAAAATAAACTTTTTTAAACAATTAGATGGTAAAATGATCAAATTTTTTGTTTTTTTGTTTTCGCAAAAAAAACCCTATATAGATATAAAAAGTTTATTTTGAAAAATACTTAACGTTTATTAGAAACTAGAATGGCAAGTGAATTTTTTTTAAAAAAGATATTTTTTGATATCTTTTAAAATAAATTTTTTTAAACAATTAAGATGATAATCAAATTTGATGTTTTTGTTGTTGAAAACAATTATTAACTGAAACACAAAAATTGGCGTTTTCAAACTCACATAAAAACGTTTATTTTGAAAAATATAATAATAAAAATACCATTAGTTATTATAGTTTCTAGTTTAAAATAAACTTCTTTTAGGCAATTTAATAATGCAATCAAATTTAGCGGGTTTTTTTGTTGTTGCAAAAACAAAAAACTTTAAATGGATTTAAATAGTTTATTTTGAGAAATATTTAAAGTTTACTAGAAACTAGAATGGTAAGTGAATTTTCAGAGAAAAAAATTTTTTTGATATCTTTCAAAATAAACGTTTTTTTAACAATTTTATAAACAAATATCATTTTGAAACACAAAAATTGGTGTTTTCAAGTTCTCACAAAAAAGTTTATTTTGAAAAATATAATCACAAATATACCTATTAGTTTAAATTACATTTAAATTTTAAAAACGTTTAATTTTAAAGTTTTAAAACTTTCTTTTGAATAAAAACGTTTTGCTTCAAGAAAGTAAAGAAAATAAATTTTCTTAAGAAATATTCAAAAGTTTGCTAAAAGTTGAAATAGTGAATTTTCTAAAAATATTTTATATTTTTCAATAAAGTAACTGTAACTTTCTTTAATATTCCCAAGTTCCCATTCTAGTCTCGTAATTTCTTTTAGACAAAATATGATTTTTACAACCATTTTTTTTTTCTAATCTACTTTCAATAACCAAAATTTTTTCTAAATAAAACAAGATTAATGATTTTTAATTTCAGATTCGTTTTGACTCCGATCGGAATTTATTTCGGATTGAAAAAGGAAACTCGGAAAAAAACGGCCGTCGCTCGAAACGATTTGCTCGAGAAAATATTTCTATCCAATAGGAAAGTGGATTTTGATTTGGTAAACTCTCTCTCTCTCTCTCTATGTATTTTAATAATTGATGCAATTTTAAATTTTGAAACATTTTTTTTTTCAGATTCTGGGTCTTTCGAAAAAGTTACAATGGTCCGAAAAAGAGATTCAACGGTGGTTTCGTAACCGTTCTCGGATAAATAAACGCACGCCGCTCGGAAGCTCCACAGAATATGGGTTCATTTTTTTTATTAATTAATTTTAAATTATAATAAATTTTTGTATTTTTCTATATTTTCTATTATATTTTCTAGGTGTCATGTTGTTTATTACACTTTCATCGTGTTTTATGGTTCTATTTATTTCTGGAATGTAAGTTGAAACTCTTTGTGTTTCAAAAGCTGAAACGCTTAGGAGAGAAATTGAAAGTGTGTTAAAAACTAGAATGGGTAGAAATGGTAGTGAGTCACTTAATAGTATTTGCACGTTGATATCTTTCAAAATAAACTTTTGTGTCGCAGTTTGAAAATAATATATTTTTACAGTTTGTTTTACGATTGAGTAAAACAAAATTATTTTCAGAAAAGTTTATTTTGAAAGTTATGTCGTTTATTTACTATTCTAGTTTCTTTTTTCTTCAATAAAGGCAAATATTATATTTATTTATTATTGATTAATTATTTATTGTTTTATTGTTTATTATTTATTAATTTAATTTAATTTTAAATTTAATTATTAATTATTTATTGTTTTATTGTCTATTATTTATTAATTTAATTTAATTTTAAATTTAATTATTGATTATTAATTATTTATTGATTTATTATTTATTAATTTAATTTAATTTTAAATTTAATTATCAATTATTAATTATTTATTGTTTTATTGTTTATTATTTATTAATTTAATTTTAAATTTAATTGTCGATTATTAATTATTTATTGTTTTCTTGTTTATTATTTTTTAATTTAATTTTAAATTTAATTATCAATTATTAATTATTTATTTTTATTATAGAATTATTTACATATTATTTATTTTTTTATTTATAATATATATTATTTTTATTTATTATATATTTATTATTTATAACTTATTATTTAATAATTTTACTTATTGCTTATTTATAATATATTACTTATTTTTTAATAATAATTTTATTTATTTATTTTTTATTAATTTCGTTTATTAATTATTTATTTTTAATATAAATTATTTACATATTACTTATTTTTTATGTATTATATACTATATATATATATATTTATTATATATTGTTCAATAATTATTTTACTTATTATTTATTAATTTAATTTAATTTGAAATTTAATTATCAACTATCAATTATTATTTTTAATATATAATCATATATAGTAGTTATTACTTAATTTAATAATTTAATAATTATATTACTTATGTATTAATTTAATTTGAAATTTAATTATTAATTATTTATTTTTATTATATAATTATTTACATATTACTTATTATATATATTTATTATTATTTAATACTTATTTTAATTATTTATATATTACTTATTTTTTTTAATATTAATTTTCATAAACAGAATCGTGACGTTTTAAGTCCGGTTACCTTTTGGTCGACTCATGCCGTAAATTGCAATTTATTATTTTTTTAATTAATTTAAATATTCATTTCTTAATTTCTTATTTTTGTTTTTCAGTTCGATTTCGATTGTTATTCTTTTATGCTCTTAAGCATTCAAGCTGGTCATCTTTTTCAGTCCATTATTTTTTTACTACGAAACCCGAGACATGTTGTGAGAATTTTTTTATTTTAATATTTATGATTATTTATTTTTAAAAAAAATATTTAATAATTAAAATTGTTTGTCTTTTCAGTCATTTCGTGAAATGTTGGTTCATCACGCGGTCGTTTTATTTGCATATTTCACGTCGGTCATAAGTGGCTCACATCTTATGTCACTGTTTGCATTGTTTCTTCACGATATTACGAGTATTTTCTATAATGTGAGAAAACTTTTAAATTTATTTCTGAATTTTATTCATAATAATAATATTTTATTATTGCATTTTGCACAATTTGTTGCACAGTTTTTGGACAATTGTGCAAATTTTCCTCATTTTGGCAGTTTTTATCGAACAATTGTCACTACTGTAACTCTAGAATCGTACATTTTGTACGATTACATTTTTTTTATAATGTTAATAACAATCATCTGGAAATTTTAAATATGTAGAATTTAGAAAAATTGCATTATATTTAATTTTAAACGATGATTTTAGCTGACAAAAGTGCAACAAGAGTTTGAGAGACAAAAACAAAACAAAAATCCAACGTGACTTTGAGACAAAAACACAACAAAAACGCCACAAAAAGCAGATTTTGAAAGCAAAACAAAGTGTCGTCAATAAATAATAATAAATAATAATAAATAATAAATAATAAATAATAAATAAATAATAAATAATAATAATAAATAAATAATAGTAAATAATAGTAAATAATAATAAATAATAATAAATAATAATAAATAATAATAAATAATAATAAATAATAATAAATAATAATAAATAATAAATAATAGTAAATAATAATAAATAATAATAAATAATAATAAATAATAATAAATAATAAATAATAGTAAATAATAATAAATAATAATAAATAATAATAATAAATAAATAATAGTAAATAATAGTAAATAATAATAAATAATAATAAATAATAATAAATAATAATAAATAATAATAAATAATAATAAATAATAATAAATAAT
This sequence comes from Brachycybe producta, assembly GCA_036925085.1. NCBI lineage: Eukaryota > Metazoa > Arthropoda > Diplopoda > Playtdesmida > Andrognathidae > Brachycybe > Brachycybe producta. The sequence continues at coordinate 679,241 of JAUPFP010000063.1, forward strand.
AATAAATAATAATAAATAATAAATAATAATAAATAATAATATGTCTCGAAACACTTGAGTTTCTGTTTTGTTTTCGTTTTGTCAGCTTGATATGGTTGATCAAGGCCTTAAATCTCAACTGGAGAATTATTTCTGCAAAACTTGTCTAAAATTGAATATATTTTTTATTTTGTAAAATAGCTGTGGAAATGGTTGGAAAATGCTAAAATTTATAAGTTGTCGTATCTGATATTGGGAATTTTTACGTTCAGCTGGTTTCTGTTTCGGTTAATTCTTTATCCGATCTTGTAAGTAAATAATGTAATATCAAGTAGGGCTCGGATTTGTATGCAAATTATCAAAAGCAAATGTTTCTCAATTTGTGGCCCAAGTGCCAATTGTAAAGTAATCATTATGGCTCGGATTTTCATGCAATTATCAAAGCCTCAAAGTTTCTCAATTTGTGGCCCAAAAGCCAATTCTGAACTAACAACTAGAACTCTAGCTTTGAAACTGATAGTAACTAGCTATGTAGCCTCTAACCAGCCTTTTTGATTAGAAAAAGCATAATGCCCAATTGGCACTTGGGCCACAAATTGAGAAACATTTGCTTTTGATAATTGCATGAAAGTCCGAGCCCTAGTAATTATCATTTGAGCAACTTCACTTATGCTTTTTCTAACCAAAAAGGCTGGTTAGAGGCTAGATGCCTGGTTACTATAAGTTGTCCACTAGTAAAGGCCTAGCCTCTAACCAGTGTTTTTAATTGAAAAAGCCGTAATTGTTGCTCTCCCATAAGTGTTGGTTTGTCTAAACTGGACATTGTTACTTCACAATTTGGCTCTTGGGCCACAGATTGAGAAATATTTGCTTGATTTTTGCATAAAAATCTGTGCCCTACTAATATGTTATATTTTAAAAGTTGATTTTTCATAATAAATTAATAATGTACTAGTGGGGTAACCCGTCATAAATGACGGGAGCAAAATTCACAGGCAATTGTGCCCAGCATTAGAATTTCTTTTCCTCCGCCCTTTTATGACGTCAGACCAAGTAACAAACCCAACTAGAAATTGATGACGTTCATAAAAGGGCGGAGCAAAAGAAATTCTAATGCTGGGCACAATTGCCCGTGATAAATTCTTGTTTAATTTTGCTACTATTATCCCCTCCCCTTTTTTATTTTTGAAAGAGAAAATGAGTTTTTCATTTTCTCTGGTGTGCGCATGCGCGTCGTTTGTTCTTTTTTTTACTCCTTTCATTTCAATTTCAGCCACCCCTACCACTTTTTTCCCCCCTCCACGGTTCTCTCTCCCCTCCCCTCTACACTTTCCAACTTTTTCCTCCTCTCCAATTTAATATCATGGGGTTCTTGGATGGGGAAAGCGCAATATAATGTTGACCTTGAGAAAAAAAAAGCGGTTCATTTATTCATTTAAATTTATATAAATTGTACAGCGTTACCCACACACACACACAGACCTGGCTTAATATATATATAATGTTATGTTGTATTTTTTTTTGTTTTGTTTTCTAGAAGTTTATCTAGTATTTTTTACTACATGGCATTGGAGTTTGGTTTTTGCCCATTCTACTTTTTTTCCAGTTTTCCTCATATTATTTTGATAACATTGGACATTTTTTGGTTCGTCAAAATCGTCGTTACTCTGTTAAAAATTAAAAATTGTGATGATGTAAGTTTCACGATTTTCAGTGTTGAAGAAAACACACAGAAATTTTAAAATTTGAGCAATAATTATGTTTTTTTTTAAAAATTGGGTTGCCGCATATTTATAAGTTGTGACCAATAGGTTTTTTTTTATTAGAATTACTTATAAATGATGCCACTAGATTTTTAAAAACTAGAAGAGTCAATTATAATATGTTATGATATGTTTTAATATGAACGATTTTTATGGTAGTTTTTTTTTTTTCTCACAAACTCTGAACTTTAAAACTAATTAAAATTAAAAGAAATAGATTTTATTTTAAAAAATATAATGAAAAGTTTTATTTTGAGTAAAAATATATATTTTTTTATACACTTCTAGTTTATAACTAGGGCTCGGATTTTTATGCAAAATATCAAAGCAAAACTGTTTCTCAATTTGTGGCCCACCAAGTGCCAATTGTGCAGTAATAATCATCATCATCATCATTAGAGCAACCAACAATTATGCTTTTTTTTTCTAATCAAAATGGCTGATTAGAGGTTAGATGTCTGATTACTATCAGTTGTAATCTATAGCTCTAGCCTCTAACCAGTGTTTTAATTGATAAAAATAGCCATAATTGTTGGTTTATCTAAACATGGATTGTTACTTGACAATTGGCTCTCTTGGAGCCACAGATTGAGAAACATTTGCTTGATATTTTGCACAAAAATCCGATCGAAATTTATAAGAAACTTCGAAATATTTTTGAAAAAAAAATTTAATTTTAATATTTAATATTTTGCTAATTTAAAATGTTGTTTTTTTTTTTACAGAGGAAAAAAGTTTTCAGTTATGCAATTGAAAAAATGGATTCGGATTTGGAAAATGTCGATTAAGAATGGGACTTTTGAAGGATCTAAGATGGGCTTCAAATTTGGGTTTGGAAACTTTAGTTCAAAAAAAGAACTAATTTCAATAAATAACACATTTCGCGTTTAATGAAATAAGGGCTTGAAATTCAAGAAGAAAAATAAAACCCCCCTTGGCTCAAGAAACTTCAACTTGAAGCCTCTAAGAGAGAGAGAGAGGTTACATCATAGGAAAACTTTGTTTGATGGAGTTTACTAAATTTTAAGTCATCAATTAATAAAATGAAATCAGACTTTTGTTATTTTTGAGATAATGTATTTTTACATTTTCGAAATAAATTGAATTTGGATGCAAATAGATAATAAATAATTAACAAGAAATTACGGTAATAAACTTAATAAGTCACTTAAAAGAGTGAATGGAATGACTTAAATGAGAAAGTGAGTGAGTTTTGAGTGACTGAATTTTGAGTAAGTGAATTTTAAGTTAGTAAGATTTCAGTGAGTGTTTTGAGTGAATGAATTTTGAGTGAATATGTAAATTTTGAGTGAATGAATTTTAAGTCAGTGTGTTTTGAGTGACTGAATTTTGAGTGAATGAATTTTAAGTCAGTGTGTTTTGAGTGAATGAATTTTAAGTCAGTGTGTTTTGAGTGACTGAATTTTGAGTGAGTTTTAAGTGAATATGTGAATTTTTAAGTGAGTTTTGAGTGAATATGTAAATTTTGAGTGAATGAATTTTAAGTCAGTGGGTTTCGAGTGAGTTTTGAGTGAATATGAATTTTGAGTGAATATGAATTTTGAGTGAATGAATTTTAAGTCAGTGTGTTTTGAGTGACTGAATTTTGAGTGAATGAATTTTAAGTCAGTGTGTTTTGAGTGACTGAATTTTGAGTGAATGAATTTTAAGTCAGTGTGTTTTGAGTGACTGAATTTTGAGTGAGTTTTGAGTGAATGTGAATTTTGAATGAATAAGTTTTGAGTGAATATGTAAATTTTGAGTTAATTAAATTTTAAGTCAGTGGGTTTTGAGTGAATGTGAATTTTGAGTGAGTTTTGAGTGAATGTGAATTTTGAGTGAGTTTTGAGTGAATGTGAATTTTGAGTGAGTTGTGAGTGAATGTGAATTTTGAGTGAGTGAGTTTTGAGTGAATATGTAAATTTTGAGTGAATGAATTTTAAGTCAGTGAGTTTTCAGTGGATTTTGAATGAGTTTTGATCACTCAAAACTCATTCAATTCACTCATTCAATTTTGAGTATTCAGTGAGTTTGAGTGTTGTGTGAGGGAGTTTTTAGTGAATATGTGAATTTTAAGTTAGTATGTGAGTTTAAGAGTGAGTAAATGGGCGCGTGCACGTGCATGCATTTGGAACCTATGTTCAGACCTAGTTCAAGTGCCCTTAAGTTTTTCTTCTTGAATTTGGACCCTAAGTGAAAAAAAAAAATGAAAACTGGGCATTTCGAAACTTGACATAAAAAGTTTATTTTTAAAGATATCATCATGAAAATATTTTAAGAATTTAATGTACAAAAGTTATATTTACAATAAACGTTATTTGTCATATTAACAAAAGTTCACTGTGACAGTCACATCAAACATTATTTTGTTAGAATGTTTTAATATTAACAAATGGAAATATAGCAATACAATTAGTTAATTGTCATTAAAACAACTGCAGAAAAAAATATGTAAACATTTACATAAGAAAAATTGTATAAATTTAAATATATACATGAAGGTAGCTCAACTCCATGTATGGTTAAAAACACGTTGTGTGAGTGAGCTTTAATTTTCTAGCCTCTCTTCGAGGTTTTTCTAATTTCTTCTACTGTATATCCCCGTATCTTTTTATTTGACTTAATAAAGGGGAAGCAGGACTCTCTTTTACGAGGTCATTCACCTTTTGTATATTGAATTGAAGGGCTGAGAATCATAGTGGTGTATGTCACTATCTCCACATACTGGTGTATGTCACATCCCAACAAGTTGAATTTTGTTGAGAAACATGAATCAAGTGCTGCCAAAAAAGTGAGAAATAATGTGAAAACAAACTTATACTATTATGATCTTAAGAGGCTACATCATAAAATTACTTCTAGAAAATTCCGCAAAGAGCGCTAGCATCGTTTTTCTATTGAACCCATAGACCCAATGTTAAAGAAAAAATGTTTGTTTTTAAAACACACAACAATGGCGGCAATATGTTTATTTTTCATATTTAAAGTTGTCCAATTTTGATGGTTAAAAGTGCAATGTGCACCTTAAATATATGCTGATCGAGTGATAGAATGACAAAAAAATTGGTAAGTGTGGTTCTATTTTTAAAAAAATATTTCAAAATCGCGAATTTTAACTCTTATATTAAACTCCATTGAGTATGCAAAATAGGCAAAAACATCCAATTAAAATGCTTGTAAAAATACGTAAAATTAATTATAAAAAACCAGAAAAGGTTTTTTAAAATTATTTTTAGGTATTTTTTCAACATTTTAATGGATGTTTTTTGCTTACGAGCGCGCGTACTCAATGCAGTTTAACATAAGAAGTTAGAAATTCGCAATTTTGAAATATTTTTTAAAAAATAGAAACGCACTTTCTAATTTTTTGTCATTCTATCATTCGATCAGCATATATTTAAGGTGCACATTGCACTTTGAACCATCAAAATTGGACAACTTTAAATATGAAAAATAAACATATTGCCGCGACTACTGTGTAAATTTTAAAAATTATCATTTTTTTTTTCTGGGCTCAATAGAAAAACGATGCTAGCGCTCCTTGCGGAGATTTTTCGAAGTAATTTTGTGATGTAGCCTCTAATATAGTTTTTAGTGTTGTGAAGATGTGAAATCATGGTGTAAGTCAATTTTTTATATATACACCACTATGATGCTCAGCTTTTAAATTGTTGCTGTAAGTGAAACGGAGTTAAGCTCTAAGTAGAGGTGGCGCCATCTATTGGTCTTGTGTAAATCGAATACACTTTTGAAGTAGTATTTATTTTTTTTTATTGAAACTTCCTGTATTTAAGTTTCATTCAAAAATCTTTCATTATGATATTGATATTTGTCATATTCTTATCATAGATTGTTACAAAAATTGAAACAAACATAATCATTGTTATGTTTTCATACAAATGTCAATCATTTATGCAAATAATACATCAATGTAATTTGTTTATTTAATTTTAATTGTTTGAAAAATACACACATAAAATACATAAATAATATAAAGAAAAAAGTTTTTGAAATTTTTTTTAGTCATTTTATCTCGAGAGAGAGAGAGAGAGAAATGGAATTTTCTGAAAAAATGAAATCTTTGTATTTTTTCTGGAAATCGGATTCTAATTTATGTAAAATTAACGATTCAAAAAAAGATGGCGGTCTTTGTAATAATTTAATTCTTGTTTATTTTTTCGCAATTCCTTTAATGATTTTTCTTGCAATTTCACAACGTTTTGTAAAAAAGTAAGAACCATTTATTATTTTTTCAAAAAAAAAATGTATAATATTTTATTATAAAATTTCACTTATAAAATTTTGTCATAAATTCAGATTTTTTTTTTATTATAAAATATTTTTCAAAGTTTGTTGTAAACTAGAATATATTAGAAGAATGTTTGAAAAGTATTTTTTCTTGATTGATATTTAATTGGATTTTGATATCTTTCTAATTAATTTAATCAAAATTAATTATTATTCTGTTAAATTCATGCAAAAAAAAATTTTTCAATTTAAACTATTTAAAATGTCGTCACTTATAAGGTTGTTTTAAAGTGTAAACTAACCTCCAAACTCTGGTTATATTTTGTTTTTCAGAAGTTAAAATTAAGAGAAATTTGGTAGAAAAAAAATTGGTTTAAAAACTAGAAGGGTAGCTCTATCACTCATGAGTAATTTCGTGTGGATATATTTTAAAATAAGCTTTTTATGTCAGTTTGAAAATGACCCAACTTTTAAATTTTGTCTATAAAAAAAGTTTCTTTTGAAAGTGTGTTAGAAACTAGAATGGTAGCCGAACCACATGTATAAACATGTGATTCGGCTACCATTCTAGTTTCTAACACACTTTGAATTTTTCTTTAATGTTGCTTCTGAAAATGCTCAAAACATAAATTCAAAGTGTTTTAGAAACTAGAAGAGTAGCTCATTTTCAAGCATATATCTTTCAAAATAAACTTTTTTATGGACAAAAATTTCAAATAAAATAAACCATAATAATTTCTTAAGTTATAATTTTAATTAACTATTTGTTAATAAAGTTTATAATTTCAGATTTCTTCTCATTCCATTTGGAATTTATTTGGAATTGGAAAATGAAACTAGAAAAAATGTTTGCAAAAATGAATTATTGGAAAAAATATTTCTATCCAAAAGAAAAGTGGATCCAAATTTGGTAAATCGATTTTTAAATTATTTTAATTATAATTAAAGTGGTTTCAAAGTGTAACGGCTTAAATTTTTAGTTTTGAGTTTTAATTTGAGTTTCAAGCTAAGTTCGAACTTGAATTTTAAATTTAGTTTTAAACTAGCTTCAAGCTTGAGTTTCAAGCAATTTAAAGGCTTAAGTTTACAGCTTGAGTTTCAACTTAAATTTCAAGTTAGTTTTAAGCTTGAGTTTAAATCTAGTATAATGATTTTGTCTCAAGCTTCAATTTCTAGATTGAGTTTTAACTTGAGTTTCAAGTAGTTACTTTTAAGATTGAATTTTAAGCTTCAGTTTCAACCTTTTTCAGGAGCAAAATTAAGATAAACTAGAAGGTTCACTCTCAATCAGGGTGTTTTTCATGTTGATATCCTTTAAAATAAGCTTTTTATGTAAATTTAAAAATGACCTAACTTTAAACAGATTATATTTTTAATTGTTGTCTATAAAAAGCTTATTTTGAAAGATATCAAACATTGAAAACAATCTTAAGTGATTGAGCTACCCTTCTAGTTTCTAAAACGCTTTCAATTTTTTTTCTCTGGAAAACACAAAAAAATTCAGAATTCTAAAAAATGTTTCATTTTGCACTTTTAGGTTGGATCGCTCGCAAAAAAGTTGCAATGGTCGGAAAGCGAAGTTCAAAATTGGTTTCGAAACCGTTTTCAATTAAATAAACCAACCACATTGGAGTCATCAACGGAATATGGGTTTTATTTTCTAAAATATTAGAATTTTTTTTTATAATATAATTATTTTATATTAATATAATTATAATTTTTAGGTGTTATATTATTTATTACACTTTCGTGGTCGTTTATGGTTCGGTTTATTTTTGGAATGTAAGTTGAAATTGAAGAAATGAATAATTAATTTATTATAGATCTATGATATATTTTATAAAAATATAAGTTTAATTTGGCGAAATTTTAAAAATAATTATACATAAAATAGAAATATTTAAAAAAATCAATAAAAATAAATTGAATTTAAATATTGAAATTAGTTGATCACAATATCGATTCCTTTGAGATTCGATAATCCTCGCGGATTCTAGACACTAGGTGCGCTGAAAGACATGTTACTCTATGAGTGCTTTAATTTTCAACCAACAGCGCCGTCTATGTGGTGCGTGGCCACCTACAACTCTCAACATTTGTTGTTTTATTTTATTAATAATTTATTTTTATTTATTATTTATTATTATTTATTATTATTTATTATTATTTATTATTTATTATTATTTATTATTAATTATTATTATTAATTATTATAATTAATTATTATTTTTATTATTATTATTATTACTATTAATTATTGGCTCATAAAATTATTATCATAATTAATATTATTAATTCTTATTTATTATTATTTATTATTTATTATTAATTATTATTATTATTAATTATTATAATTAATTATTATTTTTATTATTATTATTATTACTATTAATTATTGGCTCATGAAATTATTATCATAATTAATATTATTAATTCTTATTTATTATTATTTATTATTATTAATTATTATTTTTATTATTATTATTATTATTATTACTATTAATTATTGTCTCATGAAATTATTATCATAATTAATATTATTAATTCTTATTTATTATTATTTATTATTATTTATTATTATTTATAATTTATTATTACTTATTATTACTATTTATTATTATTTATTATTATTATTATTATTTATTATCATTTACTATTATTTAGTATCATTTACTATTATTTACTATAATTATTATTTAATGTTAATTTATTATTAATTGTTTTTATTTACAGAATAGTCATATTTATTATGATCTAGTCAACTTTTGGTCTTTTCACGCGGTAAATATAAATTTAATTAAGTTAAAAGCGTAAACGGGGAATCTCGAAGTCTCGTTATTTTGCCTTTCACGTGCAAAATGAAGAAAATCATGAAAGTGTGTTAGAAACTAGAAGGTGTTAGCTTAGTCACTTAAACGTAAATTTCATGTTTGATATATTTTAAAATAATCAACATGAAAGTGCACTATGATTCAGCTACCCTTCTAGTTTTTAACACACTTTGAAGAAGTTTTTCTTGAAAACACAGAATCAAAATTTGAAAATCATATTATATTAATTTTAATTATTAATTATAGTTTATTTTTCTATATTTTTTTAGTATGATACAGACTGCAGTATATTTCTACTTTTAATTGTTCAATTTGGACAATTACTTTATGTCTCATTTGCAATACTAAGTGAAACAGATGACACCGTGAGTTTTTAAGTTTTTTAAAAAAATAATTTGTGTCATTTTATTTTTTTGTTCAAATTAAATTGATTTTTTTAATTAATTTTAGTCGTTGAATGAAGAAGTTTTTCATCATTTAGTCGTTTTCGTGGCGTTCGTAATCGGAATCCAAAGTGGTGTCGTAAATTTACCCCTACTTGCATTACACCTTCATAGTGTTGCAAGTATTTTCTTTTATGTAAGTTTTATAATAATAATTATGCAAATTTAACGAGTGTTTTAGAAACTAGAAGGGGCAACTCAATCACTTAAGGGTGTTTTTTTTCTTCATGTTGATATTTTTCAAAATAAAACTTTTTAAGTGACAAGTCTATAAAAAAGTTTATTTTGAAAAATATTTATATATATATTAAGCCAGGTCTGTGTGTGTGTGTGTGTGTAACATTGGAATTTATATAAATTTAAATGAATGAACCAAAGAACCCCGTGATATTAAATTGGAGAAGGGAAAAGGTTGAAAAGTGTAGAAGGGGGGAGAGAGAGAAACGTGGAAGGGGAATAAGTGGGAGGGGGTGACTGAAATTGAAATGAAAGGAGTAAAAAAAGGAACAAACGCGACGCGCATGCGCACACCAGAGAAAATGAAAAACATTTTCTCTTTCAAATATAAAAAGGGGAGGGGATAAGAGTAGCAAAATTAAACTACAGTTTATCACAGGCAATTGTGCCCAGCATTAGAATTTCTTTTGTTCAGCCCTTTTATGAACGTCATCAATTTCTAATTGGTTTGTTGCTTGGTCTGACGTATAAAAGGGCGGAGGAAATGAAATTCTAATGCTGGGCGCAATTGCCTGTGAATTTTGCTCCCGTCATTTATGACGGGTTACCCCATTAGTATAGACATAGAAATCGCGATAAAAATACTCTTTTGATTATTAAGTTACCCTTCTAGTTTCTAAAACATTTTCTAGTTTTTCTTTTGCTCTTCTGAAAGACAGAATAAATTAAGAGTTCATAAAACATCTAAAGTGATTCAAGAGAGATACAATTCTAGTTTCAAACACTTTTCAATTTTGCTTTTGTGTTGCTTTGAAAAACTGTTGATCTAAAAGTGCGTTAGAAACTAGAAGGGTAGCCGAGTCACTTAATAGTATTTTCATGTTGATGTCATTCAAAATAAACTTTTTGTATACATTTTCAAACTGACCATAAAAAGCTTATTTTAAAAGATATCAACATTAAAGTGGTTTAGTTGCCTTTCTAGTTTTTAAACCATTTGCATTTTGCTCCTGAAAGACATCATAAGTTTACGAATAAATTTTAATAAATATCTTGATGTAATTTTTAAAAAAAAATAATAGAATTTATCAAAATATATATAATTTTTACAATTCTAGCTTTGGAAATGGTTCAAAAATGCTAAAATGCGGAAACTTTCGTATGTTTTTTACGGATTATTTGTAACCAGCTGGGTTGTGTTTCGATTAACCCTTTTTCCAATGTTGTAAGTTAGAACAAGTTTTTAAATTGAAAGTTTGATTTTAAATATTAATTTAATATTTTTTTAAATAGATTTTTAACCAGTTCTGTTTATTACATGGCTTTGCATTTTGGTCTGTGTTCATTCTACTTTATTTTTAATGGACCATATGTAGCCATTTTCGCACTGGACATTTTCTGGTTCATAAAAATAATCAATAAAGGCATTAATATATGGAAAAAATATGGGCCATGTAAGTTTCAATGTTAAAAATATGCAAATTAAGCACTGAAATGGAGAGAAATATGCATAATATGCATGATTGACAGAAATATGCTCCAACAACCACCTCCCTCGACTCAACTCCCACTCACTTACCTGGGAAACTCACCCACCCACCTGGGAAACTCGCCCACCCACCCACCTGGGTAAGTCACTCACCCACTCACCTGGGTAACTCAATCACCCACCTGGGAAACTCACCCACTCACCTGGATAACTCAATCACCCACCTGGGAAACTCACCCACTCACCTGGGTAACTCAATCGCCCACCTGGGAAACTCACCAACCCACCTAGTAATCTCACTCACCCACCTGGGAAACACAAACTCACCTGGGTAACTCACCCCACTTACCTGGTAATCTCACCCACTTACCTGGGAAATTCGCCCACCCACCGGAGAATCCACCCATCTCAAACTCACCTCCAATGGCCCTTAGGGCCACAGGTTGAGAAACATTAATTCGGTTCATATTGGCATAAATATCCGACCTCAATTAATTATTAAACTTAATTGCATATTTTTTTCTTTATATTTTCTTTATTCAGAACAAAATGGCGGATTATAATTATACCATGGAGGACATTTTAATTGAAATCTGACATTCGGAAAGAAGTGAATTTTGCAACGAAATTGTTTAAATTACACCACAAAAAAATAATTATTGAAAATTTAATTTTAAAAAACAACTTTTTGTATCAATTTTGTGATCGGTAATTAAATTTGTTGAGCTAATGATTTAATTTTCGCTGGTTACAATGGGTGTCAAAGGTCATTTACGGGTCAAAGCGAAGAAAAATTCCAAATTGAAACATTGTTTTTCATTTTAAAGTTTTTTTTTTCATTGCAGACATTGCAGTCTTAGAATTTTCCTTTTTATCATCAGTTGTCTGGAATAGAATAGAAGAGAATTATTTGGTTTGTATTTATTTATAATTAGAAACTAGAAGGGTAGCTGAATAACTTAATAGTAGTATTTAATATAGATATCTTTCAAAATAAGCTTTTTATGTCTTGAGTTTGAACATGCCCCAAATTTAAGCAAGAGATATATTTTTTTAAAAAAAATTTCGTCTATAAAAAGTTTATTTTGAAAGATGTCAACATGAAATTACTATTAAGTGATCGAGGTAACCCTTCTAGTTTCTAAAGCACAACTAATTAATTTTTATTTTTATGCGTTTTGTTTCAAAATAGACCATGTTTTCTTATAAATCGACTCCGGTTATTGTGATTGATCCCGGTTCTTTCATTTGTAAAATTGGATATTCTGGTTGCCAAATTCCTAAAATGGTTTTTAAAACTGAAGATGATTCCAGTTACTCAGCACCACATAAGGCATATCGAAATTTCAAGAGAAGTGTTTTTAGAAACTAGAAAAGTTAAATTGAATTAAGAAAATTTTCAGATTCGTATCTTTTAAAATAAACTTTCAAAACTTAACCTGCGTTAAAAGTATATTTTAAAAAATGTATATTAACAAGAAAATCCTCGCGAACTAATTCAATTACTCTTCTAGTTTCTAAAACACTTTCAGTTTCAATTTTTTATTTTCGAATTGATATTAAAAGTTTATTTTAAAAAATATTAACAAAAAATTTCATCAAAGTGGTTCAATTACTCTTCTAGTTTCTAAAACACTTTCAATTTTTAATTTTCGAATTAATATTAAAGTTTATTTTAAAAAATATTAACAAAAATCCCATCAAAGTGGTTCAATTACTTTTCTAGTTTCTAAAACACTTTCAATTTTTAATTTTCGAATTAATATTAAAAGTTTATTTTAAAAGATATTAACAAAAAAATTCCCGCGAAATGATTCAATTACTCTTCTAGTTTCTAAAATACTTTCAGTTTCAATTTTTAATTTTCGAATTAATATTAAAAGTTTATTTTAAAAGATATTAACAAAAAAATTCCCGCGAAATGATTCAATTACTCTTCTAGTTTCTAAAACACTTTCAGTTTCAATTTTTTATTTTCGAATTAATATTAAAAGTTTATTTTAAAAGATATTAACAAAAAAATTCCCGCGAAATGATTCAATTACTCTTCTAGTTTCTAAAACACTTTCAGTTTCAATTTTTTATTTTCGAATTAATATTAAAAGTTTATTTTAAAAGATATTAACAAAAAAATTCCCGCGAAATGATTCAATTACTCTTCTAGTTTCTAAAACACTTTCAGTTTCAATTTTTTATTTTCGAATTAATATTAAAAGTTTATTTTAAAAGATATTAACAAAAAAATTCCCGCGAAATGATTCAATTACTCTTCTAGTTTCTAAAACACTTTCAGTTTCAATTTTTTATTTTCGAATTAATATTAAAAGTTTATTTTAAAAGATATTAACAAAAAAATTCCCGCGAAATGATTCAATTACTCTTCTAGTTTCTAAAACACTTTCAGTTTCAATTTTTTATTTTCGAATTAATATTAAAAGTTTATTTTAAAAGATATTAACAAAAAAATTCCCGCGAAATGATTCAATTACTCTTCTAGTTTCTAAAACACTTTCAGTTTCAATTTTTTATTTTCGAATTAATATTAAAAGTTTATTTTAAAAGATATTAACAAAAAAATTCCCGCGAAATGATTCAATTACTCTTCTAGTTTCTAAAACACTTTCAGTTTCAATTTTTTATTTTCGAATTAATATTAAAAGTTTATTTTAAAAGATATTAACAAAAAAATTCCCGCGAAATGATTCAATTACTCTTCTAGTTTCTAAAACACTTTCAGTTTCAATTTTTTATTTTCGAATTAATATTAAAAGTTTATTTTAAAAGATATTAACAAAAAAATTCCCGCGAAATGATTCAATTACTCTTCTAGTTTCTAAAACACTTTCAGTTTCAATTTTTTATTTTCGAATTAATATTAAAAGTTTATTTTAAAAAAATATTAACAAAAAATTTTCCGAAGTACTACAGTTACTATTCTAGTTTCTAAAACACTTTCAATTTTTAATTTTTGAATTAATTTAAATTGATTAAATATAATAATTAATTAATTAAAAGTTTATTTTAAAATATATTAACAAAAAAATCTTCGCGAAATAATTCAATTACTCTTCTAGTTTCTAAAAACACTTTCAGTTTCAATTTATAATTTTCAAATTGATATTAACATTTTATTTTAAAAAAATATTAATAAGAAAATCCTTCTAAAATTATTCAATTGCTCTTCTAGTTTCTAAAACACTTTAAATTTTTTCTTCCTAATTTCACAAATGGCTCCTTATAGAAAATATCATGTGTTTTTAGCGGCACCGAAATTACTTTGGACCAGAACCTGAACTCAACCTGAAAACCGTTCCACAACCCATAAAAAGAGGAGAAATTTCAAATTTTGATGCGATGTGTCGCATTTGGGACCGGATCTTCTTTGAGCTCCTTCAAGTGGAACCTAAAGACCAAGATGTGTTAATGACTGAAACGGTGACCAACACGAAAGCGAACCGAGAAAAAGTGGCCGAAGTTCTGTTCGAACTTTACGGTATCGGTTCCCTCGCAATGCCCGTTCAGCCTCTCTTGTCTCTCTATTCTGCTGGGCGCCTCACTGGAGTGGTTCAAGAATGCGGTGCCGAAGTGTGCCAGACGGTTCCGGTTCACCACGGCACCGTTTTAGGTAAAGGTGTCGCGGTGGCCAACTACGGTGGTTGCGATGTTACTCGGCATCTCGCTAGTGTCCTGGCCCTCAATGGTTTTGAGGCTTCCGACGATATTTTGAGAGCCGTCAAGGAGGAGTTTTGCTACGTGGCCACCAGTTACGAACGAGCCATGAAGCGAACCGAACTGGTGGACCCACAGACGTGCGTTTTACCCGACGGTCGGCTTCTAACTCTCAACGAGGAACAGTTTCGATCTCCGGAATCGCTCTTTCAGCCACGTTTTTTGGGCACGATTTTTAATTATTAATATTTTTCTAAATGTTTTTCAATATTTTAGTTATTGTTTTATATTTCTGTTATTTTAGTTATTGTTTTTAATTACTGTTATTGCGTTTCTTATTTTAGTTATTGTTATAGTTTTTTGTTTTATCGTTTTTTATTATTTTAGTTACTGTTTTATCGTTTTTAATTATTTTAGTTATTGTTAGTTATTGTCTTTAGTTATATTTTACAATTGTTATTATTTTTGTGCTTGTTTTTAGTTGTATTATTTTAGGTATTGTTATTGCTTTTACTGTTTTTTGTTATTTTGTTTGTTTACTTGTTGTTGTTGCTTGTTATTGTTTTTCTTATTTTAGTTTTAGTTTTTGTTATTTTCATTTCCATTTTAGTTATCGTTATTCTTTTTCTAGTTTTAGTTTTTATTATTGTTTTTTTCCATTTTAGTTATTGTTATTGTTTTTTAGTTTTAGTTTTTGTTATTGTTTTTTTTATTTTCATTTTAGTTATAGTTATTCAGTTATCTTATGTTATTATTTTTGTGCTTGTTTTTAGTTTTATTATTTTAGTTATTGTTATTTACTGTTTTGTTATTGTTTGTAAGTTTGCTTTTTGTTATTGTTTCTGCTATTTTAGTTATTGTTATTGTTTTTGTTTTTATTTCCATTTTAGTTATTGTTATTTAGTTATCTTTTATTTTATTGTTATTTTTGTGCTTGTTTTTAGTTTTATTACTTGTTTACTTGTTTTTTACTAATATTGTTTTGTTAGTTTGCTTTTTGTTATTGTTTTTGTTAGTTTTATCTTTTTTGTTTAAGGTGGTTTTAAAGTGTAAACGGGGCTTTCTCGAACTCTCCGTTATTCTTTCTTTCAAGGTACAAAATGAAGAGAAGCTAGAAATTGTTTTCAAAACTAGAAGGGTAGCTCAATCATTTAAGAGTATTTTCATGTTTGTTATCTTTCAAAATAAACTATTTATAGATATAAAAAAATTTTTAAAAAAAATATTGTCTGCCTAAGGTTAGGTCATTTTAAAACTTAAAATAAAAAGTTTATTTTAAAAGATAATCGTAACGTAAAAAATACCCTTAGTGATTGAGCTTGCCCTTCTAGTTTCTAAAACATTTTACAAGTTTCTCTTAAATTATCAATTTTAATGGATTTCTTTCTTTGTAAAATAGGATTGGATGATTTGGGTGTTCACGAGCTATTGCACCGTTCCATCGCCAATTGCAATTCGTTATATCGGAAAGATCTCTACGGAAATATCGTTATATCGGGAGGTTGTTCACTTCTCGAAGGATTTCCGTACCGAATGCGGAACGAGATATGCCGATTGGCCGATGCAGATGACAATGTACGGATTATTGCACCTCCAAATATAATCGGACAAAGAAGTGTTGAAAGTTGGAAAATGTTGCCGAATTATCGGAAGTATGCCGTTTGGATCGGTGGTTCGCTTCTCGGATCCACTTCGGCATTCGGTCGTCTCAGCATCAAGAAGGAGGAATACGAAGAATTGGGACCTTCCATAGTACACAATAGGATTCTATGGTCGAATGTGGACAAATAATGCAATTCTTTGTGTTGAATTTTGCAGATTCACTAGTAGGTTTGATTGTTTTGAAGATTGCCTAAGCAATCTGCAGATTGACTGATTACGAAGATTGACAGTAACATGTACTAATCTTACTAACAAAACTAATCTTAATTTTCTAGTTATTAATTATATTTAATAATTATTTTGTAGAATTTTTTTTTCCAGATGGAGAAAACTTTTTTCGTGTTAAATTTGTCACAATTTTGTTTAAAAAATATAATTAAATATGATTAAATTAAATTAAATATTGAGTCTACTTTTGGAAAGTAACTGTAACTTATAACTAGGGTTCGGATTTTGATGCCAATATCAACCGGAATGTTTCTCAATATGTGGCCCAAGTGCCAATTGTGAAGTAACAATCTCGTTTAGATAAAAAAAAATTGTTCTTTCTAATTAAAACACCTGGTTAGAGGTTAGAAATCTAGTTGACAACTGATAGTAACCAGACATCTAGCCTCTCTAACCAGCCTTTTTCTGATTAGAAAAAGCATAATTGCAGTTGCTCTAATGATAATTACTACACAGTTGGCTCTAATTGGGCCACAAATTGAGAAACACTCCGGTTGATATTGCATCAAAATCCGAGCCCTACTTATAACTAAGGTTCTTGATATTTATGCAAATATCAAAAGCAAGTGGTTCTCAATCTATGGCTCAAGGGCCAATTATGTAGTAACAATCCCGTTTAGATCAACCAACAAATATGGTTTTTTTATCAATCAAAAACACTGGTTAGAGGCTAGAACTTGTTGAAAACTGATAGTATAACCATACATCTAGCCTCTAACCAGCCATTTTGATTAGAAAAAAAAAGTATAATTACTGTTTGCTCTAATGGTGATTATTATTTAACAATTGGCACTTGAGCCACAGATTGAGAACCACTTGCTTTTGATATTTGGTATAAAATTCTGAACCCTACTTTTATTATTGTAATTATAACTTAGAAAAGTAACTGGGTTATAAAAACAGTTACAGTTACTTTGCAATTTGTTCAGTTACAGTTGTATATGTCTTTTCACTGTGCTTTTATGTACTTTATTTTGTCGTTTACAGTTACTTTAAAAGTTACTTTGACCTTTGAAAAAAAAAATTCTTTAAATTTGCATATTTAATTAATTTATTTGGAATTTCTATCTTGAGGTCAAATAATAGAATAGAAAAATATTTTGTTTGTGGTTATTTTATTATTTCTCAAGAAGATTTCAAAGTAGAAGGAACTTTTGCGGAGTTTATTCTTTAAAAGTTGGTAGTTTTACTGTTTGTTTTTTTTACAATCTTTGCAATATTATAATTGAAATCATTAGGTGATTACTGATTACACTTTTTAAGAAAAACATTTTAAAAGTGTGTTGAAAACTAGAATGGTCGATAATAGATATTTTAGCAGAAAATTTCGTCTTTTCTTAGCTTTAAAAAATTATTTAATTTAATTTTTTAATTTAAATTAATAATAGATAATAATTGGTAATTAATTAATAATTTATTATTAATTGATTTATTATGAAATAATTTATTTATAAATAATTCATAATTTTTAATTAATTTATAAATAATTGATAATTTTTAATTAATTTATAAATAATTCATAATTTGTAATTAATTTATAAATAATTGATAGTTTGTAATTAATTTATAAATAATTCATAATTTGTAATTAATTTATAAATAATTCTTAATTTGTAATTAATTTATAAATAATTGATAATTTTTAATTAATTTATAAATAATTGATAATTTGTAATTAATTTATAAATAATTCATAGTTTGTAATTAATTTATAAATAATTCATAATTTATAATTAATTTATAAATAATTCATAATGATAATAATACTGAATTTATAAATAATTGATAATTAATAATACTGAATTTATAATTAATATTTGGTAATTAATTGATGGTTAATTGATTATCAATTGGTAATTAATTGATACTTGATAACTAATAACTGATAATTTTTATTTAAAAAAAAAAGTTCATTTTAAAAGACATAATTTTCAAAAATATTTTGACTTATTTTTACTATTCTAGTTTTTAGAGCACTTTAAATTAATTTATTAAAATTGTAAAGAGAACAAATTAAAAAGTATTTTTGATTTCAATTGAACTCAAAATTGAACTCAAAATTGAACGCAAAACTTTAGAAATGAAGGAAGAAAATCCAATTGTGGTGATGGACAATGGAAGTTACTCGTGTAAAGCCGGATTTGCTGGTTACGATGCTCCGAAAATATTAATTCCAACCGTGATCGGAACTCTGAAAGGCCACGTAAACTTATCATATGAAAACTATGTAAATAGAAATGAAAAATTAATTGTAATTTTTTTTGCATATTTTTAATTAAAGTGTCAACCGATTTATTCTTCGAGTGACCGTCGTCAACATCAATTTGTCGGCGATGAAGCTCAGAAAAAACGTTCCATTCTCAATCTTCGTTATCCGATCGTACGTGGCCAAATCACCAACTGGGACGACATGGAATCGATCTGGTGGCACGTACTCGAAAAAGATCTCCGAACCGATCCGCAAAAGAGAGACTTTATCGTTACGGACAGTGTCTTCACCGAGAAGAGAGACCGAGAAAAAATAATGCAAATTCTGTTTGAAACCTTTGATGTGTCCGGTCTCTACATTGGACATCAAGAGGTCATGGGGCTGTTGACCGCAAGGGACCACTGCACTGGTTTGGCTGTTAACTGTGGAGGTGGTTTTACGTCCGTCGTGCCCGTTTACGAGATGTCCGCGCTGCACAATGCGCAACGGACTCAAGTGGCCGGCACCGATCTCACAGACTACTTTGTCGGACTTCTTAATGGTCTTGGCCTGCATTTTACTACGAGAGCTGAAAGAGATTTCGTTAGAAACTTAAAGGAAAAGTTGTGTTACGTGATGCCTCGTACGGGACCCGTGTTTTATCCAAGTAGTGGAATGAACGGTTACGAGTGGCCGGAATTGAGAGATGTCGGCATTGATGAAGAGCGACATCAGTGTCCAGAGGCTCTTTTTGACCGGAGACTCATAGGTAATTACGAAATTGTGTGTTGTCCACTCTCTTGAGTGTACTCAGTTCTGAAAGAAAGTGTCCAGTGTTCTAAGAGTGTCAAGTAGCCACCAAGCTCAGAAAGTACCAAGTGCTCCAAAGTAGTGTCTAATTGACCATCACTGTCAGAGAGTGCCCAGTTTTCTTAAGAGTGCCCAGGTCTCTTGAGAGTGCCCAGGTCTCTTGAGAGTGCCCAGGTCTCTTGAGAGTGCTCAGTACCCCTGTGAGTGCCCAGTTCTCTTATTGTGAGCGTCCAATTCTTCTTGTTGAGAATGCCCAGTTCCCATGTTGAGAGTGCCCAGTTATCTTCTTGTTGAGAGTGCCCAGTTCTTGTTGTTGAGAGTGCCCAGTTCTTGTTGTTGAGAGTGCCTAGTTCTTGTTGTTGAGAGTGCCCAGTTCTTCTTGTTGAGAGTGCCCAGTTCTTCTTGTTGAGAGTGCCCAGTTCTTCTTGTTGAGAGTGCCCAGTTCTTCTTGTTGAGAGTGCCCAGTTCTTCTTGTTGAGAGTGCCCAGTTCTTGTTGTTGAGAGGGCCCAGTTTTCTTGAGTGTCATGTTCTCTTGAGAGTGTCCAGTGTTCTAAGAAAGTGCCTAGTGCTCTAAAAGTATTAAGGGGTAAAAAGAGCCCCCAGGGTTCTCCTCAAAGAAGTTGGAAAAAAAAACCTCTGAAGTATTCCAATCAAAGTGGCTGAAAAACCCGTTTCTGAGCAGTTGAGAGTGGTTCGGAGTCTTCAAGAAGAGTTTCGAGTGTTAGAAAGACTACGAAACCACTCCGATCGAACCACCTGGAAACATAACTAAGTTTTTACTTTCAGGTGCGGGTGTTGGTGGAATTCAAGACCTAATCTGCGATACTATTTTCTCGAGCGATTTGACGATACAAAAGGAATTAGCAAGTAACATCGTGTTGATGGGTGGTTCCAGTCTGTTTCCCGGTTTCCGATCGAGGCTAATCGAAGAGATTAAAGAATGTATCGTTAAAAGAGGAAAAGGATCCGAGGAGTTGCTTCCGATTGACGTGAAAGAATCTTGTCACGGATTGTATTCAGCCTGGATCGGCGCTTCGATGTTGGGTAATATTTCGAATTTCTATCAGAAATGTTGCGTTCGTAAGTCGGAATACGACGAATTCGGTTCTCGTATTCTAGTTCGTCGTAAATTCTTCTAAAGGTGTTATTTGTTACAAATTTCTTTATTCATTTTTCTGTGAATTAAAATTTAAGTATTCGTAAGTTAAAATTCGTTCTGGTGTTTTGAAAACAACTTGAAAGTGTTTTTAGAAACTAGAAGGGTAGCTAGATCACTTAATATTTTCACATTGATGTCTTTCAAAATAAAACATTTTATGTCTGTTTGAAAACGAACCAACTTTAAGTTGACAATTTTATCTATAAAAAAGTTTATTTTGAAAGATATCAACGTGAAAATAATTGATTCAGTTGCCCGTTCTAGTATCAAACATTCCCAATCATACTTTAATGTTACTTGTGAAACGCCGAAATAAGAAACTAGAAGGGTAGCTGATTTTCGAACTTTTTTTGTTATTCTGTCTTTTAGATCAGCAAAATTAAAAAGTAACTAAAAAGGTTATTAGAAACTAGAAGGGTTGCTCAATCACTTTGAGTTATTTTCATGTTGGGGGTGGGTACCTCTTTCAAAATAAGCTTTTTATGGACAAAAAATTAATAAATATCGTCTGCTTAAAGTTGAGTCATTTCCAAAATCACCTAAAAAGCTACCCTTCTAGTTTTTAAATAAACTTTAGTTTCTTTTAATGGACGGTGACGTCAGGCCCAGCTGTAATAAATCGATGATAAATCTAGAATCAGAACTGAAAAATGAGTAAGAAAAATGTTTAATGAAACTCCCCACAGTTTTGTTTTATTTGGTTACAAATTCCAAACGAAAACGAACAATCGATAATTATATTAATTAAGTTTACAAATCTAATTAAAAGATTATTTGTTTTGTTGTTTTGTACGGAGTCATTTAAATTTTGAAACCAGTTCGAGTCAATTTTTATTTCAATTTTAAGGTTGATGGGAAAATTTTAATCTAGAGATGAAAAATCAAAACTCCCACATCGATAGCGAATTACAAAATTTAAGATTTTTTTTTAAATTGATTTAATTTTTTTCTCTCTAATTTATTCATAAATTTGAAAGGTTTCGACTTTTATATTTCATTAATTATTTTTTCGCTGCTCTTATTTTTCTGTCAGATCCTCTGTTTTTAATTTTTGTAACCAGAAAGACGATTTCAAGGTTCCAGATCCGGTAACTCTGCAAAACAAAACAAAAAAGAGGGTTCAAGTTGAACTCCAAGTGACAGTTTATTTCTTGAATTTGTGTCTTTGACCTTCAACTCGAAACCTCTAAACAAGGTGTCAACATAGGGGGGAAAAAACCTTGTTTCGTTGCAAACTCTTAACGGACTTAGTTATTCAACACTGGAACCTTGATTGGAGAGTTCAAGTTGAAGTTTAAGCAAAAAAGTTTTAATCTTGTATTATTGTCTTAACACTTGACCTTCAACTTGAACCCTTTAAACAGGGTTCCAATGTAGAAAAGCACTTTCATTGATTAGTTTTGAACAAGGATGTTGGAACCCTGGTTGGAGAGTTCAAGTGACATGTTTCCTTTTATTTTGGCTCTTAACACTTGATCTTACACTTGAAACCCTCTAACCAGGGTTCCAATGTAGAGAGAAAAAAACATGTTTCTCTGAACAATCTTGAACAACGTTTTTTTATGTTGGAACCCTGGTTAGAGAGTTCAAGTTGAAGTGACCCTTTTCCTTCTTTAATTTTTGCCCTTAGCACTTGATCCCTCTAAAAAGGGTTCCAATGTAGAAAAGTACTTTCATTGAATAGTTTTGAACAAGGATGTTGGAACCCTGGTTGGAGAGTTC
Organism: Brachycybe producta; assembly: GCA_036925085.1. Lineage (NCBI taxonomy): Eukaryota > Metazoa > Arthropoda > Diplopoda > Playtdesmida > Andrognathidae > Brachycybe > Brachycybe producta. The sequence continues at coordinate 701,610 of JAUPFP010000063.1, forward strand.
AAGTTGAAGTTGAAGTTCAAGCAAAAAGTTTTAATCTTGTATTAGGATCTTAAAACTTGACCTTCAACTTGAACCCTATAAACAGGGTTCCGATGTAGAAAGCTCTTTCATTGAATAGTTTTGAACAAGGATGTTGGAACCCTGGTAGGAGAGTTCAAGTGACACGTTTCCTTCTTTAATTTTTGAACTTAGCACTTGATCTTACACTTGAACCCTCTAAACAGGGTTCCACAATGTATAAAAAAAACCCTGTTTCATTGATTAGTTTTGAACAAGGTGTTTTTCTATGTCGCAACCCCCTGATTTGGAGAGTTCAAGTTGAACTTCAAGTGTCATGTTTTCTTCTTTGAATTTCGAGAGCCTAAATTAATTTATTTCCGTGCCTTCATCGTCACTGTCTTCCGGAATATCTGCATCCTAAATAACGATAGAAGAAAAACGATTGGAAATTAAAAACCTTCGTAAAATTTATTGAAAATCGAGAGACGAAAACGTTAAAAGAAAAAAAAAAACCAACCAAATCTCCCAAAGTGTTGTCTCCAGCTCGCAAACCTCCCATTTGCTTAAACATCTAAAAAGAAAAAATTAAAACGGTTGAAAATTCTTCCGACGATATCGATAATAATCGATATAAAGGCTTAAAAGACAACAAACGTCTTCGAGATCTTCGTTTCCTCCGGTTTCATCCTCGGAATCATCTTCGTCTTTCCATTTGTTGAAATCCACTTTAAGCCAATGGAACTGCAGAACAAAAAAAAAACAAATAAGGTTAAGTGAGGTTTTTTTCTTTCTTCTTTTGAGTAAAAATGCTTCAAAGCTTTGTTTTTTGTCGTAAAACCTTTCGATCTTCTTTAACTAGCCTCTTCCAGTAAGGTCCTTCGTTCTTCTTCTTGAGGATGAAATCGATGAGACGATCTCGTACGACGTATTTCGATTCCTGTTTCGTAAAAAAACGAGAAAGTTATAAGAAAAAGTCAGGACACAACGAACATTGATGATATTACGTCAGGTACGATCTCGCCGTTTAAGTTTATCGTAAGTTCGTATTCTTTCTGATCACATCCACCTTTTGCTCTGTAACGTAACAAACGTTGTTATAAAATTGTATTTAAAATGTCTTCGCACAAAACTGCCACATTTTGGTAAGGTTTTGCAAAACTTACGCACCAATACGTAAGGGTTCATAACACTCTGTAAGGGTATGCTAATGCTTGTATGTACAGTGAAGTAGTACGTAAAGATTCGTAAGTGTTTGCAAGAAAAATGCAACAGTTTGTAAGGGTTTGCAAGCCATCTGCAACAGTTTGTAAGGGTATGTAAGCATTTGCAGGAAAAATGCAACAATCTGTAAATATTTGCAAGCCATCTGCAACTGTTTGTATGAATTTTGCAAGACATCTGCAACAGTCTGTAAGGGTTTGCAAGCATTTGCAACAGTTTGTAAGGTTCTGTAATCATTTGCAACTAAAATGCAACACTCTGTAAATGTTTGCAAGACATCTGCAACAGTTTGTAAGCAATTTGCAAGCTGAATTGCTTGCAAATATATGAATGAAAAAGTTCTCTAACAAATGTCAAAAATATTAAATTTAATTAAAAATAATTATTTTATTTAATATTTATAATTATTCTTTATATAAAAGTCTGATAAAAAAAATGCATTAAAAATGTGCAAAATAAAATATATGTCATATAGTTATTTTATGGTTTCTATGGAAACCACACCAAAGGTACCTAAAGTATAACTTGTCTTGTTCTAATTTTATTTTTGCATCTTTGCTGTCCTCAAGACAAATACTGACGTAAACGAGGCCTTTTCTTTGTGCCCATTGCACTGGTGGAGTAAGTAACCTGTAATTAGAAATCAAAACAATATTTTCATTAATTTAACTTTTATTTTATTCAATAATAAACTTTTTCAAAAAAAATTTCCTCCCTTAAAATCTTGAAATAGACTCGTCTTTTTCATTAAAATACATGAAGACGAGTCCATTCTAGTGTTTTTAATAGGTGGTTGAGGCTAATTCGTGACGTAACAAATCAAACAGATCATAACTCCTCCTCCATTTTTGGCGGAGAGCGAAACCAGCATCATGTATCACGAACCACGCCCCTTTTTTCATGACATGTCAACTAGTTTCTTAGCACCTCCCCTTTCCGTATGACGTAGAAAGAACCATTCACATTAATCATCACGAATAGTGCCTCCACCCCCTTTTTTTTAACGACACAAATCAAATCATCAGTAAGCACCGCCTCTTCTATATGACGTAGACAAAAAATTCTGATTGTAAACCAATCACATTATGTCATGAATCGTGACTCCGCCTCCTTTTTAAGAAACCATAATGAAATCCCGTATCTCGCGAGTCTTCCCCCCCCCCATTTTAAGACAGAATGGACTCGTCTGTATATCTTTATGAATGAGACGAGTCGATCTGCTACCCCCGTTTAAGGGGTTTCCGCAACTTCTACCGTAATAAAAAGTAAGCGCTGTTTATCAAATAAACAAAACAATCAAAAAACTTTTCAATATTTCATTTTTATTACAGAGAAACGAACGATTTTCGTCGTGAAACAATGAGATTTGTTAGTAACAGTTTTCTTGTTTCCATATAAAGAATCTAGAGTATTCGGAGCTATTCTAACAAGTTAACCGTAACGGTAAATGTATGAATCGTTTACGGAAAACAACGGAAGCGATACTGCGGTGGGACCACGTGCTTCGCTCACAGATAGTTATTACGGTATGACGTCATACACAGCGAAAAAGCGCGCGCCTCTTTTCCCGTTCACAATACCAATCATAAGATCACTCCGAGCGCTCAGATTAATCGGAGCAAAACGAGAATGTATAGGATTTCTAAACAAAAAAACAGATTTTTGCGGCGTAAATCGCTTTTCAACAACATTTGTTTGGTCTTTCTTGTTGTTTAGATCATATTCTTTCAATAAGCATCAATGAAAATATAAGAAATGATTGCAAAATGCGTTAAACTTACTGTTGTGAGTCTGGCATCGTCGTTCAGGTAGAGAATAAACCGCTTTCGCTTGTTGTGAGGAATAAAAAAACTAATGGAGCAGTGGGAGCGCACCATGTGTTATGTTAGGAAAAAAATTCGTATCGGAAGGTGATATGTCATACTCGATTCATTTTCGTACTTTCGAAATGAAGCTCAGAACGTTTAGGTACTTTTGTATTGAGATAATTCAAAGAGGTTGCCCAATATGGCGTTATTTTTTTTATAAGACGTTAGTTTGGTTGCCATGTTGGTCATCCTTTGTTTATACATTGACCCAAAATGTGATGTCATATCACTACTTCTCGAACTTTCTTTTCGCGCCGCATTTTAGTGAACTAGTATATCTTGAAAAAATAAGCAAAATTTTAGTCATAACATTTTTAAATTTTGTTCATTATTTTTTTGGCGTATTTTTATGTTTTTATTCATTATAATGTTGTTAATAATGTGAACATTGATTAGTATTGATGACGCTGATTCACAGTTATTTTAGAAGTTAAGTGCCGCACATTGTAGCGACATCTATTCGCTCACTTTTAAAAACGGGGAATAAAATTACGGAAGAGCAGTCGGCCCCTGCACACTTCGTACTTAACCTTCACCGTTTAACCTTCACAGTTAAAAGACAATTGTATTAAATACGAAGTGTGAACGAGCCGACCAGTCTTCCGTACGAATTGTTGGTCATGGAGATCAGTGAGCGGTAGATTGCAACGATATGAGTACACCAATATGGCGTCTTATTAGTACCCAAACACAGAGGTGGACACGCCATATTGGTTTGCGCAATTTGACATCATTTAATGCTTTCATGACATACTCTTCAAATTCTCAATGATTTTGCTTATACAGTATTATGATTTTTCGTTTTTTTTTCTTTCCATATTGCTGTTAAGTTTGAATTTTATTGAGTATTTTTATTCTGAGTCGAAGCGCAATGTTTTTATTTGAAGTCACTTTCCACACAGTCCGTTATTCATCAATCATCGGTTTATCCAGCAGTGTGACGTATAGAAATTAATGTTATAGAAGGGAGTATGAGAACATGACGTCACAACAATAGGAAAATTGATGCAGAAGATTGATGAAAAAAATATGCACTCTTAAAGAAAGCTGTGAATTTTAAAGGGTCTAGCAAACTTGCTAGACTGAACGTTGTTATAGTTTGCCACTAGATGGCGTGATATGCTTAGCTACTTTGTTCAAGGACAATTATGTCGTCTTTGCATAAGCCAATCAACGATGTGCTTTTTATATCTTACAGGTGCAATAAAGATTTATTTTGTTTGCGCAGGTGTTTTATAACATTGCAGTAATACAATTGCGTTTAACAGCAAGAAAGGAAAGGAAGTTTTACGTTGTTCTTTTGCATGAAAAAAAAAAATGTGCATCAAAATTGCTCCAGATGGTTTTTTTCGTGTACTGATTACACGGTTGTGCATTGGAATTTAATTTTTATTTAATAATTAACCGGCGTTTATATGGAATAATTATTAATTTTTTTTTTTAAAAAATAACATGGGATAAGAACAGAAGAAGAAAAAAAAAGTTTGCAAAGTGTTAAAAAGTTTATTAAGTTTTATTTATTAAGATGTCAGCCTTCAAAAATATTTTTTGGGTAAGTTTTACAAAACTATTGGATTTTTGGAGCCGTTAAGAGCCGCTAGCCTCTAACCTGAAGCTTTATAAGAGCTCCTGGATAGAGGCTAAGCAGCTCCTAATAGAATTTCCCTCAGGAAAACTTTTTGTATTAAGTTTTTTGCGTGACGTCATTCGTTATAAGTTTTTCTTCGTTACCTTGGCAACACTAGGACGCCATTTTAATGGCGGGTGCACGTGCCGCGCGCGCTCTTGTGTTTCCATGGTAACGTTTTTTTTTTTTTTTTGGCTGGGGTTTTGGAGCGTGTTTATGACGTCATTTGTGTGTTGATATTTTTGTTTTGTAGTCTTATGAGAAAAGTGGGCGGAGTTTATAAAAAGTAATCTTGATATGCGGTTATTGTATTTTGGAACCGTTTTGAAGTTCGTGACGTTTTCTCTCTCTCATTCTCTTGGAGAGAAAAAAAAAACGAGGTTGATATAATAAAAACCGCATTTTTCTAATGTCTGTAATCATCTGTGTTAAAAGAATTGACCGTTTGACCTCGTGATTTAACTTTTAAAAAGCTTCAAGGGGGGGGGGGGGTCTCAAAGACGCAAACCGCTTCAATGCCGTTTAAATAAGAAATAAAAGATATTAGGGCATGAATATATATCTTCGTAGTAACATTTGAAGTATAGGGCGTGGTTTAAATTTGTGTAGAACTAAACGAAAAGGGGTAAAGTAATATGGCGGTTTTTATACGGCATTTATGTTTTCTGAGAAGGACGCCATATTCGGTTTATCTGATTTGTTTGGCATCTAAACTATGACGTAATACCACTATAAATATTTTTTATTGTCGAGATATGCAAAAAAAAAAAAGTCGAAGTTTGTTGGAAAGTAAGATAAATAGTGAAATTTATAAAATTATGCACTTGATATTAAGTTGCATAACGTTTTATTATGAATTATAAGATGGTTTATGAACAGGTCTTTAAATTGGTGAATGTTCGCCGAATTTTTGACGAATGTTCGCCGAATTTATGACGAATGTTCGCCGAATTTTTGACGAATGTTCGTCGAATTTTTGACGAATGTTCGCCGAATTTTTGACGAATGTTCGTCGAATTTTTGACGAATGTTCACCAAATTTTTGACGAAATGTTCACCAAATTTTTGACGAAATGTTCACCAAATTTTTGACGAAATGTTCACCAAGTTTTTGACGAATGTTCGCCGAATTTTTGACGAATGTTCGCCGAATTTTGACGAATGTTCGCCGAATTTGTGACGAATAATGTTCGCCAAATTTGTGACGAATAATGTTCGCCGAATTTGTGACGAATAATGTTCGCCAAATTTGTGACGAATAATGTTCACCAAATTTTTGACGAATGTTCGCCGAATTTTTGACGAATGTTCGCCGAATTTTTGACGAATGTTCGCCGAATTTGTGACGAATGTTTGCCGAATTTTTGACGAATGTTTGCCGAATTTTTGACGAATGTTTGCCGAATTTTTGACGAATAATGTTCGCCGAATTTGTGACGAATAATGTTCGCCGAATTTATGACGAATAATGTTCGCCGAATTTTTGACGAATGTTCGCCGAATTTTTGACGAATAATGTTCGCCGAATTTTTGACGAATAATGTTCGCCGAATTTTTGACGAATAATGTTCGCCGAATTTTTGACGAATGTTCGCCGAATTTTTGTTATCTTAAAAAAAATAAGAGTAAATAAAATCGTATAATATTTCAAAATAAACTTTAATTATAATAATAAGAACTTTAAAAATAATGAATTTCCACAGTTTATTTTACATCAGAATTTAGTAAAAAAAAAAATATTTTCACAGCCATTTACTTAACATTGTTGTGAAATGCAACGTTATTTTGCTTCTTTTTTGTATGCCTCAACGTAAGATGAAGCTTGTGACGTCATAAGGGTTGACGTAAAATTGAGGATTGTGTCATTTTTGTCTGATTGGATATTTGTATGATTAGAAAGAAAAGAATGCAAAAACCCTTTTTGTCTAAATTCTTGAGAATGTTTATCATTTTTTTTAATCAAACTTAAGGCTGATTTACACCGGAAAAAATAACAAAAACATTGACTGTTTATTTGGTAAATGTAATTAACATTTTGTTAACAATGTTAATTAAGCAAATATTATCAAACAAAACGTTGATAACAAAAGTTAATATTTTATAGACCGATTTTTAATATATTTCTTAAAAACATTGCTAATAACACTTGTTATATCAGCAATGATGTAAATAAAGCCACAATCTTAAATTTTACGTCCAAACCCCTGTGACGTCAGAAGCTTCATTTTACGATGTTACTGTTATAATAAAAGCAAGAGGTCGTTTAGGTTACACTCCAAATGACCTAAGAGGGGAAGGGGTAGCTTTAGGGGGCGCTTTAGTCAAGCGTAAAGAAATGGGGAAAAAAAAGTCATCTTCAAACTTTTTTTTTTTTTGCATAATCATTGAGATTTAGATTTAATCTTCAGTCATGAATAAAATCCATTTAATTTGCGTAATTATCGAATTTAACGTTGTTTTTTTTTTCCCCAATATACGGAAATCTAAAAAAAAAATCTTTCTGAGCCGGCGGCGCAATTTTTTTTAGTCGCTAAGCTGTTTAATATCAATGGATTTATGTATTTTTGGAAATTTATTCATTTTGCGTTTTAAAAATTAATAAAATTATCTTTTATTGAAAGTTTTAAGGTGGCTTTATATATATTTATTTTGTTTTTGTCCTTCCAGATGGCGCCATTGTGGTGGCTAATGTTATTCTCCGTAGACGTTTTTGTAAAATTTGGGCGTAAAGACGTCAAGCGAACGTTTTTTTTTAAGAAACATTACGAAAAAATTCATATTGTTTTCAAAACTAGAATGCTAAAAGATTATATTGTTTTTTTCAATGGCAATATCTTAAAAAATAAACAATTTTATAGTTCAGTTTGAAAAATAACCCCCTTTATTGTTTTTTTTTCCATTAAAATTTCATGAAAAACTATTTTCGGCCTTTTTTTTTTCAAACTTGTCATAAAAAGTTTATTTTCAAAGATATCATCATTGAAAATGCTTTTAGCATTATCGTCAACTATTCTAGTTTCTAAAACATTTTGAATTTTTTCATAATGTTTCTTCTGAAAAACGTTCGCTTGAAAAATAGGAACTTTCTCAAAACCCGTGGCGCCATCTGTGGAAATTAAAACAAAATAAATATTTATAAAGCCACCTTAAGTGATTAAAAAAAGCAGCTACCCCTTCTAGTTTCTAAAACACGTTCAAGTTATTCTTGGAAGTTTATACTTTAAAAACCACCTTAAAAATTAATCTATAAAATTGATTCATATTGCCGTAAAAAGTTTATTTTGAAAGATATCATCATTGAAAATACTTTTAGCATTATCGTCAACTATTCTAGTTTCTAAAACAGCTTTGAATTTTTTCGTTATGTTTCTTCTGAAAAACGTTCGCTTGAAAAATATAAATTTTCACAAAAAATGCGGCTGAAGAGGGAATAGAGACCTCCATATAGAACATAATGGCCACTGCAGTGGCGCCATCTGAGGAGACAAAAGCAAAATAAATATGCATAAAGCTACTTTTAAGCGAAATTTTGTTATCGGCGCGACGACGCCGTTTTCATTTCTCTTTTAAATTATCTGTTTATACTTTTTTTATTTTATGATGACGTCACGCCATTTAAATTTACAGTAAATTTCATAATCAGATTTATTAAGATTTTTTTTTTTTTAAATGACGTCACTGAAATTCATTAAACACTCATTGTATTTACTAAGAAAATAAAAGGATGGCCTTTAATTTAATAAAAAGCCAATGCCTTTTTATTTAATGTACTTCCTTTCTGTGATTTCATTCATTTCCTTGTCATTTATTTATGTATGTCTGTCTGTCTGGCGTGTATGTATTGTATGGTGAAATTCGGATAACACGAAATACATTTTCGGTTGTATTTCCCTCAATGTATTTGGTTCTTTTTATATTTTAATTCGTTTAAGGTGGTTTTAAGGGGTAAACGCCTGTCAAACGTTTGATTATTCCTGTCTTTCAGGTGCATATAATTAAGAAAAACTAGAAAGTGTTTAAGAAACTAGAAGGATAGCTCAATCGCTTAAGAGGTTACATCGCAAAATTACTTTGAAAAATTCCCGCAAAGAGCGCTAGCATCGTTTTTCTATTGAGCCCCCATAGACCCCAATGTTAAAGAAAAAACATTAATTTTTAAAATTTACAGCAGTCGAGGCGGCAATATGTTTATTTTTCATTTTTAAAGTTGTCCAATTTTGATGGTTCGAAGTGCAATGTGCACTTTAAATATATGCTGATTGAGTGATAGAATGACAAAAAATTGGAAAGTGCGGTTCTATTTTTAAAAACTATTTCAAAATGGCGAACACTTATGTTAAACTCCATTGAGTACGCTCTCGCAAGTAAAAAAAACATCAATTAAAATGCTCGTAAAAATAAATAAAAATGATTTTAAAAAAACCACAATTAAATCACAGTGAAGCTAACACATATGCGCACGTGCTGATTTTTTTCTGGTTTTTTAAAATTATTTTTACGTATTTTTACGAGCATTTTAATGGATGTCTTTTGCTTACGGAGTGCTTACTCAATGGAGTTTAACATGAGTTAAAAATTCGCCATTTTGAAATAGTTTTTTTAAAAATAGAACCGCACTTACCAATTTTTTGTCATTCTATCACTCGATCAGCATATATTTAAGGTGCACATTGCACTTTGAATCATCAAAATTGGACAACTTTAAATATGAAAAATAAACATATTGCCGCCGCGACTTTGTAAATAAGGGTGCATATAAAAAAACTAGAAAGTGTTTTAGAAACTAGAAGGATAGCTCAATCACTTAAGAGGTTACATCGCAAAATTACTTTGAAAAATTCCCGCAAAGAGCGCTAGCATCGTTTTTCTATTGAGCCCATAGACCCAATGTTAAAGGAAAAATGTTAATTTTTAAAATTTACAATAATCCATCGTAATAAAACGATGCTAGCGCTATTTGCGGAGATTTTTCGAAGTAATTTTGCGATGTAGCCTCTTAAGACAAAATGGACATTGATTCTTAGACTAAATGCTTAGTTGACAATAGTCACCAGAAGGCGCTGTTGTAGTTTTTACCACCTAGGCCAGAACATCCGTTGCCATTCACCACGAAATTCGGTTAACACGAAATAAAAAATGTCAGTCTCTTCAATACCGTTTTAAGTGGTTTTATGTTCGTGTGTATGTTTTATTTTAAACGTTTTTTCTCTCTCAATTGATTTTGTCTCCATCATCAAAAATAAACTGAATGAGATTGCATCCGATATTATAAAGGAGGAGGGGGTGGAGAGAGAGGGTACAAGGAGGAAAAGGGGGGGGGATGATATTTCCTAATATAAATAGAGCAGTTAGTTCAACTTGGTGGGGGGGGAGGGGGAGGGCCACAAATAATAGTTTCAAATATTCTTTTAAAGTGGAATATTTATTAAATTAAATAGTTTAAAATTCAATGCGGGAGAGGAATGATATGTTGCAGCAGCAGCAGGAGACAAACTCAATGCTAAAAACGGCTACTACTTCTACTATTACAGCTGCATTTCAGGTAGAAAAAAAAGTGCTAAAAATAACTAATAATTAGAGCTCGGATTTTTATGCAAAATATTAAGCAAATGTTTCTCAATCTGATGGCCAAATTGGGCCAATTGTCAAGTAACCATTTTCAGTTAAGAATCAACCAATATTTATGATTTTTTTTCAATCAGAAGCTAGATATCTAGCCTCTAACCAGCCTTTTTGATTAAAAAAAGCATAATTGCAGTTGTGCCTTAATGAGGATGATGAGGATTTCACAATTGGCACTTGAGCCGCAGATTGAGAAACAGTTGCTTTAATAATTGCATAAAAATCCGAAGCCCTGCTGATGACTATGGTTATATGATCATCAGAGCTAGGATTTTTATGCAAAATATTAAGCTAATGTTTCTCAAACTGTGGCCAAATTGGGCCAATTGTTAAGTAACCATTTTCAGTTAAGAATCAACCAATGTTTATGATTTTTTTTTAATCAAAAAAGTTGTTAGAGGCTAGAACTCTAGTTGACAACTGATAGTAGCTAGATATCTAGCCTCAAACCAGCCTTTTTGATTAAAAAAAAGCATAATTGCAGTTGTGCCTTAATGAGGATGATGAGGATTTCACAATTGGCACTTGGGCCACAGATTGAGAAACAATTACTTGATATTTCATAAAAATCCGTGCCCTGTTAATAATTATATCTATTTATATATTATTTATAAAAAAGACTTGTGACGTCATCAGTATGTTTCTATATTAGCTTAGTAATTAAGTTTATGAAACATACTTAAGGTGGTTTTTAAAGTGTAAACGGGGCCCCTCTTTTTAGAAGCAAACTAAAAAGAAACTTGAATGTGTTTTAGAAACTAGAAGGGTAAGCTCAATATGAGCTTACCCTTCTAGTTTCTAAAAGACATTCAAGTTTCTCAAATTAAGTTTTTATGTCAGTTTGAAAATGATCCTACTTTAAGGTGGCTCTAGATATATTTATTTTATTTTTGTCTCACCGGATGGCGCCACTGCAGTGGTTAATGTTAAGTTCCATAGATGTTTTTTTGTTGTTGTAAAATTTGGAAGAAAAAAATCAATTTGTTTTAAAAACTAGAATAGTAAAAGGTTATGTTAAGTTTTTTCATAGCAAATATCTTAAAAAATAAACAATTTTAAAGCTGTTCATAAACCTTTTTTAGTTATAAATTATGTTAACTATTGAAAATAGTTACAAAGTTAATTCGGAAGTCAATAAACTTTTTTTTCTGCGTTTTTTTTGAAAAAAATAGTTAAAACTTAGTAAAGTAAGACTTCCGTAAATAATTTTAAAAATACATTTGAAACTAGGTTTATGGTTAAAAAAAACTAAAAATAAACGACCTTGCGGAGATATAGTTTGCGGTTAACCTTACCGATGCGGTTACGGATAAAGAAATCCACAATGTCATAATAGGAAGTGTCGCATCCGTAAGAAGAAGAAGAAGAAAAGTTTTGCGAAAGTAAAAAAAAAAAATGGTGACGTCACTGGAAGTTTGCCAGAAAAAAAAAAAATTAAGCTGGATACAGACGATCCATTCTGATCCAACTTTAATTTAATTGATTTTTGTCTATGAAAAAGTTCATTTTGAAAGATTTCGACTTAAAAATATCTTCTTAAGTGATGTAACTACCCTTCTAGTTTCTAAAACACATTCTAGTTTCTCTTCATTTTGCACAAGACAGACAGAATAATCTGAGTTCGAGAAGGTGGTCTCGTTAACCGTTTACAGCTTTTAAAACCACCTTTTTGTGAAATTGAAAAGCCAGAGTTGTCAATACAGAAGTGAAGATGCCCCATTAACCGTTTATAGCTTTGAAAAGCCAGGATTGATAATCCAGAATTGAAGAAGCCCCGTTAACCGTTTACACCTTTAAAAAAAACCTGTTTGTGGCATTGAAAAGCCAAAGTTGACAATCTAGAAGTGAAGAAGCATCGTTAACTGTTCACGGCTTTAAAATCCACCTTTTGGCATTGAAAAGCCAGGATTGACAATCCAGAATTGAAGAGGTCCTGTTAACCGTTTACAGGTTTATAAATCCACCTTTTGGTATTGAAAAGCCAGGATTGACAATCTAGAGTTGAAGAGGCTCCGTTAACTGTTCACGGCTTTAAAATCCACCTTTTGGCATTGAAAAGCCAGGATTGACAATCCAGAATTGATCGTCTGTATCCAGCTGTTTAGAAACTTTTTCAATGAAAGAAAACAAAACTTTTACCAGATTTGAAACTTTCATTTAAAAGGAAGTTTCTCAATGTTTTCAGTTGCAATTTTCTTAGTTTTCTTGGCAAAGAAAATTGATGATTATTTTTTTTTTACTGTAAAACATTAATATTAATTATTATTAGTGTTGTTGTTATATTTATTAATTTTTTTCGTGCGGAACACGGAATGGTTTTTATGACATTAAGTCATCAAAAGTGAAGCAAAAAAAAAAAAAGTTAACCAAAATTGGATTAATAATTAATCATAAATTTTTAAACAATTTTTAATGTGAAGTTTTGTGAAACAAAAGGAATATTTATAAAAAAAAATCGTTCAAAATGGAAAATGAATTTAGTGGAACTAATAATGACATTGATTGCAATGTGGGTTCGAAAACGGTTGCAACAAGTTGTGGCCTTCGAGAATTAGTTAAACCAAATATGGCCGCCATTTCGAGAAGTGTTCGATCAGCTTTGGATAATTTATACGAAGTTGATCAGAGAATTATTGAGGTATTATTTATTGCTAGGGCTCGGATTTTTATGCAACATCAAGCAAGTGTTTCTCAACTTGTGGCCCAAGTGCCAATTTTGAAGTAATTGTTAGGGCTCGGAATTTTATGCAATATTAAGCAAGTGTTTCTCAATTTGTGGCCCAAGTGTCACTTGTGACGTAATTGTTAGGGCTCGGAATTTTATGCAATATTAAGCGAGTGTTTCTCAATTTGTGGCCCAAGTGTCACTTGTGACGTAATTGTTAGGGCTCGGAATTTTATGCAATATTAAGCGAGTGTTTCTCAATTTGTGGCCCAAGTGTCACTTGTGACGTAATTGTTAGGGCTCGGAATTTTATGCAATATTAAGCGAGTGTTTCTCAATTTGTGGCCCAAGTGCCAATTGTGACGTAATTGTTAGGGCTCGGAATTTTATGCAATATTAAGCAAGTGTTTCTCAATTTGTGGCCCAAGTGTCACTTGTGACGTAATTGTTAGGGCTCGGAATTTTATGCAATGTTAAGCAAGTGTTTCTCAATTTGTGGCCCAAGTGCCAATTTTGAAGTCATTATCATTAGAGAGCAACTGTAATTAATAATTATGCTTTTTCTTATCAAAAAGGCTGGTTAGAGGCTAAATCTCGGGTTGCTAGAGTTCTAGCCTCTAACCAGTGTTTTGATTCGGAAAAAAACATAATTATTATGTGATCTAAATGAGGGATTGGTACTTCACAAGTTGAGAAACCTTTGCTTGATTTTGCATAAAAATCCGAGCTCTAATTACTACAAACAAAAAGGATCAACAACGCGCATAAAAATTGCCTAATATTTCCAAAATTGTTTACCTGTGTGACATCAAAAGTAGGATTTTTGTTGTTGTTAGTTTTGCTCTTTGAGAGTCTTTTGAGAGTTATTTCTGAAAAATGTTAATTTTTTTCTCCTTTTTCTTCGAGGTTTTCTTTGTAAAAAAAAAAAAAAAATAAATAAAAAAAAAACGGCGGCCTTGTGAAACTTAACTTTCCGCCATTTTTTCTTTTATTACGGAGCCCTGCAAAGGACATTTCGACTTTTTCTAGAATCTCGACATTTTGACTTTGTTCTTGACTTGTCGACTTTATATATCTCTCTTATTCGGCCATTGTTAATTATGCCATGTTGTGCGCACCATACTCTAATAATTAAATTATTACAAGCGCCCTCTTGTAGCAGCGATAATTTAATTATTAGAGTATGGTGCGCACAACATGGCATAATTAACAATGGCCGAATAAGAGAGATAAAGGTCGGCGCGTCGAGAATAAAGGTCGGCGCGTCGAGAATAAAGGTCGGCGCGTCGAGAATAAAGGTCGGCGCGTCGAGAATAAAGGTCGGCGCGTCGAGAATAAAGGTCGGCGCGTCGAGAATAACGGTCGGCGCGTCGAGAATAACGGTCGGCGCGTCGAGAATAAAGGTCGGCGCGTCGAGAATAAAGATTGGCGCGTCGAGAAAAAAAAACTTGGGTGTCCTTTACAGGACACCGTATTTAACAGTACAAATTTCACTTTCCATCAAGATAATTTCTTCATTTGGTCATTTTATTTCAATAGTTTGGTTTTTGATAATTTAATTGAATCAAAAGTTCCAATTAAAGAGAAGTGGGTGGAGGCGGCGTCAATGTTATAGATAGTTAGTTAACTTTGAAATAACCCTGTTTAGGCCATTTGCCTGATAAAATTGGTGTTATTTTTTATGAAAATGTTGGCGTGGGTCGTTGTTTTTTTTTTGGAAGCCAAGCCCAAAATTACTGCATTTTGCAGCTGTTTTTTTTTAGGGTTTTAATTTATTTTATGTCTGCGTTTTTGAGAACAACGTTTTAAGATGGAACTTTTGAGAAAGTGTTTTAGAAACTAGAAGGGTAGCTCGATCACTTAAAAGTAATTTTTATATGGATATCATTCAAAATAAACTTTTTATAAACAAAAATTATGCTTCACTTAAAGTTGGGTCATTTTAAAACTGACATAAAAAAGCTTATTTTGCAAGATTGAGTTACCCTTCTAGTTTTTAAAACGCATTCAAGCTTCTCTTCATTTTGCTTTTGTGAAAGAAAGAATTATTATTTCGAGAGTTTGTACTTTAAAACCACCTGAATGAGTAAACCCTGTTTAGAGGGTTCAAGTTGAAGTTCAAGTAGTAAGGCTCAAATTGAGGAACAAAAATTGTCACTTGAACTTCAACTTTTAAGTCTCTGAGTATCCTCCGGTTTATCCCGTTTTCTAATTGAATGTGTCCAAAAAACCAGGCAATTAGAAAACGAGATAAACAGAAGTTGACTCCGCCCCTTTTATGACGAACGCAACTTCTAGTTGGTTGGTTATGTAGTCTGACGTCACATGCTCCGCCCCTTTTCAACGTTGAACCACACAACAAACCATTTAGAAGTGGTCCTTTGTCATAAAAAGGGCGGAGCCAACTTCTGTTCATCCCGTTTTCTAATTGCCTGTGTCCAAAAAACCAGGCAATTAGAAATCGGGACAAACATAAGTTGACTCCGCCCCTTTTATGACGAACGGCAACTTCTAATTGGTTATGTAGTCTGACGTCAACATGCTCCGCCCCTTTTCAACGTCGAACCACACAACAGACCAATTAGAAGTGGTCCTTTGTCATAAAAAGGGCGGAGCCAACTTCTGTTCATCCCGTTTTCTAATTGCCGGGTTTTTTGGACACAGGTAATTAGAAAACGAGATAAACAGAAGTTGGCTCCGCCCTTTTTATGACGACTGGCAACGTCTAATTGGTTGGTTATGTAGTCTGACGTCACATGCTCCGCCCCTTTTCAACGTTGAACCACACAACAAACCAATTAGAAGTTGCTGGTCGTCATAAAAAGGGCTGAGCCAACTTATGTTTGTCCCGCTTTTTAATTGCCTGTTGTTTTTGAAGTCTTTGATCTCTGAGGGTTCAAGTTGAAGTTCAAGTGCTAAGTTTTTTTGAGCCTACAATTTACAACAACAAAAAAAGCTACTTTAGTTTCTCCATTAATATTTGTTCTAATTGTTTACAACTTAATTAAATTGCGTTTCAAATGTTTACATTTTTTTTTAAATCAACAACAACAAACAACAAAAGTTGTATCAACTTTTTTTGTTGTTTGTTTAAATTAATTTAAATAAAAAACATTCTGTGAGGAAATTGTAGACAACTTTCGCATGACAATGGTTGTTAATAGTTTATTTTATTATCTTTTTTAAAAAAGAAGAATAAATACAAAAAAAAATGGAAGAAAAACTCGGTCAATTTCGGTCAAATTGATGTTTTATTTTAGGTTGTTGTTCTGTTAATCGTTTTTCTTCTTCTTCTTAATACAAGTTCAACTTGGATCATCATGAACAAAGATATATATATCGTAACATAGAGGTAGATCAACTAAGAAGCAGTTGGGCGCAGCCAGAAAAGTTACAAGGCAGTTGGGCGGACATGCAATTAGAAAACGGGACGAACAAAAGTTGGCTCCGCCCTTTTAATGACGACCGGCAACATCTAATTGGTTGGTTATGTAGTCTGACGTCACATGCTCCGCCCTTTTCAGAGTCAAACCACACAATAAACCAATTAGACGTGGTCCTTTGTCATAAAAAGGTGCGGAGCCAACTTCTGTTCATCCCGTTTTCTAATTGCCTATGTTGGACGCAGCCAGAAAAGTTACAGGCAGTTGGGCGCACAGGCAATTAGAAAACGGGACGAACAGAAGTTGGCTCGGCCCTATCTATGACGACCGGCAACGTCTAATTGGTTGGTTATCTAGTCTGACGTCATATGCTCTGCCCTTTTCAGCGTCGAACAACACAACAAACCAGTTAGAAATGGTTCTTTGTCATAAAAAGGGCGGAGCCAACTTCTGTTCATCCCGTTTTCTAATTGCCTGTGTTGGGTGCAGCCAGAAAAGTTACAGGCAGTTGGGCGCAGCCATGAGCGTCAGACCAAATATCAACCAATTAGAAATGTAAAGGGCGGGGCATGTGACATCAATCCGAAGTAACAAACCAATTAGAAATTGATGACACTCATAAAAGGGCGGAGCCAAAGAAATTCTGATGCTGTCTACAGATGCCTGTGGACAGAACTACCTGTGACAGGATAGACATTTAGAAATCGGGACGAATTTCAGTTGGCTCCGTCCCTTTTTATGTGGTTTGACGTTGAAAAGGGCGGAGCATGTGACGTCAGACTACATAACCAACCATTTAGAAGTTGCCGTTCGTCATAAGGGCCGAGCCAACCGAAGTTCGTCCCGATTTCTAATTGCCTGTATGCCTGTCACAGGTGTTAGTTTCTTTTTAGAGAAGAGTTTGAATAGAGGCTACACGCTTTAAAGCTCACTCACTCAACATTTTTTTCTCTTAAGATGATGTTGAGCTACCTCTATATATCATATATCTTGGTCATGAAATGAAATTTCCTTTTTTTGACTTTGAAGACAAAAATAAGACAAAAAAACAAAGACTAAACAAAATTCAGGTTGAAATAAATTGAAAGTTTTTAAAGGGAAAAAAGAAGAAAACTCTCCGAACAAAATTGATTCAATTGTTTTAATACAAAAAATAAATCGTTTATTTTATGGTCGAATGAATGACCGATTTTAAACAAATTTTTGGGTGTTTTTTCTTCTTCTTCAAAGAAAATGCATTTAATTAGGTGGCGCCACTTATACTTATGAATAATGCAAAAAATGGAAAAAAATTATAATAAAATCGCGAATAATGACACTTTAAAGTGAACAGAATTTAAATTACTTCAGAGTTAATTCCACATTTATTACGTATGACTCAATTTAATTTTTAAGGTAATTTTTTAAGTAAAAACTTTAAAAACCACCTTAAAAATGCAGGTGGTTTTAGAAACTAAAGTTTTAGAAACTTGAAGGACATGTGATTAGAAAACGGGACGAACAGAAGTTGGCTCTGCCCTTTTTATGACGACCGGCAACTTCTAATTGGTTGGTTATGTAGTCTGATGTCACATGCTCCGCCCCTTTTCAACGTCGAACCAATTAGAAGTTACTGGTCGTCATAAAAAGGGCGGAGCCAACGTCTGTTCATCCCGTTTTCTAATTGTCTGTACTAGAAGGTGGTTAGTTCAATCTTTTAAGGTGGCTTTATATTTATTTTGCTTTTGGCCTCTCAGATGGCGCCACTGTAGTGGCTATTTTGTTCTATAGGAAGTCTCTTCGCCCACATCTGCGGTTTTAAGAGAAAATTTATATTTTTCAAGCGAACGTTTTTCTGAAGAAACATTACGAAAAAATTCAAAGTGTTTTAGAAACTAGAATAGTTGGTGATAATGCTAAAAGTTTTTTCAATGATGATATCTTTCAAAATAAACTTTTTGTAACAGTTTTGAAAAATAGGCGAAAATAGTTTTTCATGAAATTTCAATGGAAAAACCATAAAAACGGGTCATTTTTCAAACTGAACTATAAAATTGTTTATTTTTTAAGATATTGCCATTGGAAAAACTTTTAGCATAATCTTTTACCATTCTAGTTTTGAAAACAGATGGAATTTTTTCATAATGCTGTTTCTAAAAAAAAACGTTCGCTCGACGTTTTTGCAACAAAAAACCGTTCGCTCGACGTTTTTGCAACAAAAAACCGTTCGCTCGACGTTTTTGCAACAAAAAACCGTTCGCTCGACGTTTTTGCAACAAAAAACCGTTCGCTCGACGTTTTTGCAACAAAAAACCGTTCGCTCGACGTTTTTGCAACAAAAAACCGTTCGCTCGACGTTTTTGCAAAAAAACGTTATATGGAGCATAGCATTAACTACTGCCATGGCGCCATCTGAAGGCACAAAAGCAAAATAAATATCTATAAAGCCTCCTTTAACCTAAAAAAACTAAACTCAAAAAATAAATTCCAAACTTCTGTAATATTTTTCTCATGAATTAAATATCAGTTGTTTTTATATAACTGTAAAACGGTTTTTTTTCCGCATTTTGGCCACAGGTGATGTTTCTTTTTTTAAACATTTAACCTGTAATTTATCACTATGGTTTAAGGTCAATCGTAAATAATGTAACATGTTATTTGCTTCATCTGTGCACATCATCATCATTATTATTATTAAGGGGGGTAGGGCTTTCCCCATTAAAAGTGGCGGTCAACTTTCAAAAAGCAGGTTAAACCAACAAAACGTTTCATTTTAAGAGGCTACACATCACAAAATTACTTCGAAAAATCTCCGCAAACAGCGCTAGCATCGTTTTTTCTATTGAACCCCCATAGACCCCAATGTTAAAGAAGAAACGTTAATTTTTAAAATTTACACAGTCGAGGCGGCAATATGTTTATTTTTCATATTTAAAGTTGTCCAATTTTGATGGTTCAAAGTGCAATGTGCACCTTAAATCATCGAGTGATAGAATGACATAAAATTGGAAAGTGTGCTTCTATTTTTTAAAAAAATATTTCAAAGTCGCGAATTTTTAACTTTTATATTAAACTCCATTGAGTACGTCCAAATAAGAAAAAAACATCCATTAAAATGCTCGTAAAAAATACGTAAAAATAATTTTAAAAAACCAGAAACAAATCAGCAATGTGTTGGCTTCACTGTGGTTTAATTGTGGTTTTTTAAAATTATTTTTAGGTATTTTTTCAACGTTTTTTTGCTTACGAGCGCGCGTACTCATAGGAGTTTAACATAAGAGTTAGAAATTCGCGATTTTGAAATATTTTTTTTAAAAATAGAAGCACACTTACCAATTTTTTTGTCACTCTATCACTCGATCAGCATATATTTAAGGTGCACATTGCACTTTAAACCATCAAAATTGGATAACTTTAAATATGGAAATAAACCATATTGCCGCCATAACTGTGTAAATTTTAAAAATTAACGTTTCTTCTTTAACGTCAAGGTCTATATGCTCAATAGAAAAACGATGCTAGCGCTCTTTGTGGAGATTTTTCGAAGTAATTTTGTGATGTGTAAACCTCTTAAGTGATACAGACAGTTAGAAATCAGGGAGAACTTCGGTTGACTCCGCCTCTTTGTTATGACGACCGGCAACTTCTAATTGGTTGGTTATGTAGTCTGCCGTCACATGCTCCGCCCCTTTTCAACGTCAGACTACATAACCAACCAATTAGAAGTTGCCGGTCGTCATAACAAGGGCGGAGCCAACTTTAGTTTTCTCCGATTTCTAAACTGTCTGTCTTAAATTGAGCTACTCTTCTAGTTTCTAAAATACTTTCTAGTTGTTCCGGAAGAATAACATTCACTGTAATTTTTTCTTGTTGTTGCAATTGAAGTGAGGGGCGGGGGGTCTCATTCTACTAATTTTACGCAATTAATTATTTGATTATATTGTTTAATTTAACTAATTTGTTTTGAAGAAGAAGAAAAAAAGGGAATCGTTTACTTTATACAATTGTAAATTTTTTTACAATCACTGATAAAGTGATAATGTGTGATGTCATGGGAAAAATGTGAGAGAAGTGAGTGTTGTTGGTCAGTCACACTTGGATGACCTCTAAAACTAGTTCCAGTGCGCATCATCATCGTTCATTTCTATATGAATGCCTCAGAGGTAAACTGTGTTAAGTCACAAAACCCTAAATTTTTATTGGAAAGTTTTGTCTCTTCATTGAAGGGAATAGGACTTAAGAATGCAAGTAGGTCATTTATTTTGTCCGTGTGGCGTTAGATGGCGCCACTAGCCCTCCTCCCATAGAAATGTACTGACTGATTTTTGTTGTTTTTGCACGTGGCAAACTTTTAATTGCGTCATCGCTATTTCTCTACACGTGCTCTCTTTCTTCACTTATAATATGTTCAGGGTGTAACTTTGTCCACGTGCTCTGATAATTAAGGTTGATTTGGACGCCTTTTTAGAGCTAAAAGGGTGCATTCGATTTCAACTAATTGGCGAAGAGTGTAGTTTGGCCACGAACTGAGGTTGCACGGCGCCATCTACCTTGCAATTTATACAAGTATTTTTTTCTATGAAGCCCTTTTAATAGTATTTTCCTTACAGCTTTGACAACCATCTTTTGGCATTGAAAAGCCAGGATTGACAATTCAGAATTAAGGTTGTTTTGGACGCCTTTTTAGAGGCTAAAAGGGTGTATTTGATTTCAACTAATTGGCACGTGTGGAGTTTGGCCACCTATGGAGGAAGCATGGCGCCATCTACCTTGCAATTTATACAAGTATTTCTATGAAGCCCTCTTAATAGTAATTTCCTTACAGCTTTAACCATCTCTTGGCAATGAAAGCCAGGATTGACAATCCAGAATTGCAGAGGCTTCGTTAACTGCTTACAGCTTTAAAATCCACTTTTTGGCATTGAAAAGCCAGGATTGTCAATCCAGAATTGAAAGAGGCCTCGTTAACTGTTTACAGCTTTAAAATCCACCTTTTGGCTTTGAAAAGCCAGGATTGTCAATCCAGAATTGAAAGAGGCCTCGTTAACGGCTTACAGCTTTAAAAATATTCAAAAGCTAGGATTGACAATTGATAATAAGTTGTTTTTGGACGTTTTGGCGAGTGTTAGTTTGCCACTTATGGAGGCGCCATCTACCTTGCAGTTACAAAAGTAGTTTTTTATGGAGCCCTATTGCCATGGTATACCGTGTGTAAAACTGTGGACTTAACACTGTTTACCACTGATAAAACTTGACAAGCTGATTCATAAGATGTAAAAATGGTGTGACTTAACGCAGTTTACCTCTGAGGCACTGATTTGTTTGTTGGTTGGTGACGGATGATGGGGGGGCCATTCACCTTTTTTATTTGAGTAAAAATTTCTAAAACTTTTACAAGAAATTCAAAAAAAAAAAAAAATAATACATTTTTAGACCCAAAAATGGAAACTTTTCATAAAATATATTCAAATTGTTAGAAAATCCCAAAAGTTTTTATTTAGTTCACTTTTTTTTTTACAGTTGATTTAACTTGACATTTTTTTACGGAAGTTTTTCTATTAAATAATTTTTTTTTATTGTTATCAGATTTGAAAACAAAATTTTTTTGTTATCAGTCAGACATCTTTTAAATTGAGTTATTTGTAACATTTGTATATAAAAAAAAATAACCTCCCATTCTGTTCAATACAAGTAGTAGTTCCAATTATTGTAAACAAGTGTTCCATTTTGGAAAAAAAACAAAAACATAAGGAACATACAGCGCCATCTGGTTAACAGGTGTGCAATAGGTAGAAATTTGCAATCTAAATAAAGAGACCTCTACAGTCCATTGGCTATATTGGGCCTGGGCTATAGTAATTTTATGAAAGAAAAGCTTGTGAGCTTTGTGGGTCTCATGAGCCATTGTAGTCCTCTCTGGACTGGTTGTAGTCCTAGCTCTCTGGACTGGTTGTAGTCCTAGCTCTCTGGACTGGTTGTAGTCCTAGCTCTCTGGACTGGTTGCAGTCCTAGCTCTCTGGACTGGTTGCAGTCCTAGCTCTCTGGACTGGTTGCAGTCCTAGCTCTCTGGACTGGTTGTAGTCCTAGCTCTCTGGACTGGTTGTAGTCCTAGCTCTCTGGACTGGTTGTAGTCCTAGCTCTCTGGACTGGTTGTAGTCCTAGCTCTCTGGACTGGTTGTAGTCCTAGCTCTCTGGACTGGTTGTAGTCCTAGCTCTCTGGACTGGTTGTAGTCCTAGCTCTCTGGACTGGTTGTAGTCCTAGCTCTCTGGACTGGTTGTAGTCCTAGCTCTCTGGACTGGTTGTAGTCCTAGCTCTCTGGACTGGTTGCAGTCCTAGCTCTCTGGACTGGTTGCAGTCCTAGCTCTCTGGACTGGTTGCAGTCCTAGCTCTCTGGACTGGTTGCAGTCCTAGCTCTCTGGACTGGTTGCAGTCCTAGCTCTCTGGACTGGTTGTAGTCCTAGCTCTCTGGACTGGTTGTAGTCCTAGCTCTCTGGTCTGTTGTTGGCTTTTCTGGCCTTCATAAAGGCCTTGTGGGCCCTACGGCTCTAATGAGCTTTGTCTTACTAATTTGCTTTGTGGCAATTTGAAAATAAAAACTTTTTGCAAAAATTTCATAAAAAGTTTTATTTTGAAAGATATAAAGAATGCTTACTTTGAAGTTATATTCGTTTACTATTCTAGTTTCTAATAGTAAAAAACCAAAATTCATTTTATTTACATTTTGAGCTTCGTTTTTTTTGGAGTCCATTTCTAAAAAGATTTTAAATAAAATTTTGTTTTTCTAGTCTATGATTTTTTTTAAAGGCAGGTTTCCGCCATATTTGTCATTTATGCAAATTTGCATATTTATTGTTTATTGTTCTAATTATTTTCTAATAATATTTTATAGGAAATAATTTTCTATTATTTAGTTTTGCTATTTTTGATTTCCTTGTTTATTTTGAATGAAATAAATGGATGAATTATTAAGGTCATTTTAACCCCACTGTTTTATGGGTGACCTTTTGGAAGATAGGAGGGAGCCCCTACCCAGCTTTGGGGTCTCCATTCATTTTGGGGGGCCCCTTTTATATTGGGGGGCCCCTTTTATGGGTCATCAGTACTTTGGAGCTTAAAGTTGGTTCATTTTGAAACTCTCATAAAGTTTATTTTGAAAGATATCAACATGAAAATACCTTTTAAGTGATTGAGTTACCCTTCTAGTTTTTAAGTAAAATTGGTTTATTTTAATTTGACTTTTTCAGGGAAGTGCTGGTTTCGAAGAACTCCGAAAGTACATAAAACATGGCGGTGACAGTTGTAAGGATATTTCTTGTATTCTTCAGGAGAGGTAAACCGGAAATTCCAAATTTATTTTTGATTTTAATGAAAATTAACGAAAATTCATTAAAAATGGTTTAACAGATCGGAACTTGAAGCTCTTTATGCTAAAGGATTAGGAAAATTATCCGTGAAAACAGCTAAAGTTGCGAAAGAGTCAATAGGGTAAAATGAAAATTTAGCTATTTTTTTTTTTCTTTTTTCAGTTAAACTAATTTATGAAGGGGAACTTGGCACTTGAACTTTGAACCCTCTGAGCAGGAGTTTACCAACATAGTAAACTTTTTAACATACAGTAAGGTTCTTTGTTGTTATCCCGTTTAGAGGGTTCAAGTTTGTTAAACTTGAAAGTTTTGGTTGCCATTTTTTCTTCTTAAATTGAGCCTTAGCACTTGAACTTCAACTTGAACCCTCTAAACAGGGTTTCAACATAGAAAAACCTGCCTTCATTTTATCTTTGAATAGGGTTTTTCTACGTTGGAACCCTGTTTAGAGGGTTCAAGTTGAAGTTGCAAGTGGCATGGTCTTTCTTGAATTTGGGCCTTAGCACTTGAACTTCAACTTGAACTCTCTAAACAGGGTTTCAACACAGACAAATCTTACAATGAAAAAAACTCAATGAAACAGGGTTTGTTTTAATGTTGAAACCCTGTTTTATTGAATAAGATTTTTTTTCTGTGTTGGAGGAAACCTTGTTTGGAGGGTTCAAGTGCCAAGTTTTTCTTTCTTGAATTTGTGCCTATTTTATTCTTTGATGTTATATTATTAATTTCAGAACTTTATCGCAAGCTTATCAAGCGGTCGCAGCTGAACTCGAAGCCGAAGGAGAGTTGCATAAGTAAATTTCTTCTTCTTCTTTTGTTCTTTTTTTAAAAAATAAATTTCATCATTTTTATTTTTAATTTTCTTTTGTTTTTCTTTTATTATAATTATTTATAATTTTCTTAAAATTAAAATAAATGAAATCAGGACTTTTGCAATCGACTTGGTTGAGGAGATAATTAAGCCGTTACGAGCAGCTATCGAAGTGCAACACAAAGCTCGGAAAGGAGTAAGTAAACCCAAAATTAGAAAAATGATGAAACTTTCATTATTTTTCTTTCTTAAATTGCTTAACATTTTAATTAATTTTATGCTATTTTTTGTTCTTTTTTTGTGTGTTTTTAAAGGTGGAAAACACAGTTGATAAATTATCTAAATCGTTGAATGATTTACGGTTATCGGAATCAAAGGTAAATTTCATTTATATAAAATAGGCTTTCTGTTTGTCTTTCAGGGCATCATGGGAAAACAGCTGCATATAATTTCATGAAACTCAGTATTTAACTTCAGAGCACACTGTGGGATAACATAGGTTACAGATTATTTTTATTAGGAATGGGACTATTCTATTCTTCGAATCTTGAAAAATATTCGTGATTTGAAGACCTCGAATCTTCGCGCTTTTTTTTCGTCTTTTTCCGAATCTTTCGAATCCTAACCTTAAAAAAAGTCTTTCGAAGTCCTCTGAAGTTTTCCAGAGTCTTTCGAAGTCCTCTGAAGTTTTCCAGAGTCTTTCGAAGTCCTCTGAAGTTTTCCAGAGTCTTTCGAAGTTTTCCAGAGTCTTTCGAAGTTTTCCAGAGTCTTTCGAAGTTTTCCAGAGTCTTTCGAAGTTTTCCAGAGTCTTTCGAAGTTTTCCAGAGTCTTTCGAAGTTTTCCAGAGTCTTTCGAAGTTTTCCAGAGTCTTTCGAAGTTTTCCAGAGTCTTTCGAAGTTTTCCAGAGTCTTTCGAAGTTTTCCAGAGTCTTTCGAAGTTTTCCAGAGTCTTTCGAAGTTTTCCAGAGTCTTTCGAAGTTTTCCAGAGTCTTTCGAAGTTTTCCAGAGTCTTTCGAAGTTTTCCAGAGTCTTTCGAAGTTTTCCAGAGTCTTTCGAAGTTTTCCAGAGTCTTTCGAAGTTTTCCAGAGTCTTTCGAAGTTTTCCAGAGTCTTTCGAAGTTTTCCAGAGTCTTTCGAAGTTTTCCAGAGTCTTTCGAAGTTTTCCAGAGTCTTTCGAAGTTTTCCAGAGTCTTTCGAAGTTTTCCAGAGTCTTTCGAAGTTTTCCAGAGTCTTTCGAAGTTTTCCAGAGTCTTTCGAAGTTTTCCAGAGTCTTTCGAAGTTTTCCAGAGTCTTTCGAAGTTTTCCAGAGTCTTTCGAAGTTTTCCAGAGTCTTTCGAAGTTTTCCAGAGTCTTTCGAAGTTTTCCAGAGTCTTTCGAAGTTTTCCAGAGTCTTTCGAAGTTTTCCAGAGTCTTTCGAAGTTTTCCAGAGTCTTTCGAAGTTTTCCAGAGTCTTTCGAAGTTTTCCAGAGTCTTTCGAAGTCCTCTGAAGTTTTCCAGAGTCTTTCGAAGTCCTCTGAAGTTTCTAAAAAAATTTCTAAAATTCAGAAAATTTTGTAAAGTTTTACGTTTTCGAATGTTTTTTTTTTAAGTCTTCTGAAAGTTTTCCAAAAACTATCTAAAATTTCCTAATGGGAAAATGTTATTAAGCTACTCTTCTAGTTTTTAAAAACACAATTAACAATAAAACCACAATGTTAACATTACTCAAATACAGAATGCAAAATGTACTTTCAAAATGATCTTTTAACGCCAACAAAAACCGCAATTATTTTCCTACCAACCTAATAATTTGTTTGAAATTTGGACCATTTTTTTAAAAAAAAATCTCAAGATTAAAAGCTTATTTTGAAAGATATCAAACATGAAAATATATTTTAATTGATTGAGCTAGGGTACTCTTCTAGTTTTTTCTAAAACAACTTTCAAGTTTGACGCAAATTGATGTTGTTCTTGTTTGTTTGTTTGTTTGCAGGCGAAGAAGAATTGTTACGTTTGTGCGAATGGTAACGAGCGAATGCAGGTTCAACTTCTGGACGCCAAAGTGGGACGAGGAAAAATTTTATCAGACAAGGACACTGCAAAGGTGAGAATACATATTTGATTTTAAAACTTTACTTTAGGTTGATGGCCGCAGCCACACTCACTACACTCATTTTTTTTCTGCATAAATTTGTCATAAACTTCAACAAAAAACTAGTTTTCTTTCTTTCTACCTTTTTTTTTTACGAAAGATAAGAATATTAACCGATCTCAGATCGTTAATTTTATTTTTTACTGAGGTAATGAACTTGGTTTTCTATTATTTGTCATGTGTGACAAGAATTTTTTTTTTTTACGAGGCCGGTCTCCTCCTTCCTTCCTTCTTTTACTGTCCCAATTGTGAAAAATAAGTCATTCTACATATTAGCTAGACATTTTTTGCAAAACTATCATTTGTGATACTTAATTTTTTGCACTTTGACTAGATTTTTCTGATTTAGACATTGTGAAAAATGCCTGAATCAGGGAAATTAGTCATTAACGCATTGAGAAAAATGCCTGAATCAGGGAAATATGTCATTAAGGCATTGTGAAAAAATGCTCAAATCAGGGAAATATGTCGTTAAGGCATTGTGAAAAAATGCTCAAATCAGGGAAATATGTCGTTAAGGCATTGTGAAAAATGCCTCGAATCAGGGAAATATGTCGTTAAGGCATTGTGAAAAATGCCTCGAATCAGGGAAATATGTTGTTAAGGCATTGTGAAAAAATGCTCAAATCAGGGAAATATGTCGTTAAGGCATTGTGAAAAATGCCTCGAATCAGGGAAATGTGTCGTTAAGGCATTGTGAAAAATGCCTCGAATCAGGGAAACATGCCGTTCAGGCATTGTGAAAAATGCCTCGAATCAGGGAAATATGTCGTTAAGGCATTGTGAAAAATGCCTCGAATTAGGGAAATGTGTCGTTAAGGCATTGTGAAAAATGCCTCGAATCAGGGAAATGTGTCGTTAAGGCATTGTGAAAAATGCCTCGAATCAGGGAAATATGTCGTTAAGGCATTGTGAAAAATGCCTCGAATCAGGGAAATATGTCGTTAAGGCATTGTGCAAAATGCCTCGAATCAGGGAAATGTGTCGTTAAGGCATTGTGCAAAATGCCTCGAATCAGGGAAATGTGTCGTTAAGGCATTGTGCAAAATGCCTCGAATCAGGGAAATGTGTCGTTAAGGCATTGTGAAAAATGCCTCGAATCAGGGAAATGTGTCGTTAAGGCATTGTGAAAAATGCCTCGAATCAGGGAAATGTGTCGTTAAGGCATTGTGAAAAATGCCTCAATCAGGGAAATGTGTCGTTCAGGCATTGTGAAAAATGCCGCAATCAGGGAAATATGTCGTTAAGGCATTGTGAAAAATGCCTCAACCAGGGAAATATATCGTTCAGGCATTGTGAAAAATGCTCAAATCAGGGAAAAATGCCATTCAGGCATTGTGAAAAATGCTGAAATCGGGGAAACATGCCGTTAAGGCATTGTGAAAAATGCCTGATCAGGGCAATCTAAAACTGCATAAAATGCAAGAGACCTCAACTTTCAACCCTCAGAACAGGGTTCCAACCTATGAAAACCCTGAAGAAATACTGTACTGTATAGGTTTTTTCATATTGGAACCCTGCGCAGAGGGTTAAAGTTGAAGTTGTGTTAAGACCCAAAATACAAGTAGAAAACTTGCCACTTTGAACTTCAACTTGAAGCCTCTAAGTTTCAACAGAACTTCATATGTAACTGGTGTTTTCTATGTTGTGGAACCCTGTTGAGAGAGTTTAAGTTGAATTTAAAGTGCAAAAGGGCAAAATGCAAGTAGAAAACTTGCCATTTGAACTTCAACTTTTAAAGCCTCTAAACAGGGTTCCAATAAAAAAAAACCTTTTTTCAACAGGGATTTTGTTTTATTTGGAACCCTGTGCAGAGAGTTCCGTTTTTTTTATAATCTTAGGGTAAATTTTGATTGTTGCTGTAGGTCGTTGTGCAAAATTGCCTGAAAAGCAATGCTAGTCAGTGTGCATATTTACTAAGTATGTTTTTATTTTGCACATTGACTAGTGAATTTACTGAATGACAGATTTTCTACTTTGACCAATATAAAGTGTTAGATTTTTTTTTGTTTTAATTTTTTGCATCATTAATTAATTAATTATTCCGAGCTGTGAACTGGAAAATAATTGAAACATGTTTCTTTTTTTTATTCGTGTTTTGAATAATTATAATTTAATTATTGGTGTCAAACTAATTATGAATTTGTTGTTGGATATGGGGGTGGGGGTAGGGGAGGGGAGGGGGAGACATTTTGTGGTTTCAGATATTAAATGATATTAGATGGTTTTTATTGGGTATAATTAGGAAAATAAATAGTATTTCAAAGGAAAATTGATCATAATCTTAGTTAAAAGCAAAACTAAGGTGAAAAACTTAAGTGAACTCCAAAGGATTTTTGGGAAAACTTCGAAGAAACGGTAGAATAATGTTGTAGAATCCAAAAGACTGTAGAGAACGTGAGAAAAACATCAGGAATTTTAGAAAATTTGTGGAACTTTTTAGTTGATTTCTAATCTTTGAATACATTTAAAGGACATCAGAAAACTTAAAACCTTAAACACTTTAAGACTCCAGATGGTTTTGGATGACATAAGTACAGTACTTTAAAACACATTAGAAGGATAGTTTAGAATGTTTATTGAACTTTGGGAGTTTTTTAAGGACTTTGGGAGACTTTTGAGCACTTCGTGAGACTTTTGAGCACTTCGTGAGACTTTTGAGCACTTCGTGAGACTTTTGAGCACTTCGTGAGACTTTTGAGCACTTCGTGAGACTTTTGGGCACTTCGGGAGACTTTTGGGCACTTCGTGAGACTTTTGGGCACTTCGGGAGACTTTTGGGCACTTCGGGAGACTTTTGGGCACTTCGGGAGACTTTTGGGCACTTCGGGAGACTTTTGGGCACTTCGGGAGACTTTTGGGCACTTCGGGAGACTTTTGGGCACTTCGGGAGACTTTTGGGCACTTCGGGAGACTTTTGGGCACTTCGGGAGACTTTTGGGCACTTCGGGAGACTTTTGGGCACTTCGGGAGACTTTTGGGCACTTCGGGAGACTTTTGGGCACTTCGGGAGACTTTTGGGCACTTCGGGAGACTTTTGGGCACTTCGGGAGACTTTTGGGCACTTCGGGAGACTTTTGGGCACTTCGGGAGACTTTTGGGCACTTCGGGGGACTTTTGGGCACTTCGGGGGACTTTTGGGCACTTCGGGGGACTTTTGGGCACTTCGGGGGACTTTTGGGCACTTCGGGGGACTTTTGGGCACTTCGGGGGACTTTTGGGCACTTCGGGGGACTTTTGGGCACTTCGGGGGACTTTTGGGCACTTCGGGGGACTTTTGGGCACTTCGGGGGACTTTTGGGCACTTCGGGGGACTTTTTGGGCACTTCGGGGGACTTTTTGGGCACTTCGGGGGACTTTTTGGGCACTTCGGGGGACTTTTTGGGCACTTCGGGGGACTTTTTGGGGACTTCGGGGGACTTTGGGGGACTTCGGGGGACTTTGGGGGACTTTGGGGGACTTCGGGGGACTTTAGAGGACTCCGGAAGGCTTTGCGGGACTCCGGGAGGCTTTAGGGACTGGCTGCACCGAAATAACAATACCTAACCTTTTTATTGTTGATCATTTCAGTTAGAAGCCAAAAAGCGCAAGACGGAAGAAGCCGTCAAGAAAGCCGATTACGAATATTACACTGTATGCGTAGCGGCCGAACGGTCGAGACTAGAGTGGGAGACGGCGGTGATCAAGGGATGTACGGCATTCCAGTCTATCGAAGAGGAAAGGCTCGTCCACATGACCGAAGTCTTACAGAAGTACAGTAACAGTAGGTCGAACCTCGGACCGAAACTAATCAACGTAAAACCGTTTTTTCTTTTAAATTTACGACTTAAAAGAGATGAAAGATTTAACTTTTATCATTATGGGGTTATAGAGTAACGATCGTCTTGCGGAAGCCGTAAGTTGTATCGATGTGAATGCCGACATTCAGAGTGTAATATCGCAAAAAGGGACGTCACCTTGCGCTTCCGAACAGATGCTTCCAGATTTCTATGTACGTCTCTTTCTAGTTTATAGAATATTCTTTCCGTTATTCAAATTTGTATGATATTGTAATGGAAATACACTCTTTTCTTATGTTTTTTGTCATTCTAGTTTCTAACAAGCTTTAAATTTCTTATGAAAATTGTCTCCAAAAAGTTTATTTTGAAAGATATTGTAATAAAAAATACTTTTGCCTTAAATTATTTACTTTTTCAGAGCCGTATTTCTTATAAACTAATAAAAAATTTGCATATTAAAAGTTTAATTTTAAAGATAATATCGATAACATCTTTTAAAATAAACGTTTTTTAGCCTAAGTTTTTAAAAATATCGAAATGTGTGATCCAGTTTTAAAAAAATTCGAAATGTGTGATCCAGTTTTTAAAAAAAATTCGAAATGTGGGATCCAGTTTTAAAAACAATTCGAAATGTGGGATCCAGTTTTAAAAACAATTCGAAATGTGGGATCCAGTTTTAAAAACAATTCGAAATGTGGGATCCAGTTTTAAAAAAATTCGAAATGTGGGATCCAGTTTTTAAAAAAAATTCGAAATGTGGGATCCAGTTTTTAAAAAAAATTCGAAATGTGGGATCCAGTTTTAAAAAAAAATTCGAAATGTGGGATCCAGTTTTAAAAAAAAATTCGAAATGTGGGATCCAGTTTTAAAAAAAAATTCGAAATGTGGGATCCAGTTTTAAAAAATATTGTCCTGGTGATGAAATTCAGTGACTTTTCTAGTTTCTAACCGAACTTTTTTTGTTTGTTAACAATGTATTTTTATAAAGGCCGAAGATTTGAGTAACGCAATGAATAAAGAAAGGCGGATCGAAGCGTTGGAGAAGTTCCAGTTGTTGATAAAACACGACATCGATCGAGAAAGGCGAGGAAAACAAGGAGTCGAGAATCTCGCTCGGTGTTTTCAAGAGACTCCGACCTTCGGAGATCAGGATGCTCAGAACGATGTTCAAGAAAAATTACAACATGTACGTAATTAATTAAGATTTGGTATTTTTTCAGACTTTTGAAAGAAAAAAAGGACGTTTTTTTTTTTTAGGGATGGGTCATTCGAATCTTCGAAGCCCGCGAATCTTGAAAGATATTTGTGATTCGAAAACTCGAATCTTTGCGTTTTTTTTTTCTTTTTTCGAATCTGGCGAATTTTGAAAAATATTCGTGATTCGAAAACTCGAATCTTTTCGGTTTTTTTTCGTTTTTCGAATCTCGCGAATTTTGAAAAATATTCGTGATTCGAAAACTCGAATCTTTGCGGGTTTTTTCGTTTTTCGAATCTGGCGAATTTTGAAAAATATTCGTGATTCGAAAACTCGAATCTTCGCGTTTTTTTTTTTTCGTTTTTCGAATCTCGCGAATTTTGAAAAATATTCGTGATTCGAAAACTCGAATCTTTTCGTTTTTTTTCGTTTTTCGAATCTCGCGAATTTTGAAAAATATTCGTGATTCGAAAACTCGAATCTTCGCGTTTTTTTTTTTTCGTTTTTCGAATCTCGCGAATTTTGAAAAATATTCGTGATTCGAAAACTCGAATCTTTTCGTTTTTTTTCGTTTTTCGAATCTCGCGAATTTTGAAAAATATTCGTGATTCGAAAACTCGAATCTTCGCGTTTTTTTTTCGTTTTTCGAATCTCGCGAATTTTGAAAAATATTCGTGATTCGAAAACTCGAATCTTCGCGTTTTTTTTTCGTTTTTCGAATCTCGCGAATTTTGAAAAATATTCGTGATTCGAAAACTCGAATCTTCGCGGTTTTTTTTCGTTTTTCGAATCTGGCGAATTTTAAAAAATATTCGTGATTCGAAAACTCGAATCTTCGCGGGTTTTTTTCGTTTTTCGAATCTGGCGAATTTTGAAAAATATTCGTGATTCGAAAACTCGAATCTTCGCGTTTTTTTTCTTCTGACTTTCGAATCTTTCGACTCCTTCGAATCCTAATCTTTAAAAAAAAAACTGTTAAAAACTTTGGTAAAATTAGTTTTAATTTCATTGACTTTTGGTTAAAAATGATTGTAGATGAGGGCGATGTTGACGTATTTCGAAGCATCACGATATAAACTTCAGTGTTGTTTGGCGGATCTGGAAGGAAGATCGAAACCGGTTCATCCTCTGGGACGACATCTAGAACAACACAAAGACAAACAAGTATCGCAAAAGACACACGACAGACGCATTGACGACCATTTTTTCAATTGTAAATTGACAATTTTTTCTTTGAAATTTCTCCAGGGTCAGATCCAAACGGTTCTCAAAGTTCCATCTTGGGTGAGAATCGACAGATCCAATACGGAACCGAATAATTGGGACGATAATATTTTGGATCGAGGGTCGGCGGACGGAACTTCGCATTCTCCCGATAACTGTGGTTTGTTTACTTTTCAAAAGAAAATATCAAGTTGATTCTAGAAATAGAGAAGGAAAAATATTTGAATTCCTAATTTTTTTAAAAAAAAGGTTTTAATTATTTTTAAAGATTTTTAATTATTTTCATAGATTTTAATTATTTTCAAAGATTTTAATTATTTTCAACGATTTTTTATTATTTTCAACGATTTTTTATTATTTTCAACGATTTTTTATTATTTTCAACGATTTTTATTATTTTCAACGATTTTTATTATTATCAACTATTTTTATTATTTTCAAAGATTTTAATTATTTTCAACGATTTTTTTTTATTATTTTCAACGATTTTTTTTATTATGTTCAACGATTTTTTTTTATTATTTTCAAAGATTTTTTTTTATTATTTTCAACGATTTTTTTATTATTTTCAATGCTTTTTATTAATTTCATTGATTTTTTTTTTCAAGGTTTTATTTTTAATGATTTTAATTAATTTTAACGATTTTTTTGTTATTTTTAAAGATTTTTGTTATTTTTAAAGATTTTTGTTAATTTCAAATATTTTTTTATTAATTTCAAATATTTTTTTATTAATTTCAAATATTTTTTATTAATTTCAAATATTTTTTTTATTAATTTCAAATATTTTTTTTATTAATTTCAAATATTTTTTTATTAATTTCAAATATTTTTTTATTAATTTCAAATATTTTTTTATTAATTTCAAATATTTTTTTATTAATTTCAAATATTTTTTATTAATTTCAAATATTTTTTTTATTAATTTCAAATATTTTTTTTATTAATTTCAAATATTTTTTTATTAATTTCAAATATTTTTTTATTAATTTCAAATAATTTTTTTATTAATTTCAAATAATTTTTTTATTAATTTCAAATAATTTTTTTATTAATTTCAAATAATTTTTTTATTAATTTCAAATAATTTTTTTATTAATTTCAAATAATTTTTATTAATTTCAAATAATTTTTATTAATTTCAAATAATTTTTATTAATTTCAAATAATTTTTATTAATTTCAAATAATTTTTATTAATTTCAAATAATTTTTATTAATTTCAAATAATTTTTATTAATTTCAAATAATTTTTATTAATTTCAAATAATTTTTATTAATTTCAAATATTTTTTATTAATTTCAAATATTTTTTATTAATTTCAAATAATTTTTATTTCAAATAATTTTTATTAATTTCAAATATTTTTTATTAATTTCAAATATTTTTTATTAATTTCAAATATTTTTTATTAATTTCAAATATTTTTTATTAATTTCAAATATTTTTTATTAATTTCAAATATTTTTTATTAATTTCAAATAATTTTTATTAATTTCAAATAATTTTTATTAATTTCAAATAATTTTTATTAATTTCAATTAATTTTTATTAATTTCAATTAATTTTTATTAATTTCAATTAATTTTTATTAATTTCAAATATTTTTTATTATTTTCAACGATTTTTTTATTAATTTCAAATATTTTTTATTATTTTCAACGATTTTTTTATTAATTTCAAATATTTTTTTATTATTTTTGAAAATAATTATTAATTTCAAATATTTTTTTATTATTTTTGAAAATAATTATTAATTTCAAAGATTTTAATTATTTTTGAAAATAATTATTAATTTCAGCGATTTTTAATTATTTTTAAAGATTTTTTTTTATTTTGAAGTTTTTACTTTATTTTGTTTAACATTTTTCTGTATTTTCTTACTCATGCTTTCTTCTAATTATTCATTCACAGTTTCAAATTAGTTTAATTTAGTTTTAAATTTGTTTTAATTGTGATTTATTTAGAAGACGAATTCAGTTTATCGAGTCACGGAAGTTCGACATATTCGGGTACGACTACGTCAACGACACCTCCTCGTGCCGACGGACTGCACCTTAAGCGTCAAATGTCGTTATGCAAAGCTCTTTACGATTACGAAGCGAACCTTTACGACGAACTAACTATTCATCCCGGTAAAACTTTTAAAACATCCAAATTTCATTATTTTTTGTTTCGAGAATTAGATTTTGAACGATTTATCTATTTTTCTTGGATTTTTTAAAAAAAAAAACAGGTGACGTAATCACAGTTTACGAGAAACAATCGGACGGTTGGTGGAACGGTGAATTAAACGGTGCCGTCGGAATCTTTCCGGCAACTTACGTCGAGGAACTGAACTACAATCGGAAAGGAGAATAAGTTTTTTGGGGTGGTGTGTTTTTTTAAGGAAAAACAGGCAAATTTTGGAGAAAACGTGTTTTGATTCTATGAATCTTGAATGAAATTTTTGGTGTACATTTTTTTTACTTAAAATCTTCTTTTTTTTTAATTAAGTCCTCTTTTAATTGGCTAATTAATTATGATTTGTATGCCGTGTAAATTATTTATATGAAATTGATAATTAAGGCAAAAAAATTTGCTTTTTTTCTCTCTGAAGAGAATGGTTAGAGGCTATTTTTACATTTACATAGTTACGATTAGAGCTCGGATTTTTATGCAAATTATCAAAGCAAATGTTTCTCAATGTGTGGCCCAAGTGCCAATTGTGAAGTAATCATCATCAACTGAAATTATGGTTTTTCTAATAAAAAAAACGGCTGGTTAGAGAGGCTAGATGTCTGATTAGTGATTACTATCTGTTGCCAATTAGTTCTAGCCTCTAACCAGTGTTTTGAATTGAAAAAAAAAAATTGTTGGTTCATTCAAACTGGCCTTTGGGCCACAAATTGAGAAACACTTGATATTGCATAAAAATCCGAGCCCTAACCTCTAACTAGTCTTTTTGGTTGAAAAACCGTATTAAAGTGAAACAAGTAATGCTTTTTTATATTGAAGAGACTGTTTAGAGGCTAGAGGCTAGTTTTTCTAGAGGTTACTTTAAATTGACATTAAGCCTCTAACTAGTCTTCTTTCGTTGGGGAAAAAAAAATCGCTTCATAAAAGGGTGAAAAAAATTAAGCTTTTTTTCTGGTCGGAGACTGTTTAGAGGTTAGAAGAAGAAAACTTTAAAGCCTCTAACCAGGTTCTTAAGTTGAAAAAAACACCAATTTTTTTGTGGCTGTTTCTTTAAAAATGATGCAAAATTCGGGCTAGTTGAATAGATTTTATGGCAGCCACCTGGTGGTGCTTTTTATTAAGTTTTTGTTTTCTGTAATATTTGTGTGACTCAGTGGCGCCATCTGGTTAAATGCAGGATGAATTAGAAGTAACTCATTTAGTCAACAAATTCGGAAAATGGATTTTATTTAATTTTTAATTTGTTCAAAAAATGACAAGAAATGTTTTAAAATAAAATTTCTACAAACTTATCAAAATTACTATTCAATACTCCAGTGTGCTCTAGATTGTACTTAAGAGTACTCTTAGAGTAAAACCAAGATCTGCTTGTTACGTAAATGTGTAAACTTGAATAAAAGAATTTACTAAGAAATTAAAAAAAAATTCATAGAAACTAGAATAGCAAATGAAAACACATGTTATTAGCACTGTTTTTAACAATTAAAAATCGGCCTATAAAATGTTATCAACATTTGTTGATAACATCTGCTATTAACATTTGTTTGATTACAACTGCTATTAACATTTGTTTGATTACAACTGCTATTAACATTTGTTTGATTACATCTGCTATTAACATTTGTTTGATTACATCTGCTATTAACATTTGTTTGATTACATCTGCTATTAACATTTGTTTGATTACATCTGCTATTAACATTTGTTTGATAGCAACTGCTATTAACATTTGTTTGATAACATCTGCTATTAACAATTGTTGATAACATTGTTAAATTTCTAGAAATGTTAATAACATTTTCTTTCAGCATTTGGTATTATTGTTGCTAACTATGTTAATAGCAGAAATGTTGCAACCACTCTGAAGGTGTTGTCCTGTTCAAAGGATGTTGATAACAAAATGTAACTAACAAGTTATTTCTGTTGTCTGTTAATAACATTCTACTTGTGGATCAGTTTCCTGCCTTAGCATTTTGTTATCGACATTTACCAAAATATTAAAAAAAAATTGTTAATTAACGTATTTGTTATTAACATTTTGCTACTTCTTCGGTGTAAATCAGCTTTGAAGGCCGATTTACACCAAAAAAAAAAAGCAAAAAATACTGTTAGTAGCAAAATGTTAATAACAAGTGTTAAGTTTTTTTTTACTGTTTTGGTAAATGTCAATAACAAAAATGCTAATAACAATGTTTTTGACAAAAAATATTGGTAGCATGTCGACAGGAAACTGTTCCCACGAGTAGTTTGTTATTAAGTGTTGATAACAGAAATACCTTGCTAGTAACATTTTGTTATCAACATCCTTTGATCGGGACCGCCTCCGTATTTCTGCTGTTAACGAAAGCAAATGTTATTGACTAAAGTTAATGGCAAAATGTTATTGACTAAAGTTAATGGCAAAATGTTATTGACTAAAGTTAATGGCAAAATGTTATTGACAAAAGTTAGTGGCAAAATGTTATTGGCAAAATGTTATTGACAAAAGTTAGTGGCAAAATGTTATTGACAAAAGTTAATGGCAAAATGTTATTGACTAAAGTTAGTGGCAAAATGTTATTGACAAAAGTTAGTGGCAAAATGTTATTGACAAAAGTTAGTGGCAAAATGTTATTGACTAAAGTTAGTGGCAAAATGTTACTGACTAAAGTTAGTGGCAAAATGTTATTGACAAAAGTTAGTGGCA
Source organism: Brachycybe producta (assembly GCA_036925085.1). Classification (NCBI taxonomy): domain Eukaryota; kingdom Metazoa; phylum Arthropoda; class Diplopoda; order Playtdesmida; family Andrognathidae; genus Brachycybe; species Brachycybe producta. Next base: position 739,342 of record JAUPFP010000063.1, read on the forward strand.
AAATGTTATTGACAAAAGTTAGTGGCAAAATGTTATTGGCAAAAGTTAGTGGCAAAATGTTATTGACAAAAGTTAGTAACATTTTGCCATTAACATTTATAGACTTTTATAATTTTAATATATTAATCAAATGTTGTCAACAAATGTTGATAACTAAAGTTAATAACACTTTAATTTGCTAATAACACGTGTTTTCAGCAATGTTACTTCCGGTGTAAAACCACGTTAAGTTAAACTTTGTTAACGATATTTACCAAGTGAAAAAGTAAATGATTTTATTAACAAAATTCAATTTACAAAATAAGTAACGAAACAAAATAAGTTTTCTCTTCTTTTCTACGCAGATTTCGGCTTTTCGGACCTTCGTTTCTTCGCGTAAGCGCAAAACCCCTTCCGTACATTACAAACGAACCGTCCCAAATCGTTATCTCGGTTCAATTGATCGACAAACTGTTCCAGATCCTTTAATTTTGGACAACAATCGCTAACTTCGTTTTTTTTTTTTATTAAAAAAGACAAAATTAGTTGATTTTGAAGTTTTTAATCGGGTAATTTTTGTTTACCGACCAATATAAGTTTCTCCATCGAGATTAATCTGAAAGAAATAAGTTTCTTCCGGATCATCACGATTGATGTTCACGAATACGAACATCAGATTCCCTTGTTTCGACCGCTTGATGTCTAATCCGAGATATTCTTTGTAGAGTTTCAGGTGAGTCTTCAAATTGTCCAGTTTTTCAGTCGCTCTCCTCGTCGAGGATTTCAGATCTTGAAAAAAAAAAAAAAAGAAACGGAGAGACGAAAAAAAAAAATCGTTTATTTTGAAAGATTTGTCCATTTTTGTTGACGCTTCTTCGAAGGTAGGTGGTGGTGAAAGTGAAAAAAACCTTCTTCTTCGGTCGCACGTTGTTTTCGTTCTTGTTCGATCGCTTCTTGAGTCGCTTCCAATTCGCATAATTGATTGTCGTTACGTTTCAGGTGATCATCGTGTAAAGCGATTAAATCCTTTTTACGATCAATGTTGCATTTCATCACTGAAAATAACGAAATATTCGTTAAATTTTCACAATTATTCTGTAAGAAGAAGAAGCAGCAACTTTTAAAGATGAAATTCTCAATTTTAATAGAAGGTATTTTCATAATCGATATCTTTCAAAATGAACTTTTTTAAAAGTAACTTTGATGAGAAAATGTAGGTTTATTAAAAACTAGACGAGTAAATGAAACAAGTTACATAAAAAACATCGAAAGTTTAATAGAAACTAGAATAATAAATAAACTATTTTAATGACGATATCGTTCAAAATAAACTATAAAGAACTAACTTTGAAGAGAAAACATGTTTATTAAAAACTAGAATAGTTTAATGAACAAACAAAAAGTACTTTAATGACGATATCTTTCAAAATAAACTTTTTCGAAGTAACTAAAGAGAAAATGTAGGTTTATTAAAAACTAGAATAGTAAATGTAGGTTTATTAAAAACTAGAATAGTAAATGTAGGTTTATTAAAAACTAGAATAGTAAATGAAACAAGTTTCATGAAAAAAAAACATCGAAAGTTTAATAGAAACTAGAATAGTAAATAAAAGAACTTAATGATGGTATCTTTCAAAATGAACTTTTTAAAAGTAACTTTGATGAGAAAATGTAAGTTTATTAAAAACTAGAATAGTAAATGAATGTGCTTAAAAGCTTATATTTCAAATTAAATGATTTAGAAACAACTAAGAGAAAAAAATCCAAAGTTTAATAGCGACTAGAATAGTAAATGAACTATTTTAATGACGATATCCTTCAAAATAAACTATAAAGAACTAACCTTGAAGAGAAAACATGTTTATTAAAAACTAGAATAGTCAATGCACAAACTAAAAGTATTTTAATGACGATATCTTTCAAAATAAACTTTTCCGAATTTTCTAAAGAGAAAATCTAGGTTTATTAAAAACTAGAATAGTAAATGAATGTGCTTAAAAGCTTGTATTTCAAATTAAACTATTTAGAAACAACTTTAAGAGAAAAAATCCAAAGTTTAATAGAGACTAGAATAGTAAATTAACTATTTTAATGACGATATCGTTCAAAATGAACTTTTTTTTATCGCATTTCTCACGAAATTTTAATGCAAAAAAAACCGCTGAAAATTACCGATTTTCAAACTTTTATTAAAAGTGAAATTTGAGAAATTTCATCATAAAAACAATTTTAGAAATTTCACCTATTCTAGTTTTTAATAAACTTCTTCATGCAATGTCTTGCGCAGCTTACGAAACCAATACGGACACCGCATAAATAAACTTAAAATATAACTTTCGTCCGCATCTGCATCCGTAAGGCAAACAAAAGCTGTTTTCTGATTTCTTACAGATGCGGAAACAAAAAAATCTATCGTACAGCAAACGCAACTGTGTGGAGGGCTGACAGTTACTGCGGTACGTGACGTCCTTCAAATTTATACAGACTTTCACATGACGTCATGATTTACGAAGTCGGATACTGGAGTATAAAAGGGGAAAAGACGTCGTTCTGACAAATTAACAACATGATAGACGCCATCTTAGGTCATCCTTTGCCAGTCATATTTGAGAAAGTCTCTATGCCTCAATATTTACCTTCACTATCAATTGTAAGTTTCCTTATGTCTTCATCCAAACTTGCAATTAAATCGCTCATGTCACCTTATAAAGAAACGAAATGAATGAACTTTGACCTTCATTTTCAGTTGTATCGATATACCTTGGAATTGTGTTATTCTAGAAGCGTTTTCTTCGCACTTTTGTTCTAAAAGCGCCTCAGCCGACGTTAGTTTTTGATCCATTTTCATAAAGATCTCTTCCAATGCATCTAAAGCGAAAGCCATCGTAAAATTCTCGTAAGTTCACGTAAGTGTCAGTTATTGCCACGGCTTTTAATATATCTTTTTCCCGCCTTTTAGAGCATTGTTACGTTAAATGACTGCTCGGATGAATCTGAGCTCACTGAAACTTTGTTATTTCTTGTTTGGTGTTAGCTCCGATCATTCATAGGTTGAATTCGTTTCATTAGTTAGAGTGTCAAATTTTATTCGGTGTTAGCTCCGAGTATGTAGAGCTTGAAACTATTTTAATAATATTAGAGCGGGAATGAGCTTTCATTCTATTGGTTCTTTCAAAGAGCGAGTATTTTAACCAATAGTAATTACGAGATTTTTCTGCTAAACTATTAAAACGCTTACAGTGACAATAAGTCAAATTTGTGAAGATATATTTGAACACGTAAAATTTGACCAAACATGGCGGCATTAAACGTTGAATCATATGCGTTTAAAACGCCATAGTAGTACACCTAGTTTATCTAATAACGATATGAATCAGGCTTCACTATGTGTATGTTGAAGATTATTATGATGCCTTTTGTTTTTATTATTAGGTTTGTTAGATTAAAAATAACAGTCAGCTGATTGACCGCCGCCATTTTGTTAATTACATCGCATTTCAGACTTTATTCTGGTTTTATTTCCGTGTCTTTCGCTTTGTTTATTTTTTCTCTCGACGGTTTATTTTCTTATTTGCATTTGATAATCGTAATGGAAGACGATATACTTACGACGCTTAAGATATTAATACTAGGAGAAAGCGGAGTTGGAAAATCAAGGTGAATTTCAATGAGAATTAAGAGAAAAATGACGTCTATTAAAGTTGCGCGCGTGGGCGCTAAAGGCAGAACAAGAGTTAAAACAAGGCGTCGCTGGTTGCCATGACGACGGCACGTGCGGCGTGATACCATTATTATACAAGCTCTCTTTTTTTTTTTCCTGATTGGTCAGCCTTGCGGTTTTATTTCGTAACATCCAGCAAGTGATGAATGACGTCACACTTGTTGTTCAGTCAACAGCTGTTTACGTAATGTTAGATGCTTCGGTAGACGCATACGCAAGAAAGGCGCGCGCGCGAAATATTGTTGGTTTCCACGTGTTGGCCACGTGCTTCATATGTTTTCTTGTGTTTTTTCTTCTAGTCTTTTGCTGAGGTTTACCGATGATACGTTTGATATTGAACAAAGCGCAACGATTGGAGTTGATTTTAAAGTGAAATCGCTTAATGTCGATGGAAATTACGTCAAATTAGCCATTTGGGTTTGGTTTTTCTGTACATTTTTTGTGAAGATTTAAACCATAATTCGTTTTTTTTGTGTGTGTGTGTTTGTTTTTTAAGGACACGGCTGGTCAAGAAAGGTTTCGTACTCTTACACCGAACTTCTACAGAGGAGCGCAAGGAATCATTTTAGGTTTTAAGCTTGTTTTTTAAAGTGTAAACGCGTCCTTTGAACTCTTTGGTTATTTCTGTCTTCTGAGAGCAAAAATTAAGAGAGAATTTGATTAGCAAAACCTACTTATAGCCTCTATTGAGGAAGATTGTTTAGCGTTTTTGCCCTATTTCGTAGCGGCTAGAGGTGTCAACGTTTCGGAACCGGTAGAACCAGTTCGCCAGTTACTGTAACTGATACAACCGGTTCGCCAGTTTCGGTCGAACTGATAATAACTGGTTCCGAACCGAGTAGGTTCGGTTCTATGCTTCGCCACGTCTGACTAATGTGAAAATGCATATTGTGAACTGGTTCTAATCAGTTCGTCGATCTTGACGAGCCGGTTCAAATGCATTAGCAGATTTGCGCAACAGATTGGATTAATGTGCTGTGCAATATTACGCATATCTGCGTAAATCTGCTAATACATATTGGGAACCGGTTTATCAAGATCCACGAACTGATCTGAACCGGTTTCCAAAAAAATTTCCTACCGATTAAACCAGTTTCGAACCATGTAGGTTCGGTTCGGTTCTACCCGTTGCCACTTCTAAAAAAAAAAAAAAATAATGGCCATTTTTAACGTTTTTGTTTGTTTTGTAGCTTACGATGTTTCGTGTCGGTCATCTTTTAACAAATTGGACATTTGGCTAAATGAGTTAGAGACGTTTTGTAACGTTCACAACGTCGTTAAGATGTTGGTCGGCAACAAAATCGACAAAGTGCGTTCGTTTACGAGGCTGTTTCTTTGCAAAGTTAATTGCATTGTGTTTTTTTTTTTTCCTTCGCTCGTTATTAGGGTTCTCGTGAAGTGAGTCGCGAAGAAGGAGAGAAATACGCGAGACGACATTCGATGCTCTTCATCGAATCGAGCGCAAAGACGAAGGACGGAGTTCAGTTGGCTTTCGAAGAACTCGTAGAAAAGGTTTGCAAGCAATATAATTGATTACATATTCATTGCAAATTGCAGTCCGTAATGTTGGAAATTTCATCAAATTGTTGAAATTGTTGAAAAAGCTCGGGTTTGATTGAACAGAGAAGGTAAAAATGGTGAAATACGAAGAAAATCATAAATTGTATGGAAATTTCATCAAAAGAAAAAAAATCAGCTGACGAAATGTGAGAAAAATTATGAATTTTGTAGATGTTTCATTCAAGATTCGTAGAAATTCGTTCTTTTAACACGAAATTCTGTTATCACAAAATATATTCAAATCCCTTCCATTTTGTGTTAAACGGTTTCCACTGTATTTTCAAATGTAGTAAAAAATCGTTTAACACGAAATATATTTTCGGTCTTGTTTTTTGAGTAAAATATATTCTTTTAACACGAAATTCGTTTAAGACGAAAAAATTGTCCAATCTCTTCCCTTTCATCCTAAACCGATTTACTTTGAAAAATATAAAAAATCGTTTAACACGAAATATATTTTCGGTCTGGTTTTTTTTAAAGTAAAATATATTCTTTTAATGCGAAATTCGTTTAAGACGAAAAAGTTGTCCAATCTCATCCCTTTTGTCTTAAACCGCTTTACTTCGAAATAAGTAAAAAATCGTTTAACACGAAATATATTTTCGGTCTGGTTTTATAAGTAAAATATATTCTTTTAACACGAAATTCGTTTAAGACGAAAAAGTTGTCCAATCTCTTTCCTTTCATCTTAAACTGCTTTACTTTGAAAAATATAAAAAAATCTTTTAACACGAAATATATTTTCGGTCTGGTTTTTTTGAAAGTAAAATATATTCTTTTAACACGAAATTCGTTTAAGACGAAAAAGTTATCCAATCTCTTCCCTTTCCCCTTTCGTTTTAAACCGCTTTACTTTGAAATAAGTAAAAAAAAATCGTTTAAGACGAAATATGTTTTCGGTCTGGTTTTTTAAGAGTAAAACAAATTCGTTTAACACAAAAAAAAAAAAATTCTAGTCTCGTCCATTTCGTGTTAAACGGTTTCCACTGTTTTTTCAAATGTAGTAAAATCTTTTAACACGAAATATATGTTCGGTCTTTTCTATTAGAATAGCAAAAATTCTTTTAACACGAATTAATTTGAAAATTATTTTAAGACGAAATTTTTTTCGGGTCTCGTCCATTTCGTGTTAAACGGTTTCCACTGTACTTTCAAATGTAGTAAAAATCGTTTAACACGAAATATATGTTCGGTCTCTTCTATTAGAATAGCAAAAATTCTTTTAACACGAATTATATTTGAAAATTATTTTAAGACGAAATTTTTTTCCGGTCTCGTCCATTTCGTGCTAAACGGTTTCCGCAGTCTTAATTAAAATGTTTTTTTTTTTGATTTTCCTTTCAGATAATTCAAACACCCGGATTGTGGGAATCGAAAGAATCCGGATTCAGGATCAAAGCAACAGACAGTTCCGGTTCTTCTTCGTCTTGTATGTGGAAAATGTGCGGTTATTGAAAAACAACAACAGGTTACCCGTTTCTGGTTATGATTTTTTTTTTTAAAAAAAACTTGAATTTTGAATCTTTCCGATTTATTAATCGGTTAAATTCGATGCGAGAGCGCGACCAATAATTAAAAGCGAATCATTTAAAAAAAATGCCAAAGCATAACTTAAAAAAGCGAAAGCATAACTTAAAAGGGCCAACATTTCCGTCGTTATTTTCTTTTCGTCTAAAGAGATGTTTAATATTTTTTTTCCCTCTGCTTTTTCGTTAAAAAAAATATTAACATAAAAATTTAAAAATATAATAACTATTTTTTAATAAATTCACAATTAATTATTTATTAAAATTGTTTTTTTTTTGGATAAATAGAAAAACAGACTGGCTTTTGTTTTGCTTAAGGTGGCTTTATAGATATTTATTTGTTTTTGTCCTTCCAGATGGCGCCACTACAGTGGCTATTGTGTTCTATAGGAGGTCTCTTAAACTCCTATTTTTCAAGCGAACGCGTTTTTTTCAGAAGAAACATTACGAAAAAAACTCAAAAAGTGTTTTAAAAACTAGAATAGTTGATAATAATGCTTTTAATGTTTTTTCAATGATGATATCTTTCAAAATAAACTTTTTATGACAGTTTGAAAAAAAAAGGCCGAAAATAGGTTTTTCACAAAATTTCAATGGAAAAAACGGGTCATTTTTCAATAAAATTGTTTATTTTTAAAGATATTTCAATGAAAAAACTTAACAAAATCTTTTACCATTCTAGTTTTGAAAACAATTTGAATTTTTTCGTGAGAAAGTTTCTTCCACCAAAAAACTGCAGTTTTGAAAGAAAAAAAAATATATTTTTCAAGCGAACGTTTTTTCAGGAGAAAACATTACGAAGAAATTCAAAATGTTTTAGAAACTAGAATAGTTGTTGCTTTCACCAGGAAATGTATTGCACTTAGGCTTGCCACCTTTCCTCCTTTGTGGAGGACAGTCCACCATTTGGGGGAAATGTCCTCCTTTGTGAAGGACAGTCCACCATTTGGGGGAAATGTCCTCCTTTGTGAAGGACAGTCCACCATTTGGGGGAAATGTCCTCCCTTGTGAAGGACAGTCCCTCATTTGGGGGAAATGTCCTCCTTTGTGGAGGACCCTCCGTTTGGGGGAAATGTCCTCCTTTGTGGAGGACAGTCCTCCGTTTGGGGGAAATGTCCTCCCTTGTGGAGGACAGTCCTCCGTTTGGGGGAAATGGCCTCCTTTGTGGAGAACAGTCCTCCGTTTGGGGGAAATGACCTCCTTTGTGGAGGACAGTCCTCCGTTTGGGGGAAATGACCTCCTTTGTGGAGGACAGTCCTCCGTTTGGAGGAAATGTCCTCCGGCCAGGACCGTCCTCCACGAAGGCAAACATGTCCTCCACACAATAAATTGTATAAAAACTTAAATACGTTCGTGAAGGACGGACCTGGCCGGAGGGATAGTTCTTCCGAATGGAGGACTGTCCTCCACAGGTGGCAAGCCTAATGTGCATCCGACATTTCAATTGTTGCTCTTCCGGTTCACGTGCAATGAAGTTTCGATGTTGCATTGGTTGCGAGCACGGTTTCTCTTTTAAAATCGACTATTTCGTAAATATATAAAACTATTTTTTAATTAATTCGGCAAGTGAAAAAAAGAGACGCGTTACAAACAGAACAAAAATATGCGGGACTTAAATTTGCAAAACGTTTGAAAATAAGAAAAAAAAACACGGTTGATGATCTTTTTACGATATATGAAAAAAAAAAATCAAAGATGGTCGCTTCTTTTATTGATCTTTATCCAAATCTCATCGTCGGGTTTGGTAAAGACGCAGTAATTTGACAGAACCACTTGATCATCCACTAGTTTGACCTCCAGGTGGCGCAGAACAACGACCAGAACGACCGTTACGAACGTCCGTGCGAAATCTTCGGCGGGACACTTCCGTTTGCCATCGACACCGAAAGGACACGATGCAAAAGGAACTGTTTCGACATCTTGCGAGAATCTTTCCAAATCAAACCTAATTAGACAATTTCAAAATTAATTTTAGAAACTAGAAGAGTAAATGAATCAAGTCTCCTTCATTTGCATATTTTTTTTTTTTCAAATTGGCTGCTTCAAAGAAGAGGAAGAAAATGTTTTAATATTAACTTTTCTGGATCCGTCCATATTTGAGGATCGTTCTGAACGACACCAACGGCTCGAACAACCGGCGTTCCTTTCGGTATTCGGTGGCCACCGATTTCGATATCGATCTCTTGCGTTCTCGTCATAAACGGAACGATGGAAGCGATTCGAAGCGTCTCATCGATCGCTTGTCGTGTAGAACTTAAAAAGATGATAAAAAGGTTAATCGGTTTTCGGATCGAGGGAATTTGCAGAAATTGTTGTTCTGAACTTCTCACCGAAGTAACTTGACGTTTTCTTGGCTGTTGATGTCTTTTACGTTCTTAATCGCAGCTGATTCTTTGGCGATTTCGTTTTGAATGTCTCGATCGATAGCCAAATGATAGAAAATCCACGTTAAAACTAGAAAATGATCAAAAGAAAATTAATTCGTGGTTAAATAATGAACAGAAAAGTTCATTTTTTTATGTTTTAGAAGAAGAAAAAAAGGTTATGTAGAAATTCAAAATTAAAAACTAGAAAAATAAATTTACTATTTACGATATTCACGATTACTTTCAAAATAAACTATTTCAGTTTGAAAATTATCAAATTTTGTACTTGTTTTTTTCTCTTTAAATAGTTTATTTTTAAAGATTGCTATTTAAAAATGCTTTCATTTGTTTTATTTTTTATATTGTTTAAAATAAACGATTTAGAAGCAACTTTTCGAAAAAAAATCCCAAATGTGTTAGAAACTAGAATAGTAAATAAATTTACTGAAAATATTTTCCATTTCTCAATATCTTTCAAAATAAACTACTGTGTTTAGGAAGCAACTTTCAGAAGAAATTCAATCTTTGTTAGAAACTAGAATAGTAAATAAATACACTTATTTTTTATGATATTGTTTAAAATAAACGATTTAGAAACAACTTTCCGAAGAAAATCAAAATTTATTAGAAACTAGAATAGTAAATAAATTTACTGAAAATATTTTCCATCAACAATCTCTTTTAAAATAAACGATTTAGGAAGCAACTTTCAGAAGTTTATTTTGAGCGATAGCTTCATAAAAAATGCTTTCATTTATTTTACTATTCTAGTTTCTAACAAAATTTGAATTTCTTCTGAAAGTTGCTTCCTAAACACAGTAGTTTATTTTGAAAGATACTGAAATGGAAAATATTTTCAGTCCATTTATTTACTATTCTAGTTTCTAACACATTTTGATTTTCTTCTGAAAGTTGCTTCTAAATCGTTTATTTTAAACACTATAATAAAAAAATTGAAAATAACAATTTTCAATTTTTACGAAAACTTTCAAAATGAACGTTTTTATGAATTTTTTTTTATCAATTTTCATTACGGAAATTGATTTAAAAAAACACGTAAAATTATGTTAGTTTTCATAATGAATTGCAACGAAAAGATTACGAGCCGCTGCTAGCGTCTAAGCTAAGGTTGCGAAGTTGTTACATAGATTGCGTTGAAGACGAAAAGGAGCAGTGGGAACTCGCACGTAGAGGCTAAGCGGCACCTAATCGAAAGAACTTCTTCCACCAGTCGAATACAAAGAGATTCAAACCGTACGATTTGAGGTCGTATGAAAGCCAAAGTGGACGAAAGTAAGAATCGTATCCACGATTTCTTCCTCTTTGGCTTCGTAATCCGTTTTCAGCAGTTCGTCGACAAAAAGCGAAGTCTCGTTTGGTTGCAATCCCTTCTTGCGATCTTCAATCATTAATTTGATCTGCTTTCGTAACGCTTTGATCGCTTAAAACAAACAACATTGAAAGATAAAAAGCGCTTTTATTGATGTTTGCAGCGCAAAATGAATGAAGTTTACCATTTTCTACGTTCTGTTTTGTAGTTTCGTCGTTTTCCGAACGGTGTCCTTTGAGTTTTTGCTCGATGTCAAAAGAACACTTAAACAAATACGTATATATTAGAAAAATAACTTAACTCAAAGATACTTCTTATAGTTACTTTTATTCGAGCACATATTTTTTAAAAAAAGTAACTGTAATGCGAGTTACTTTTAGTTTCAGTTTGTTTTCCAAGTACTATGACTTATTACTGTTACTTGGCTTAGTTTCTTAAGAAAGTAACTATAATTTGTGTAGAGTTAATTTGCTTTATTGTTAGTTGACTGCATAAAGTAACTAGGTACTTCATAAAGTAACTCGGTGCTTCATAAAGTAACCAGTTACTTCATAAAGAAACCAGGTGCTTCATAAAGTAACTAGGTACTTCATAAAGAAACTGTAATTTGAGTTATTTTGAATATCACTTCGTTACTTTGGAAAGTAACTTAATTTGTGGAAAGTTACTTCAAAAAGTAACTAAAATGGTGAACTTTATAGTTTAATTCATAAAGTAACTGCTACAAGTGTTACTTCGTTGTTTAGTTACAGTTACTTTTTTTTTTATTACTTTTTTTAAATTTTCACTCATTTTGACTTACAATTTCAAAGTTTCGTTTAAAACTCAAAACGTTATCCGTTTTACGAAAGAAACCACCGAAAAGAGCAACGAGAATCGATTTCATTACGAGTGCCGTTAAATATCCGTTCAACGGAACGTGTTGTTCGGAAGGCAAAGATTCCAATTTGTGAACCATTTCTTCCGACATCTGAGTTTGAATTCCGTAAAAAAAAAACGAATTCGTAGTTTATTAAAAGTTCAATTTCTTTTAAACGAATTTTAAAATCACTTCTTCGAAGATCAAAGTAGAATTTCTGCATTTTGCTTCTTCCGATAGAATCCGAGTTAACACTTTATGTTTCTGTCGTGCCGTAGTTCCGTTCTGAAAGAAGATTCCGTCTTTGCCGAGAAGTGGTTTAAAAGCTGCAAACAGATCACCTTTGAAAATAAATAAGAAAAATGGATGAAATCTTTCTCGTAGTATTAATTTTGCGCAAAATAGGTACAAATTGAAAGATTACTCTCTCTCTCTCTCTCTCTCTCACCCGCTCGATTAAACACGTATTCGTGTTCTTCGAAGAGTTTCGGCGAAGCCAAACTGACAACTAACTGGGTTTCTAACCAGAAAGAAGCAATCGGACCATAAGTTTCGTGAAGTTCGATTAGAAATTCATGAAGACTTCCTTTTTGTTGAATGTCCGAAATGTTGCCTTCTCTATATTTATATTAATAGAAACCATATTCGTTTGAATAGAAGTTGAATGTGTTTTAGAAACTAGAAGGGCAGCTCAATCATTTAAGGGTGTTTTTTCATGATATCTTTCAACATTAATTACATTTTTTTAATTATAAACGTATGCAATTAATCTTTAAAGATTGAAAAACCACTAAACACAAATTGTTAAACAATAAACAATATTTAATTAGTGGTTTTATTGGTCTTAATTTTAACTAAAAATTGAAGTTTTTGACTTTTGAATCACCCTGTACATTACTGTATTTAATTAATTAATATATTAATTATCATATGATGGATAATTAATAGTTAACAGCCACTAAACACACATTGTTAAATAATAAACTATTTAATTATTGGTTTTGCTGGTTTTAATTTTAACTAAAAATTAATTTTTCAACTTTTGAATCACCCTGTACATTACTGTATTTAATTAATTATTATTATATTAACTATCATTTGATGTCATTAATGGATAATTAATAATTGACAGCCACAAATCACACATTGTTAAACAATAATAATGTTTAATTGGTGGGTTTTCACTTTTAATTTTAACTAAAAATGTGATTTCAATATTTTGAATCACCCTGTACATGATTAGCCTATTAAATTTATTAATTAAAAATCAATATGATTTGACGCAATTAATGGGATAGCATTGGCAGCCACTAAACACACATTGATATATATTAGTAATGTTTACTTCATAAAAATCAAAGCAATTTTTTAATTAAAATTAGCTCAGTTTCCACCATATTTTTAATTGACATAAGCAAGTTATACTCAAGATTGATACCCACTTCCGGTCTGATGGATCGCGACCTGGAATAGTAGTTCCGCTTTTGCGCGAGCCCTGAAATTGTATCAAAAAAATATATAAAAGAAATGACGTCATTTGTTGACGTTATGATCTGCAGAAAAAGAAACTTACGGGATAAAGATAAAACACAGTTATTATAAGAACAGTCACAAATGTAGCAGCGAAAATAACAAAATCCAACATTGCAAAATGACTTTTATCAGCGTAAAAAAAAAACTAGATATTTGTGTCCTGAAATTCAATAACGTTCATGAAATGTACGTTTACGGTTGCGTTTATCGTAAGAGCAGGTTTTGCGTTTATGTGAAGTGTATAAAGTTGAAAGATCGCTTCGTTAAGAATTGTAACAAATCAGCAAACGTAAATGTATGCAGCGTATATGTGTGTGTGTGTGTGTGTGTGTTTCTGACTCCTTTTGGGTGTAAGTAATCATCTTTCCAGTATTATTTTGAAGCCACAGAACGGCCACATTTCGCGTACCAATATGGCGTTTTTACATATGATATATGTTAATAGAATGCAACGCCATAGCAGTACGCCCAATTTGCTGTATTTTATAACTTGACGTCACGCCATTGTTTTGATTTTTTTGTGCGAAGCGCTCAGGATCGTTCCACAGAAGGGATGATTGTTGACAGTGTTGTCCGATGTAAACTTTTAAATGTAATTTTTTGTTCTCTATACATATTACTATAAAATCCAATTTATTTCAGTAATATGTTACTAAGTATAAATGAGTAGTTATTGTTAATTAAATTGCAATTATATTGTTATAACAATTCTTCTGTTTTGTTTTTTATAATGATGATTTTTATTTTGAATTATGTATCTGGCAACACAACTTATCATAAAAACTGTGAGAAGTAGATTGTTTTACGATAAATGGCGGTGTGATTTTAGCAAGTTGAATTTTAGCCGGTTGAGCGTTTTTCTTTGTGTTTGTAAGTAATTTTTTTGTGTTTTTGTTATAAAAAACATTCGGAAATGTGTTCTTTGAGTTCGTTTCCATTGCCGCCTCAACGTGGACATAAAACTGTATGTGAAATCGACGGTCGTTTAATCGTATCGTCAAATGAAGCTTCCGTTCTTGGTCTTGTGGCTGATAAAGTTCGTATCAGGTTTTCTTAAATCCTATTCATAAAAATGCTATAATGGAGACATTGGTGAAATTTTGTTGTACCTGTATATGGTGTACAAACATGGCATTTTTGCGCTGATTATCAATTTGTGGGGCGCCATATTAGTTCACCATTACTTTACTTTACTATGGCGATTTAGTTCATGCTTTGTGCATCTAATTTTTTCTATTGAAGTACACGTGCGTGTTGTCTTATTCGTCTGCATGACAGATTACGGTCAATGTCCAAAATATTGAAATATTGGTAATTTTTATTGTTTTTAAAGAAAAAAATTGATTATTATGACATTTAACTATGTGATATATGACAACCAGTGTCAGAAATAAAGAAATTTGTGTTCGTTTTATAGTTTTTTGAATGAAAACGTCGCTATTTCGGACATTGGCCTATTTGGCCAATGTCCGAAATAGCGAGGTTAGTAAATTTATTTTTAATATTTTATTCAATATAAATATAATTTTTCGCTATTTTAAACATTGTCCGTTGTTGAAATTTGTAATAATTGTTTTTTTCTCGTTACAGTTACAAGAATATCCAAAAGTTACAATAACGAAATCTTCGTTAAATCCAACAATTTCGAAAGAAAGTGTCAAATCGGTTTTTATTTCAACCAGTGAAACTCGATGGACGAAAATATTATCAACTTTGTTAGTTTTTAATATTTAAATATTTTGGAAATATAAAATTCACGATTTTGTTGAAAAGAATACATTTTAATTTTATTATAAAATGTGTTTTTTATTTATTATAAGAAAAAACTTGGTTTTTTTTTTAAGAGACTAGAAGAGTAGTTGTATTAATTTAGGGTATTTTTCATGTTGGAAATATATATTTTAAAACGAAAATAAATCGTTGAAATTGTAATAAACATTTTATTTTAAAAAAGATATATTACAACTAACATTAAAAATTCTCTAAAATTCTTAAATACATTTTTTCTACCATTCAAAATAGTTTAATTTTTAATTTCATTTTAAACATTTTCTTAAATAAATCTAATTTTTTATTTTTCATTTTTTTTTCTTCTTATTTTTTCACTTTTTATTTTTCATTTTTCACTTTTTTTATTTTTCATTTTCTACTTTTTTATTTTTCATTTTCTACTTTTTTATTTTTCATTTTTCACTTTTTTTATTTTTCATTTTCTACTTTTTTATTTTTTATTTTTTCACTTTTTATTTTTTCACTTTTTATTTTTCATTTTTCACTTTTTTTATTTTTCATTTTCTACTTTTTATTTTTCATTTTTTACTTTTTTATTTTTCATTTTCTACTTTTTTATTTTTCATTTTTTATTTTTTATTTTTTCACTTTTTATTTTTCATTTTTCACTTTTTTTATTTTTCATTTTCTACTTTTTATTTTTCATTTTCTACTTTTTTATTTTTCATTTTTCACTTTTTTTATTTTTCATTTTCTACTTTTTTATTTTTCATTTTTCACTTTTTTTATTTTTCATTTTCTACTTTTTTATTTTTTATTTTTTCACTTTTTATTTTTTCACTTTTTATTTTTCATTTTTCACTTTTTTTATTTTTCATTTTCTACTTTTTATTTTTCATTTTTTACTTTTTATTTTTCATTTTTTACTTTTTATTTTTTCACTTTTTATTTTTCATTTTTTACTTTTTATTTTTCACTTTTTTATTTTTAATTTATTTTTCACTTTTTTATTTTTAATTTATTTTTAATTTTTCATTTTCTACTTTTTTATTTTTCATTTTCTACTTTTTTATTTTTCATTTTTTACTTTTTATTTTTTCACTTTTAATTTTTCATTTTTTTACTTATTATTTTATTTATTTTTTAACTTTATTTTTCATTTTTTACTCTTCATTTTTACGTTTTATTTTTAATTTAGAATTTTTTTTTATAATTTAATTCATTTATTTTTAAATTTACAATTAATTTACACTTTAATTTTTTTACTTTTATTATTTCTCCGTTGTATTTCTTTAATTATCGTGATTTAAAAAGCAAATTATTGATTATTTTAATAATAATATCAGTTTTGTTTTCGTAGAAATGAAGATGGAATCTTTTCGGCGATCGAAGAATTAACGCAAAATGGAGAAATCTTAAGTCTGAATTTAATTGTTTGGTTATATTTTTCCGCATTTTAATCCTGGAATTTTTTTTTTTTTTTGAATTTCTCTTGTTTTTTTAAGGTTCCGCTTTGATTCGAAATGTGGCCGGATTTTTCTTAGCCGCAATAAGACGGATTCAAATCGTACAAAGTTCCATTTATCCGCATTTCAGAGTAAATTTTCACATTTTATTTCACCAATTTATGAAAACAACTTATGTTGTTTCTAAAATGACCGATTCAATTATTCTGTCCTCCAGGTTCAAAATAATAAAAAAAGTGAAAGTGTTTTAGAAACTAGAAAGGTAACTGAATCACTTAATGCTATTTTCATGTTGATATCTTTCAAAATAAACTTTTTAGAAGACAAAAATTTAAAAAAACATAGTCACAAACTGACATTAAAATGATATATCAACGTGAAAATACCCTTCTAGTTTCTAAAACACTTTCAATTTATTCTTTATGCGTTTCTAAAAAATAACACTAAAGAAAAAAATTGAAAGTGTTTTAGAGGCTAGAAGGGTAGCTCAATAATCAATCACTTAATGATACTTTTATGTTGGTATTTTTTGAAAATAAGCTTTTTTTTTTGTTATTTTTGTTCGATGAGAAGTTTATTTTGAACGATATCAACTGGGAAATTCGATTACGTAACTCATCTACCCTTCTAGCTTCTAAAACACTTTCAATTTCTCTTTAGTTTTGATTTGGAAACGTGAAACATTAAAGAGTTTTCACTTCAAAGCCAATTTAATTATCAAAAATTTCAATTAAATATAATTACCTAATTTAAATTTAAAACAAATCGATTCTATTTAATTTTTTTTTAAAGACACTGATCGGGTTTTTTAAAAATTTTATTTGTATTGTAGTTTTCCGACGATGAAATTATCGAGAAATTTAGTCCGGCAAATGAATGGTTTGTATTTTTTTAAAAACTAAGTTATATTACAAATTTGCATAAATATGTTAGTGAAAGGGAAAAATTGGAATAGAACTCTTGTTTATTTTCCGTTTAAATGAGGTTGTGACAAAAACACAATAAAGAACGACAGAAAAAGCAGATTTTACAAACAAAACAAACTTGAAACAAAAGTGCAACATGAATTCGAGACAAAAACATAACAAAAATATGCCAGAAAAAGCAGATTTTGAAAACAAAACAAACCTGAAACAAAAGTGCAACATGAGTTAGAGACAAAAACACAACAAAAACGCCAGAAAACCAGATTTTGAAAACAAAACAAAAGTGTAACATGAGTTCGAGACAAAAACACAACAAAGAACGACAGAAAAAACAGAGTTTGAAAACAAAAACAAAACTGAAACAACTGTCAGCAGTACTCGAGACAAAACCACAACAAATATACCAGAAAAAGAAGATTTTTAAAACAAAACAAAAGTGCAACATGAATTCGAGACAAAAACAGAACAAAAATAACAGAAAAAGGAGATTTTAAAAACAAAAACAAAACTGAAACAACTGTCAGCAGTTACTCAAGACAAAACCACAACAAATTTGTGACAAAACACAAACAAAAGTGGTCATTTAATACCGAAGATAATTTTTAAAAATATCGTTCTGAAAAGCTGAAACCTTAAATGATTTTTAATTTGAATAATTACTCTGCAAACAGCCCAGAGGGCCTATGACAGAGGGACAGTGTTGTCCACAGGCAACATAAGTCAAAGAAACCATGAAAAATATCCATTTCTTCACGCTTACAAAGGATTTTTTTTGTGGTATATTTCATTTTAAATTATGTGAAGGCGTGATGGATTGATCCGTTGTTTCTGTTGGCATCCTCACACTTTAAAATTTGCCGTCGCTCAACGAGACGACACGATCAAGATCTTCTCGTCGCCTCAACGTATCAATCTCATCTTAAAACACCGTCAGCAGCAGATGATCTCAGATCTATCATGGCGGTTGGTGTAAAATCAACGTTATTATGGACTTGACATTTATTTAATTTAATTTTACAGTCCGTTGTCGAGTTCTACTTTGGCCGTCGCGTGTCGTGTCGGCGTTGTCGTCTGGACGATCGATCCGACTTCGGTCGTATCGCGTCCTTCGTCTTCTTGCGTTCAGGTCTTGATACGAAGCGGTCACTCGCCGGTTACTTCCGTTCGGTTCAGTCCGTGTGGACGTCTTCTCGTATCTGCATCGCCTCTCGACAAATCGATGATCGTACGGAATTTGAAGGAAAAATTTGCCACTTTGAGCATTTTAGAATACGGAATTGTTTGTTTTTAGGTTTGGGATGTAACAACACAGATTGGAGTTCCGTTAAAAAGAGTCACGGGTGGCTGCGTGTCGTTTGTTCGTTGGTCACCCGATGGACAACGGCTCTTCGAAGCAACAACTTCGAAAGTCTTTCGGTATTTCACATTCTCACACTGACATTCAAAAACTGTTTTGAAGCTTTTTTTTTATTCCTTATATATAGCGTCTGGGAAACAAAGACTTGGACTTCAGATTTTTGGTCTTCTGGAACGGGACGATGTCGTGCTGCGTGTTGGAGTCCCGATGGAGCCATTCTTTTGGCTGCCATGGACAATGAACCGCTCATCTATTCGATGTCGTTCACGGATTCTTTTGACGAGACATCGAATTCGGTCGGTGGCTCCAAAGCAGCCGTTCCCGTCGTAAATCTAGCTGAAGTCGAATTCGATACGGAAATGTAATCGTTTATATTTTTTTTTTACTGAGTTGACTTCTGAATTTTTGCTTAAATTGTTTTCAGATAGTTTATTTTGAAAAATATTGTTATGAGAATACTTTCAGCCTATTTTACTATTCTAGTTTCTAAGAAACTTCTAAATCTCATGTTAAAATAGATTCCAAAAAAGTTTAATTTAAAAGATTGTGAAAATGTTTTCACTTTATTCTTTTACTCTTCTAGTTTTTAAGAAACTTCTAAATCTTGTGTTAAAATGCCTTCCAAAAAGTTTAATTTGAAAGATATTATTATGAAACTATTTTTTAATTTATTCTTTTACTATTCTAGTTTCTAACAAGGTTCTGAATTTCTTCTTAAAGTTTTTTTTCTAAAATCTTCTTACATTTTGATTGATTTCAAATAGTTTATTTTGAAAAATATTGTTATGAGAATACTTTCAGCCTATTTTACTATTCTAGTTTTTAAGAAACTTCTAAATCTTGTGTTAAAATGCCTTCCAAAAAGTTTAATTTGAAAGATATTATTATGAAACTATTTTTTAATTTATTCTTTTGCTATTCTAGTATCTAACAAACTTCTGAATTTCTTCTTAAAGTAGCTTCCCAAAAAGTTTATTTTGAAAAATATTGTTATGAAATTACTTTCATGTCATTCTTTTACTATTCTAGTTTCTAACAAGCTTCTGGATTTCTTCTTAAAAGTTTTTTTTTTTTCTAAAATCTTCTTACATTTTGATTGATTTCAGTGTCGGAGGTTTCGTTCAGTCGATGGTTTGGGATAAAAGTGGGCAAAGGCTCGCAGTTTCGTTAAATTGCAAAGGTTTAAATAACAAAAAGTTCAAATTGAAACGGATCATCCATTTTTGCCCTTAAAACTAACTTCGTGTTTTCATTCTATGAACAGATTCTCGACAAGAAATGGTTGTCGTTTTTCGTACTAAGACGAAACCTATTTTGGACATAACTCCATGGTTTGGATGAAAATTCTTTAAAAGTTGTTTAAATGACGAGAGTTTTTATTTAACGAAGTTTAAATCGTAATTAGTGGGTTCGTTCGTGGATCGGTCGGAGATGAGCCGCAGTTTATCGGTTTTCAGGATTCATTTCAAGGCGGTGCTTTACTCACCATTGTAATTTGTGCTTATTTTTTTAATTACAAAAACTGAAATTGAGATTTATTGAAAAGTTACAGTTACTTTGCAGAAAAGAAAATGTAACTTTTGATATAGAGGAAACAAAATCTACGATACAAAACTAACACAATTTTTTCTTAAAAGTAATTGAAAATTACTGAAGTTTTGTGAAAATAACTTGAAATTTTCATACAAAAAAGTAACTGAGATTTTTCTTGAAAAAAAGGTAACTGAAATTTTCATAAAAAAGTAACTGACATTTTCATGAAAAAATAACTGATAATTTTTCTAAAAAAAAGTAACGGATGTTTTCTAAAAAAAAGTAACTGAAGTTGTCATAAAAAAAGGTAACTGAAATTTTCATAAAAAAGTAACTGACATTTTTATGAAAAGTGACTGATATTTTTTTTAAAAAAAAGTAACTGACATTTTTCTAAAAAAAAAGGTAACTGAAATTTTCATGAAAAGTAACTGATATTTTTCTAAAAAAAAGTAACTGAAGTTTTCATTAAAAAAAGTAATTGAGATTTTCCTAAAAAAAAAATGTAACTGAAATTTTCATGAAAAAGTAACTGACATTTTCATGAAAAAATAACTGATAATTTTTCTAAAAAAAGTAACGGACATTTTTCTAAAAAAAAAGTAACTGAAGTTTTCATTACAAAAAGAAATTGAGATTTTCCTAAAAAAAAAGGTAACTGAAATTTTCATAAAAAAGTAACTGACATTTTCATGAAAAAATAACTGATAATTTTTCTAAAAAAAAGTAACGGATATTTTCTAAAAAAAGTAACTGAAGTTTTCATTAAAAAATTAATTGAGATTTTCCTAAAAAAAAAAGGTAACTGAAATTTTCATAAAAAAGTAACTGACATTTTCATGAAAAAATAACTGATAATTTTTCTAAAAAAAAGTAACGGATATTTTCTAAAAAAAACGTAACTGAAGTTTTCATTACAAAAAGGAATTGAGATTTTCCTAAAAAAAAAGGTAACTGAAATTTTCATAAAAAAAGTAACTGGCATTTTCATGAAAAAATAACTGATAATTTTTCTAAAAAAAACGTAACTGAAGTTTTCATAAAAAAGTAACTTCAGATTTTTCTAAAAAAAGTAACTGAAGTTTTCATTAAAAAAAGTAATTGAGATTTTCCTAAAAAAAAAATGTAACTGAAATTTTCATGAAAAAGTAACTGACATTTTCATGAAAAAATAACTGATAATTTTTCTAAAAAAAGTAACGGACATTTTTCTAAAAAAAAAGTAACTGAAGTTTTCATTACAAAAAGAAATTGAGATTTTCCTAAAAAAAAAGGTAACTGAAATTTTCATAAAAAAGTAACTGACATTTTCATGAAAAAATAACTGATAATTTTTCTAAAAAAAAGTAACGGATATTTTCTAAAAAAAGTAACTGAAGTTTTCATTAAAAAATTAATTGAGATTTTCCTAAAAAAAAAAGGTAACTGACATTTTCATGAAAAAATAACTGATAATTTTTCTAAAAAAAAGTAACGGATATTTTCTAAAAAAAACGTAACTGAAGTTTTCATTACAAAAAGGAATTGAGATTTTCCTAAAAAAAAAGGTAACTGAAATTTTCATAAAAAAAGTAACTGGCATTTTCATGAAAAAATAACTGATAATTTTTCTAAAAAAAACGTAACTGAAGTTTTCATAAAAAAAGTAACTTCAGATTTTTCTAAAAAAAGTAACTGAAGTTTTCATTAAAAAAAGTAATTGAGATTTTCCTAAAAAAAAAAAAGGTAACTGAAATTTTCATAAAAAAGTAATTGACATTTTCATAAAAAGTGACTGATATTTTTTTTAAAAAAAAGTAACTGAGATTTTTCTAAAAAAAGTAACTGAAATGTACATTAAAAAAAGTAATTGAGATTTTCCTAAAAAAAAAAAAAGGTAACTGAAATTTTCATGAAAAGTAACTGATAATTTTTCTAAAAAAAGTAACTGATATTTTTCTAAAAAAAGTAACTGAAGTTTTCATTAAAAAAAGTAATTGAGATTTTCCTAAAAAAAAAAAGGTAACTGAAATTTTCATAAAAAAGTAACTGAAATTTTCATAAAAAAGTAACTGAAGTTTTCATAAAAAAAGTAACTGAGATATTTAAAAAAAAAAAGTAACTGAAATTTTCATTAAAAATAACTGAAGTGTGCATAAAAAGGTAATTAAAAATATCCTAAAAAAGCTGAAATCTTTATAATAATTTTTATAGTAACAGAAAAAGTAAAGTAAAGTAACTGAAACTTTACTTAAAAGTAACTGAAACTTTGATTAAACTAATCTGAAAGTCTCTCATTTACTTTTAGAATTTTTTTAATAACTTTTCTCGTATTTAAGTTATTAACGAGAATATTTCTTTTCATTCTTTTTTTTTCAGTGTTGGTCTTCAGGGGAGATAAATCATATTCCCTTCTTTTTTCCTGAACATTTCATCTAATGCGCTGGAACCGAAACAGCACCTTGTTAATTCGTTAAGTTCTCAATAAGTTTTGTTTTTGAAGTTTTCGAAAGTATTTTCGTTTAATATATCATCTTAAAATAATAACAATCCGATAAAAAATACACAATAAAAATATTAATATTTTTTAAAAAATAACTTTGTCTATTAAAAATAATTTTTAAAAAAGTCAATCAAGATTGTTTATTTCCAGCTTTGACTATTCTGAAGTAGCCGGTTAGTTCGAGGATCTTCTTGACGCCGAATAGTTGATGAAAAGTTAGAGCCAAAACGGAACCAATGACGGAACCGACCCAATAGACTAGAAAGAACTCGACGAAACTGTGTCCTTGACAGCCGAATTTAAGAGAAGAGGCTAAAACCGGATTGAAATAACCTCCGCTTGAATGAAGCGCTACGAAAGAAATGTTTCGGTTAGAATTTGAATGATTACTCTGCAAATTTCTAAAAGGTTTAAGGTTGGTCCAATAGGTTTTTTGATTAGTATTAATTACAACTTTTGCTCGTAGTTGAAGTTGCTTGTCTAGTGCGTGCCCACACACATAAAATTGTACAGGAAAGCAATACGTTAAGGAGCGAATCTACCGAAAAACAAGTATGGTGCTTTTTAAAAACATCTTTTAAACAAAATTCGAAGTGTTTTAGAAACTAGATGCACAACTTAACAAGGTGATTACTTTTTTGTGACGAATCAGTTTAGAAATAATTATTTTATGCCAGTTTTGAATTGTTTTGATTTTTTATCGGCATTTTAAAAATGTCATAAAACAATTATATCCAAACATAACATCGTTAAAGAATAACCACTTGGTTAATTTATTTATCTAGTTTCGAAAACACTTTGAATTTTGTTCAAAAAATGCTTTTTAGAAGCTCCATACTTGAATCCGTGGGATCCGCTCCTTGAAATATTTTTTTGCCTTTTTAACTAAAATCCTTCACCTCCAGTCCAACCTTAATCGTTTTATGCAAACCTGACAATACGAGGAAAGTAGACAGTCCAGCTGTTGTAATCGTGGACTGTGGCCAGTTCATTTCCTCGAGTGTCAGTGCATTGAGCCGATCGATGAACGTGATTATGCCTTCGATGATGGCACCGTTTTTCACCGTTACCTGTATTTTAAAAAAAAATCATTTTAATTTATTTAATTAATTACATTATTTAATTGAATTTTTATTTAGTGCCTGAAGATCTGCGTGACAATTTCTATCGCTGCTTTTATCTAAATGAGCATGCGACCAACCAAATGCCCATAGATAACGCATATATCTGCAAAGAAAATAGAAATTGAAAAAGTTTATTCACTTTTTAACAGTAATTAGGAGGAAAAAAAATAGGGATTTTTCCGCATATGGTAGGGATAATCGGGAAGTTGTAGCCTAATACAAAGTTGTAGGGATTTATTAATGAGTCCTAGGGATATTATAGATACTTTACTTTAAAACAAGAAGGGAAACACATGATGCATAATCTGTGAAGCGGATAAGTGTACTAATATGGCGTTCTCTTTATGAAATCTAGACAATATAAAGACGCCATGTTAGGTCAACCTCTTTTCCATATTGATTTATGCTTCAATAACGTCAAGGAAGATAACCATCTTAAGAAACGTAGTGTTATTAACTTATTACAGTGCCGTTTTGTGTCCAAAATATATTTGAACGTAACTGACAATAGGACACAAAGTGTCGGTTAATGATAATGTTTTAACGTGGGGTCGTAAGAGATTACTAAGATAACATGCGGCTCGGTTTTTATTGGTTACTTGGTAATATGGCGGCTACGAGAAGCGGTTTATGCAAGTCGGTTTGTGAGTTTTAACGCGATTTCTTGCAAAATGAACTGAATTTGACAAGAAAACAGCCTGAAACAAATTTTGAGAATGTCATAACGAATGTGAGTACGTGGTTTTTGTGAAATTAAAGTGGTTGCACGTGACGATTATCGCGAATAACATCGCTTTCTAATGTAAGTGAACGGGATGACGTCATCCAAACTGGCATCTGGAATTTCTCCCGGGCAATAAAGATCACGTGACGTGAAGGTACGTTAGATTTCATTTCATTGACCTATGACGTAATATAATAACTACACCGTGGCAATATTTACGAGCTCGTATATCTGTTTTGCGAAGACGCAACAATTTTGACGCCTTTGTTGGAGGCTAGTGGTGCGATTTCAAAAGAATAGCCGCTAATTTTGCTTTTTTTTTTGCGCACGTGCCAATGAGGGAACGGGCTGACGATACAGGCAATTAGAAATCGGGACAAACAGAAGTTGGCTCCGCCCTTTTTATGACGAACGCAACTTCTAATTGGTTGGTTATGTAGTCTGACGTCACATGCTCCGCCCCTTTTCAACGTCGCACCCACGCAACAAACCAATTAGAAGTTACCGGTCGTCATAAAAAGGGCGGAACCAATTTCTGTTTGTCCCGATTTCTAATTGCCTGTGCTGACGATGGGGTACATCGCTGTGAATAAGATGTGTGGCGCCATCTATTGCCATTTAGTATAAAATGTCAAGTTTGTACTAAATGTCACTGAAAGGCGCCAAATACGCTTAAAAAAAATAAGTAAACGTGACTTACGTAAAGACTAATGAGCCGGCAACTATTTGCGCGAGAATCATCTGTCCGGCCCTATTGGGTCGCATTCGGCCCCTGATGACGTCCTCGACGTACTTGTTGGGGTTTGCGGCTGCATCACCAAAACTATAGCACCACCAGACACACATAGCGAATAACAGAGGTCCAAAGATAAGAGCGCCATACATGTCGCACAGAAACGCCAGTTCGCAGCAGCCGCTACAGAAATCCATGGTCGTGATGAACTCCTCGGCTAGCAGGCGCCTTTTACGAGGAACCATTGTACGAGCCACGAGGCGAAGTCCGTGGAAGATGGCGGAAGTCGTCACCAAGTTAATGACACATGCGAATAGTGGGAACATGGCTGTTTTTCTTTAACGAAACAAAATGGCGCACCTTGTTAGGTTCTTTATTTGGGCCTCAGGAATTGGTTTGACACTTTAGAAAATAAATATGAAAGTACTCTTAGCCTCATTTATTTACTATTCTAGTTTCTAACTTTATCAGAAGCCTTTGTACGTTGTTGTAAAGTTTGAACGACAGTGTTGTCTTCATTTCCGGTTAACAATCGTCTCTTCATTTCCGGTTTACAATGCAAGATTTGAACGGAAATGCTATTTCAAAAATTTATTTCTTATGAACCGGAAGACTGATGATGAAAATTATCTCTGCAATGCATTTCCAATGCAGTCTGCAAGACAAGAATGTCTTCATTTCCTGTGCACAACACATGATTCTAAAGTTAGGCCAATTCAGAGTGCGCTTCTTTGTGGTCTCGCTATACGTGCTCGCGACAAGGCAACTTCTAAAAATCACTGCAAAATGAATCGGATGAGCGACAATGTAGATTTTCAGCGAAGTCTGCAAGACAAGAATGTCTTCATTTCCTGTACACAATACACGATTCTAAAGTTAGGCCAATTCAGAGTGCGCTTCTTTGTGGTCTCGCTATACGTGCTCGCGACAAGGCAACTTCTAAAAATCACTGCAAAATGAATCGGATGAGCGACAATGTAGATTTTCAGTGAAGTATGCAAGACAGGAATGTCTTCATTTCCTGTACACAATACACGATTCTAAAGTTAGGCCAATTCAGAGTGCGCTTCTTTGTGGTCTCGCTATAGGTGCTCGCGACAATGCAACTTCAAAAATTCATTGGAAATTAATCGGAAGAGCGAGTGAAGTCTGGCAAGACAAGAATGTCTTCATTTCCTGAATGCAATGCACGATTCAAATTTGTAACTTCGTAAATTCATTGCACCCGAACTGAGAAAGAGCAACAATGAAGATGTTCGGACCGTGCAATTTACATTCAAAGTGAAGTCTGGCAAGACAAGAATGTCTTCATTTCTGGTTAAAAATATATACAGGCAATTAGAAATCGGGACGAACTTTAGTTGGCTCCACCCTTTTTATGACGACCGGCAACTTCTAATTTGGTTGGTTATGTAGTCTGACGTCACATGCTCTGCCCTTTTCGACGTCGAACCACACAACAAACCAATTAGAAGTTGCCGGTCGTCATAAAAAGGGGCGGAGCCAACTTCTGTTTGTCCCGATTTCTAATTGCCTGTGTGCACAAAAAAACAGGCAATTAGAATTCGGGACAAACAGAAGTTGGCGCCACCTTTTTTTATGACAGAAGCAACTTCTAATTGGTTGGTTATGTAGTCTGACGTCACATGCTCCGCCCTTTTCAACGTCGAACCCCATAACAAACCAATTAGAAGTTGCCGGTCGTCATAAAAAGGGGCGGAGCCAACTTCTGTTTGTCCCGATTTCTAATTGCCTGTGTGCACAAAAACAGGCAATTAGAAATCGGGACAAACAGAAGTTGGCGCCACTTTTTTTTATGACAGAAGCAACTTCTAATTGGTTGGTTATGTAGTCTGACGTCACATGCTCCGCCCTTTTCAACGTCGAACCACACAACAAACCAATTAGAAGTTGCCGGTCGTCATAAAAAGGGGCGGAGCCAACTTCTGTTTGTCCCGATTTCTAATTGCCTGTGTGCACAAAAAAACAGGCAATTAGAATTCGGAACAAACAGAAGTTGGCGCCACCTTTTTTTATGACAGAAGCAACTTCTAATTGGTTGGTTATGTAGTCCGACGTCACATGCTCCGCCCTTTTCAACGTCGAACCACATAACAAACCAATTAGAAGTTTCCGGTCGTCATAAAAAGGGGCGGAGCCAACTTCTGTTTGTCCCGATTTCTAATTGCCTGTGTGCACAAAAAAACAGGCAATTAGAATTTGGGACAAACAGAAGTTGGCGCCACCTTTTTTTATGACAGAAGCAACTTCTAATTGGTTGGTTATGTAGTCTGACGTCACATGCTCCGCCCTTTTCAACGTCGAACCACATAACAAACCAATTAGAAGTTGCCGGTCGTCATAAAAAGGGGTGGAGCCAACTGAAGTTCGTCCCGATTTCTAATTGCCTGTAAAATATATAAAGTTCTGATTATAATTTTAAATTTTTTATCCGCCATTTTTTTTTTGTCCTCATCATCAACTTAAATAAAACAAAAAATGAGAAAGTGAATTTTTGATAGTTTCCTGTAATCGTTTTTGGATTACAAATTTACTTGACAATTTTAGTCAATTTTTTGGTAAACATTTAACTAGAAAAGAAAAAAATGAGGTTATAATGTTGTTTTAAAATTCAAAACTTAACTATAATCGTGATTACAATATGTACTTACCTTTTTTTTTGATTAAAATAGAAAATATTTTAAGTTAAGAACCAACCAAATTAAGAAAAGTTTTCCGATTTCCTTTCTTGAAATCCTTGAGAAAAAGTTTTTACATTTCTCTCTCTCTCTCTCTCTCTTTCTATTTGGCACTCGACAAAATGAATCGATAAGAAAAAATAACATAATTTCTATGTTTAGAATTTCAAAGAAAGTTTGGCTTTGAGTCAACAGTAAAAGTAATAAATATAACGAAACACAAAAAGAAAAGTTGCACAGAACTAAAAAAACAAACATAGAAAGTTCGGCAGCTTTGAAATGTTTATTAGAAAAGTTTTGAATTAACTAAATTAACGATAATTTAACGAATTGGTACATTGTTAACACCATGTAGTGAAAATTGAAAGATAACTTGTTAAGAAAATCTGGAATAAAAATGATTTAAATGGAAATCGAAACATAACGAAATTAGAATTGAATAAAAACGATAACGAAAGGAGAATTGAATAAAAACGATAACGAAAGGAGAATTGAATAAAAACGATGACGAAAGGAGAATTGAATAAAAACGATAACGAACGGAGAATTGAATAAAAAAGATAACGAAAGGAGAATTGAATAAAAACGATAACGAAAGGAGAATTGAATAAAAACGATAACGACAGGAGAACTGAATAAAAACGATAACGACAGGAGAATTGAATAAAAACGATAACGACAGGAGAATTGAATAAAAACGATGACGAAAGGAGAATTGAATAAAAACGATAACGAAAGGAGAATTGAATAAAAACGATGACGAAAGGAGAATTGAATAAAAACGATAACGAAAGGAGAATTGAATAAAAACGATAACGACAGGAGAACTGAATAAAAACGATAACGACAGGAGAATTGAATAAAAACGATGACGAAAGGAGAATTGAATAAAAACGATAACGAAAGGAGAATTGAATAAAAACGATAACGACAGGAGAATTGAATAAAAACGATGACGAAAGGAGAATTGAATAAAAACGATAACGAAAGGAGAATTGAATAAAAACGATAACGAAAGGAGAATTGAATAAAAACGATAACGAAAGGAGAATTGAATAAAAACGATAACGACAGGAGAACTGAATAAAAACGATAACGACAGGAGAATTGAATAAAAACGATGACGAAAGGAGAATTGAATAAAAACGATAACGAACGGAGAATTGAATAAAAAAGATAACGAAAGGAGAATTGAATAAAAACGATAACGAAAGGAGAATTGAATAAAAACGATAACGACAGGAGAACTGAATAAAAACGATAACGACAGGAGAATTGAATAAAAACGATAACGACAGGAGAATTGAATAAAAACGATGACGAAAGGAGAATTGAATAAAAACGATAACGAAAGGAGAATTGAATAAAAACGATGACGAAAGGAGAATTGAATAAAAACGATAACGAAAGGAGAATTGAATAAAAACGATAACGACAGGAGAACTGAATAAAAACGATAACGACAGGAGAATTGAATAAAAACGATGACGAAAGGAGAATTGAATAAAAACGATAACGAAAGGAGAATTGAATAAAAACGATAACGACAGGAGAATTGAATAAAAACGATGACGAAAGGAGAATTGAATAAAAACGATAACGAAAGGAGAATTGAATAAAAACGATAACGAAAGGAGAATTGAATAAAAACGATAACGAAAGGAGAATTGAATAAAAACGATAACGACAGGAGAACTGAATAAAAACGATAACGACAGGAGAATTGAATAAAAACGATAACGACAGGAGAATTGAATAAAAACGATAACGAAAGGAGAATTGAATAAAAACGATAACGACAGGAGAATTGAATAAAAACGATGACGAAAGGAGAATTGAATAAAAACGATAACGAAAGGAGAATTGAATAAAAACGATAACGACAGGAGAACTGAATAAAAACGATAACGACAGGAGAATTGAATAAAAACGATAACGACAGGAGAATTGAATAAAAACGATGACGAAAGGAGAATTGAATAAAAACGATAACGAAAGGAGAATTGAATAAAAACGATAACGACAGGAGAATTGAATAAAAACGATAACGACAGGAGAATTGAATAAAAACGATAACGACAGGAGAATTGAATAAAAACGATGACGAAAGGAGAATTGAATAAAAACGATAACGAAAGGAGAATTGAATAAAAACGATAACGAAAGGAGAATTGAATAAAAACGATAACGACAGGAGAATTGAATAAAAACGATAACGAAAGGAGAATTTAATAAAAACGATAACGAAAGGAGAATTGAATAAAAACGATAACGAAAGGAGAATTGAATAAAATCGATAACGACAGGAGAATTGAATAAAAACGATAACGAAAGGAGAATTGAATAAAAACGATAACGAAAGGAGAATTGAATAAAAACGATAACGACAGGAGAATTGAATAAAAACGATAACGACAGGAGAACTGAATAAAAACGATGACGAAAGGAGAATTGAATAAAAACGATGACGAAAGGAGAATTGAATAAAAACGATAACGAAAGGAGAATTGAATAAAAACGATAACGAAAGGAGAATTGAATAAAAACGATGACGAAAGGAGAATTGAATAAAAACGATGACGAAAGGAGAATTGAATAAAAACGATAACGAAAGGAGAATTGAATAAAAACGATAACGACAGGAGAACTGAATAAAAACGATAACGACAGGAGAATTGAATAAAAACGATGACGAAAGGAGAATTGAATAAAAACGATAACGAAAGGAGAATTGAATAAAAACGATAACGACAGGAGAACTGAATAAAAACGATAACGACAGGAGAATTGAATAAAAACGATAACGACAGGAGAATTGAATAAAAACGATAACGAAAGGAGAATTGAATAAAAACGATAACGACAGGAGAATTGAATAAAAACGATGACGAAAGGAGAATTGAATAAAAACGATAACGAAAGGAGAATTGAATAAAAACGATAACGACAGGAGAACTGAATAAAAACGATAACGACAGGAGAATTGAATAAAAACGATAACGACAGGAGAATTGAATAAAAACGATGACGAAAGGAGAATTGAATAAAAACGATGACGAAAGGAGAATTGAATAAAAACGATAACGACAGGAGAATTGAATAAAAACGATAACGACAGGAGAATTGAATAAAAACGATAACGACAGGAGAATTGAATAAAAACGATAACGACAGGAGAATTGAATAAAAACGATGACGAAAGGAGAATTGAATAAAAACGATAACGAAAGGAGAATTGAATAAAAACGATAACGAAAGGAGAATTGAATAAAAACGATAACGACAGGAGAATTGAATAAAAACGATAACGAAAGGAGAATTTAATAAAAACGATAACGAAAGGAGAATTGAATAAAAACGATAACGAAAGGAGAATTGAATAAAATCGATAACGACAGGAGAATTGAATAAAAACGATAACGAAAGGAGAATTGAATAAAAACGATAACGAAAGGAGAATTGAATAAAAACGATAACGACAGGAGAATTGAATAAAAACGATAACGAAAGGAGAATTGAATAAAAACGATAACGAAAGGAGAATTGAATAAAAACGATAACGAAAGGAGAATTGAATAAAAACGATAACGAAAGGAGAATTGAATAAAAACGATAACGAAAGGAGAATTGAATAAAAACGATAACGACAGGAGAATTGAATAAAAACGATAACGAAAGGAGAATTGAATAAAATCGATAACGACAGGAGAATTGAATAAAAACGATAACGAAAGGAGAATTGAATAAAAACGATAACGAAAGGAGAATTGAATAAAATCGATAACGACAGGAGAATTGAATAAAAACGATAACGAAAGGAGAATTGAATAAAAACGATAACGAAAGGAGAATTGAATAAAAACGATAACGAAAGGAGAATTGAATAAAAACGATAACGAAAGGAGAATTGAATAAAAACGATAACGAAAGGAGAATTGAATAAAAACGATAACGAAAGGAGAATTGAATAAAAACGATAACGACAGGAGAATTGAATAAAAACGATAACGAAAGGAGAATTGAATAAAAACGATAACGAAAGGAGAATTGAATAAAAACGATAACGACAGGAGAATTGAATAAAAACGATAACGAAAGGAGAATTGAATAAAATCGATAACGACAGGAGAATTGAATAAAAACGATAACGAAAGGAGAATTTGAATAAAAACGATAACGAAAGGAGAATTGAATAAAAACGATAACGAAAGGAGAATTGAATAAAAACGATAACGAAAGGAGAATTGAATAAAAACGATAACGACAGGAGAATTGAATAAAAACGATAACGACAGGAGAACTGAATAAAAACGATGACGAAAGGAGAATTGAATAAAAACGATGACGAAAGGAGAATTGAATAAAAACGATGACGAAAGGAGAATTGAATAAAAACGATGACGAAAGGAGAATTGAATAAAAACGATAACGAAAGGAGAATTGAATAAAAACGATAACGAAAGGAGAATTGAATAAAAACGATAACGACAGGAGAATTGAATAAAAACGATAACGACAGGAGAACTGAATAAAAACGATGACGAAAGGAGAATTGAATAAAAACGATGACGAAAGGAGAATTGAATAAAAACGATGACGAAAGGAGAATTGAATAAAAACGATGACGAAAGGAGAATTGAATAAAAACGATAACGAAAGGAGAATTGAATAAAAACGATAACGAAAGGAGAATTGAATAAAAACGATAACGAAATTGGAAAAAAAGATGATTGAAAGATAAATTGCTAAAAAAAATATGGAATAAAAATAACAATTTAAATGATAACGAAATGGAATCATAACGAAATGAGAATTGAATAAAATAACGATATCGAAATTGGAAAAAAGGATGATAAGTTGATAAAAGGTGAAAGTTGAAAGATAAATTGCTAAGAAAATATGGAATAAAAATAACGATTTAAAACGATAACGAACATGTTCGCAACGTTTGACTCGGCTGTTGTCATGTTTGCCGAGACGTCCAAACTACTCCTGGATGTGACGTTGGGCAAAAACCGACAACTGGTGGATCGGAAACAGGCAATTAGAAATCGGGACGAACTTCAGTTGGCTCCGCTCTTTTTATGACGAACGGCAACTTCTAATTGGTTTGTTGTGTGGTTCGACGTTGAAAAGGGCGGAGCATGTGACGTCAGACTACATAACCAACCAATTAGAAGTTGCCGTTCGTCATAAAAAGGGCGGAGCCAACTGATATTCGTCCCGATTTCTAATTGCGTGTGGATCGGAGCCGAACAGAACAACGAACACAATTTGTTAGATAGAAATGTTCGGAAAAACTGTCCACATTGTTCGCGAACAGTGTTTGATTCGTTTGTTCTCTTCTAGTTTGGACCTGGCTTTAGGTGTAAACCCACCTTTTAGACCTTTGTTGCAAAGCCGAACAAAATAAGTTAATTTAATGAGAATTTCGTTTTTGTTTTTTCTGTTTCCGCTTTCTCAGCCATTAAAGTCAATGGTCTTTTAATTATTCTTAAATAAGAAATTTTTTCCTCACAGAAAATTAAGAAAAAAACAATTTATTCATGCAAATCAGTTACGAATTTTAGCAATTGTAATTTATTTATTAATTAATACATTTTTAGTGAAAAATAAAACAAAATTAGCTCAAATTTGTTCTAAATTTCTTAAAAGTTGTTTTTGTCGTTTTTTTTTCAATTCAGGAAGTTAAAAAGAAAGTTATTTTAATTGTTTACATTTGCTTTTGCAATTTAAAACATTTAATTTAAAGTTAAATTTAGCAAAATATATACAGTGCTGTGACAATAGCATACTTTGCACTTTGAACTCTCCTCAGCAGGGTTCTAACATAAATTATTCCTGTATTTTTTATATGTTGATACCCTTTTCGGAGTGTTGAAGTTGAAGTTTTAAGATCCAAATTTAATATGGAAACTCCGCCTTTGAACTTTAACCCGATTTCTGAGCTCATAAGTTTGAGTGAGGTTTGGTCAAGTTTCATTATGAACTTGGTTTAGCGATTGTGACTGAGTTTGAGTGAGTTTCAGCTTGATTGAGTTTGAAAGAGTTTCAGTTTTTGAGCGAGTGGCAGTTTTCCGAGCAAGGGGCAGTTTTTTGATCGAGCGGCAGTTTTTCTATTGAGCAGCATTTTTCGAGCGAGTTGTAGTTTTTTTTTGGAGCAAGTTCCTGTTTTTGAGGGTGTGGTAGTTTTTCGAGTAAGTTGCTGTTTTTCGAGCGAGTTGTATTTTTTCGTACATGTGTCAGTTTTTCAAGCGAGTTGCAATATTGTGAGTGGCAGTTTTTCGAGCGAGGTTTAGTGTTTCGAGCGAGTTTTAGTGTTTCAAGCGAGTAGCAGTTTTTTTTAAAGCGAATGGCAGTTATTGAGCGATTTGCAGTTTATCAAGCGAATTGTAGTTTATCATACGAGTGGCAGTTTATCGAGCGAGTTGCTGTTTTTCGAGCGAGTGGCTGTTTTTCGAGCAAGTTGTAGTTTATCGAGCGAGTGGCAGTTTTCCACCGAGGGACAGTTCGAGCAAGTTGTAGTTTTCGAGCGAGTCGCTGTTTTTCGAGCAAGTTGCAGTTTTTCGAGCGAGTTGTAGTAGTTTATCGAGCGAGTGACAGTTTGTAGAGTGAGTCGTAGGTTTTCAATTTATTCAGTCGTTAATAAATTCAATTTTACTTTGTTCGTGTCCGTAACTGTTCTCCGTATAATTCATTTAAACACATTTAACTTGAATTGATTTAACTGCAATGTAGAGAGATAAGGTATAAAGAGTCCTTCTGCAGTTAACCTTTAAATGACATTTAATTCTTTCAGAGACTAAATATTAAAAAAAAAATATGTACAACTTTGAAAGAACAGAAAGTTTTGTAAAATTTCTTAAAATTAAAATCAACAAAAGTTGCCTTGATTTGGATAGAAAATGGAGGGGGGAGGAGGAGGAGGAAAGAAGGGGGGGGGGCAATGGGGCTTGGCCCTAGTAAGACCTAAATACCAAAACCAGGTATGCAAAATACGCCTGTGTGACGTCATCAACGATTATTATTCATAACAACAAAACACCCTTGTTTTCATTATTCGCGCCATTTATTTGAGGAGGTTGCCCGTGGCGCTTTTTGCGCGTTGCACGGGCACCTTTTTATTATTGATTGACAGCTAGCTTTTTTATGTGTGTGTGAACGTGTTGAAGTTAAGTTAGAGTTGGGGTGCCGCCTTTATTTCTGATAAGATTTTGAATAAAATTAGGTCATTATGTCTGAAATATTTTTACAAGAACAACCTTGAAAAAATGGCCGCCAGATTTTTTTTATTTCTTCTCATATTTAAGATAAAAGAGGAGAGAGAAGAAAAAAACTTGTTTAATTACCGTTTTAGAAAAGAATTTCAGTTGACAATTTTGTATTTAAATTGTCGTGTAATTTTTAGTCAAAAAAGGTATTGTGATTTTACAGGGTGGAGTTTTTTTTTTCTTCTTTCCTCAGAAGCATGAACATTTTTATACACCCTGTATTTTTAATATACATATTTAGAAAATTACAGGGTGTGCTTTTAAGAAGAAATTTCAACAGGCAATTAGAAAACGGGACGAACTTCAGTTGGCTCCGTTCTTTTTATGACGAACGGCAACTTCTAATTGGTTTGTTGTGTGGTTCGACGTTGAAAAGGACGGAGCATGTGACGTCAGCCACTACATAACAAACCAATTAGAAGTTGCCGGTTCTCATAAAAAAGAAACGGAGCCAACTTCTGTTCATCTCGTTTTCTAATTGCCTGTTTTTTCTGGACAGGCAATTAGAAAACGGGATAAACAGAAGTTGGCTCCGTTTCTTTTTTATGAGAACCGGCAACTTCTAATTGGTTTCATTTTTCAAACTGAATTATTAAATTGTTTATTTTGTAAGATATTGCAATGAAAAAACTTTTAACATAAATCTTTTACCTTTCTAGTTTTGAAAACAATTTGAATTTTTTTTTTCATAATGTTTTTTTTTTAAAAAAAACGTTTGCTTGACGTTTTTGCGTCCAAATTTTACCAAAAAAAAGACGTCTATGGAGCATAACTAGTTGCTGCAGTGGCGCCATCTGGTAAGACAAAAACAAAATAAATATCTATAGAGCCACCTTAAAGTATAAGTTTTTATAGGATCATTTTCAAACTGACATTAAAAAAAACGTTCGCTTGACGTTTTTCGTCCAAATTTTACAAAAAAAAACGTCTATGGAGCATAACATTAGCTACTGCAGTGGCGCCATCCGGTGAGACTAAATCAAAATAAATATCTCTAGAGCCACCTTAAAGTAGGATCATTTTCAAACTGACATTAAAAAAACGTTCGCTTGACGTTTTTACGTCCAAATTTTACAAAAAAAAAACGTCTATGGAGCATAACATTAGCTACTGCAGTGGCGCCATCTGGTGAGACAAAAACAAATTAAATATATCTAGAGCCACCTTAAAGTAGGATCATTTTCAAACTGGTATAAAAACGTTCGTTTGACGTTTTTACGTCCAAATTTTCGAAAAACACTATTAACATTAATAACATTAACATTAGCTACTACAGTGGCGCCATCTGATGGGACAAAATCAAAATAAATATCTATAAAGCCAACTTAACACGAAAAAACTTATTTCGTGTTAAACGGTGTTCCATTGCATATATATCTATGGACGTGATTGTTCCACCGCTGAATAAATCGATGAATAACGGAGAATGTGCGGTTTTTTCAAATAAGACACTCCCTTGGCTTATCTGATGATAAGAGAGAGAGAGAGAGAGAGAGAGAGAGAGAGAGAGAGAGGAAGAGAGAGAGAGAGAGAGAGAGAAAGAGTAAGAAAGAGAGAGAGAAAGAGAGAGAGAGAAAGAGTAAGAAAGAGATAGAGAGAAAGAGAGAGATAGAGAGAAAGAGAGAGAGAGAGAGAGAGAAAGAGAGAGAGAGAGAGAGAGAGAGAGAGAGAGAGAGAGAGAGAGAGAGAGAAAGAGAGAGAGAGAGAAAGAAAGACAGAAAACAAAAGGAAAAATAAATGTTTTGTTTTCGTTACGCCATAAATTTATAATAATTTTATAATCAGATTTAGTGAAATTGATATTAAATTTGAATTTGTGTTTTTGTTTTTAGTTTTCTTAAAAAAAAATGGGGACAAAATATGTATTTTAAATATTTCGAGTAAGAAAAACAGGATATAAAATGGCGGATTAAATGACGTCATAACTTTGGTGGGTTGTGGTTTAGATTTTGACTGATGGTGGCGACCCAACCCTCCCATTGTTTTATATGAAGGGGTGGGGCCCCACCATAATGACACTTTAAAGTCATGGAGGGAGGGGGGGCCTGCTTATAGAAAAAAAATGACATTGCAGAAAATTGTTTCTTGTAATTTCACTCTTCAGTTTTCAGGTTACTCTTCTAGTTTCTAAAACACTTTCAGGTTTCTCGTCGGTCGTTTATATTTTAAAACCAGGATTGAGTCATGATTACTCTTCTAGTTTCTAAAACGCTTTCAAGAGTTTCTCGTATGAGTTTTATATTTTAAAATGAAGTTTGAGTCATCATGATTACTCTTCTAGTTTCTAAAACACTTTCAGGTTTCTCGTCGGTCGTTTATATTTTAAAACCAGGATTGAGTCATGATTACTCTTCTAGTTTCTAGAACACTGAAAAGAGTTTCTCGTATGAGTTTTATATTTTAAAATGAAGTTTGAGTCATCATGATTACTCTTCTAGTTTCTAAAACACTTTCAGGTTTCTCGTCGGTCGTTTATATTTTAAAACCAGGATTGAGTCATGATTACTCTTCTAGTTTTTAAAACACTTTCAAAGAGTTTCTCGTAGGAGTTTTATATTTTAAAATGAAGTTTGAGTCATCATGATTACTCTTCTAGTTTCTAAAACACTTTCAGGTTTCTCGTCGGTCGTTTATATTTTAAAACCAGGATTGAGTCATGATTACTCTTCTAGTTTCTAAAACACTGAAAAGAGTTTCTCGTATGAGTTTTATATTTTAAAATGAAGTTTGAGTCATCATGATTACTCTTCTAGTTTCTAAAACAATTTCAGGTTTCTCGTAGGACTTTTATACTTTAAAACCAAGATTGAGTCATCATGATATTACTCTTCTAGTTTCTAAAACACTTTCAAAGAGTTTCTCGTAGGAGTTTTATATTTTAAAATCAGGATTGAGTTATCAAGATTACTCTTCTAGTATCTAAAACAACTTGAAGTTGTTGTTTTTAAATGTTGAGAGAGTAACCAGGTAAAGTTCTAGGCAACCAGAGAGTTCTGAGGTTACTCTTCTAGTTTTTAAAACAAGTTGAAGTTATTTAAAATGTTGAGAGAGTAACCATAATAACTCAATCCTGATTTTAAAGTGTAAAACTCCTACGAGAAACTCTTTGAAAGTGTTTTAGAAACTAGAAGACTCTTAAGAGTAACCTGAAAACTCTCTGAGAGTCAAAAATGATGATGACACTAGGTGGTTACTCTCTCTCAGCATTTTAAAAAACAACTTCAACTTGTTTTAGAAACTAGAAGCGTAACCTGAGAACTCTTTGGTTACCATAGAGTTTTACCTGGTTACTCTCAAGTATTTAAGAAACTTCAAGCTGTTTTAGAAACTAGAAGAGTAATCATGATGACTCATTCCTGATTTTAAAGTATAATCTAATATACCTCTTGAAAGTGTATTAGAAACTAGAGGAGTAATCTGAGAACTCTTTGGTTACCATAGAATTTTACCTGGTTACTCTCTAAGCTGTTTTAGAAACTAGAAGAGTAATCACGATGATTCAATCCTGATTTTAAAGTATAAAAGTCCTACGAGAAACATTTGAAAGTGTTTTAGAAACTAGAAGACTCAAAAAGTAACCTGAGAGTCAAAAATGATGATGACACTCTAGACTCTCTGTCTCTCATTCTTTCAGCATTTTTAAAAAAAAAAACTTCAACTTGTTATAGAAACTAGAAGAGTAACCTGAGAACTCTCTGGTTACCATAGAATTTTACCTGGTTACTTTTAAGTATTTAAGAAACTTCAAGCTGTTTTAGAAACTAGAAGAGTAACCTCAGAACTCTTTGGTTACCATAGAATTTGATCTGGTTACTCTAAGTATTTAAGAAACGTCAAGCTGTTTTAAAAACTAGAAGAGTAATCATAATGACTCAATCCTGATTTTAAATTATAATTTAATATAACTCTTGAAAGTGTATTAGAAACTAGAAGAGTAACCTGAGAACTCTCTGATAACCCTAGAACTTTACCTGGTTCCACTCTAAGCATTTTAAACACCATAAATTGTTTTAGAAACTAGAAGAGTAACCTGAGAACTCAATCCTGATTTTAAAGTATAATTTAATATATAACTCTTGAAAGTGTATTAAAAACTAGAAGAGTAACCTGAGAACTCTGTGGTAACCCTTGAACTTTACCTGGTTACTCTCTAAGCATTTTTTAAAAAAAATTTCAAACTTGTTTTAGAAACTAGAAGAGTAATCATTGTAGTGTCATCCAGTTAATTATCATTACATGTGACTTTCAGGTGTGTGTGTACCTCGTTTCTTACTAATTTCTAATTGGAACACACACAACTGAGTAATAGTGTAAAATAAACTATATAATGAAAAAATAGACAAAATGTTCAGTCATTTTTTTTATTTTCTAGAAAAAAAAATTCCTTTTTAGAGAAATATAAACCAAGAAGCCCAAAAAAAAAAGGTAAGATTTCTAGATTTCTAAGTTGATATCTAAATGGAGGAGAAATAAGGTCAACCAATGGGAATTAAGGGGGGTTTACATTGTATATAAGTGAGTGTATCTCAGCGGCCAGCGGTCAGAATGCTGTCTCAGCATACAACTGAGCACATCACCTGTTGTTCATAATTAATAATTAATAATTAATAATTTCATTCTTCTTCTTAATGGAGTTTATGTGACATTTTTTTTTATTTTTCAAGTCTCCGGTTTTTTTTTTTCTTCTTCAAAGGAAAAAAAAAAACAATTGGATTTTGTGTTTTATTTTATTTTGAAAGTTTTTTTAGTGAATTTTTTTTTTTTAAAAAAAAATTATTAATAATTTTGGCGAAAAAAAAATATATATTTTTTTACAAAAAAATCGCAGAGAAAAAAAAAACAATGGTTTTACGGTAAGTTTTTTAAATTTAGAGATATTTTTAGTTGATATTTATTAACTAAATTATTATTTCTTTGTTTTATTTCTCAGTATTTTTCATCATAAACTCAAAAGTATTTTTTTTTATAAACTAGAAGGGGTAGCTTATTTCACTTTAAGGGTAATTTTCATGTTTTGATATCGTTCAAAATAAACTTTTTATGTCTAGTTTAAAAGAAGAAAAAAAAACTTGGATTTTGTGTTATATTTTATTTTGAAAGTTTTTTTAGTGAAAAAAAAAAATATATTTTTTACAAAAAAATTCGCAGAGAGAAAAAACAATGGTTTTACGCGTAAGTTTTTAAATTTAGAGATATTTTTAGTTGATATTTTTAACTAAATTATTATTTTTTTCAGTATTTTTCATCATAAACTAGAAAGTGTTTTTTTAGAAACTAGAAGGGGTAGCTTATTTCACTTAAGGGTAATTTTCAT
Organism: Brachycybe producta; assembly: GCA_036925085.1. Classification (NCBI taxonomy): domain Eukaryota; kingdom Metazoa; phylum Arthropoda; class Diplopoda; order Playtdesmida; family Andrognathidae; genus Brachycybe; species Brachycybe producta. Next base: position 779,576 of record JAUPFP010000063.1, read on the forward strand.
GTTTTGATATCATTCAAAATAAACTTTTTATGTGAAGCAGACGATATTTTTAAAATTTTTGTTCATAAAATAATAAATTTTGAAAAATATATCAAACATGAAAATACTGTGAAGTGATTCAGCTACCTTTCTAGTTTCTAACACACTTTCCATTTCTCATTAGTAATTGCTTTTCTGACAAAAAAAAAAATTAAAGAAATTTTGATTTCTTTAAATTTTTTTCAAAATTTCTTTAAAAAATATTGAAAATTCTTAATTTTTGTTCAACTTCGAAGCATGCAGACGATATTTTTTAAATTTTTAGTCTGTCGAAAGTTTATTTTGAAAGATATCAAAACTAATGGAAATATGTGTCCTTAAATGAGTCAGCTACCCTTCTAGTTTCTAAAACACTTTCATTTTCATCTTAAGGTGGCTTTGTTTAATGTGGTTTTAAAGTGTAAACGCATCTTGAACTCTTTCATTATTTTTGTCTTTCAGGAGAGAAACTTTACTGTGTTTTAGAAACTAGAAGGGTAACACTTAAGGGTATTTTCATCATTGATATCTTTCAAAATAAGCTTTTTATCTTAGGTTTTTTATGATATTTTTTTAATTTTTGTTCTATAAAAAGTTTATTTTGAAAGATATCAACATAAAAATGCTCTGAAGTGATTGAGCTACCCTTCTAGTTTCTAAAATACATTCAAAACTAGTTTAAAACACAAAAACAAAAGTAATAATTTTAAAAGTCATTAAAATTTGCATTTATTTTGGAAACTTTGGAAATTTTTTTTAATGAAAAAATTAAAAAAATTACCAAAGTTTCAAAAATAATTTTTTTTCAAATTACAACTTATTTAAAAAAAAGTAATTTAATTAACGTAATTAATTAATTTCATCAAGTTTTATATTATTTGAGTTTTAATATTCATTTATTTTGTGTTTTTTTTAATTATTTTTATTAATTTGAAAATATTTTTAGGATTGAGTTTTTTTCTCTTAATGGTTTATTCATAATAAATCTGACCTTTAACCTTATACAGTTTAAAGGTCAGGTTTATTATAAAAATATATATTTTGAATTACAAAAAAAAATTTGATGTTAATATTTTTTAATTTTTATTAAAATTAACATTTTAATTAATTTTTTATTTCGTAAAAATATGAATTAAAACGACTGATTTTAAATTTATAAAAATAATAATAAACAAAATAAACTTAAATTCAGACTTCTTAATGTAAATTTTTATGAAATATTAATAGAAATTAATTAAATTAAAAAATATTAATAAAAAATTAATTAAATTAAAAAAATATTAATAAAAATAAACTAAATTAAAAAATATTAATAAAAATTAATTAAATTAAAAAATATTAATAAAAATGCACTAAATTAAAAATATTAATAAAAATGAACTAAATTAAAAATATTAATAAAAATGAACTAAATTAAAAATATTAATAAAAATAAACTAAATTAAAAAATATTAATAAAAATTAATTAAATTAAAAAATATTAATAAAAATGAACTAAATTAAAAAATATTAATAAAAATTAATTAAATTAAAAAATATTAATAAAAATGAAGTAAATTTAAAAAAAAAATATTAATAAAAATTAATTAAATTAAAAATATTATAAAAAATAAATTTAAAAAAATATTAATAAAAATGAACTAAATTTAAAAAAATATTAATAAAAATGAACTAAATTTAAAAAAAATATTAATAAAAATTAAATTAAAAAATACTAATAAAAATATTACCATAAAATCAATTTTTTTGTAATTTAACCAAATATTTGCTCTTTATTATAAATAAATTTAAAATGAGACTTTTTAATGTATATTTATTTATTTTTATGAACAAAAAAAGTAATTTTATGGACTTTCTAGTTTTGTTTTATGAAATTGAAAGTAATTTACTATATTTTATTTTACAAAAAAATGCTTTTATGCTAATTTTGTTCAGTTAAAATGCGTTTTTTTTATAATTTTAGTTATTTAAAAGGGGGCGCTTTTTTAATTTTTAAAATTTGCGTGATGAAATTAATTCTGGTTTGTTCTATATATTTTTTATGATGTTTATTAATTTGGTTTTCCTGTTGTGTTTGTGTTTGGTTAACTATGACTTAGTTAAGTGCAAAAAATAAGGGAATAATGATTTTCTAATGATAGGCCAATGATCTTTTTTCTATTCTATTCTATTATTATTATTGATAGGTTTAATAACAAAGGGGGAAAAAATAGGCATTTTTATCATTGATATACCTGTCATTACCAGGCAATGAGAAATTTATAACAAGGTTTTAATAATTTTCATAATTTCCTCATAACAGACAATAATAAGGTCATACATTGATCATCTGTAAGGGAAATTATTATTAACATTAAATTACATACACATGTGGTCTACATATAATTGATAATTTAATGAAAAGGAATTTTTTTGAAACTAATTTTCAAGAAATATTTCTTTTTATTTTGAAGAAATAATTAATTTTTGAAGAAATTTCAGCGAAATTTTTTTGAAGAAATTTAAAAGAAATTTCTAGAATTTTTAAGAATATTTTTTTGAATAGTTTTTTTTTTTATAAAAAGAAAAAACAATTTTTTAAAGAAATTTTTAATATTTTTTTAAAGAAAATTTGTATATTTTTTTAAAATATTTTTTAATATTTTTAAAGAAAATTTGCAAAAAAAAAATGAAAGAAATTTTGAAAAAAATGAAAGAAATTTTGAAAAAAATGAAAGAAATTTAAAAAAAAAAAATTCCAGAAATTTTGAAAAAAATAATAAAATTTTGAATATTTTTTAAAAAAAATTTTGAAAAAAATAATAAAATTTTGAATATTTTATAAAAGAAATTTTGAAAAAAATTATAGAAATTTTGAAAAAAAATGAAAGAAATTTTGAAAAAAATGACAGAAATTTTGTAAAAAGAAATTCAGAAATTCAGAAATTTGGAAATTCAGAAATTCAGAAATTCAAAAAATTTAAAAATTAAAAAAAATTATAGAAATTAAAAAAAATTAAAGAAATTTTTGAAAAAAATAAAGAAATTTAAAAAAAAATTAAGGACATTTTTTTTTTTAAAAATAAAGAAATTTTGAACAAAAATTAAGAAAATTTTCAATATTTTTTAAAAGAAATTTTGGAAAAAAATTTAAAGAAATAAAAATTTCTTTAATTTTTTTTGTCAGAAAAGCAATTACTAATGAGAAATGGAAAGTGTGTTAGAAACTAGAAGGGTAGCTGAATCACTTCACAGTATTTTCATGTTTGATATTTTTCAAAATTTATTATTTTATGAAAAATATCGTCTGCTTGAAGTTGATTTCATTTTCAAACTTGACATAAAAAAGTTTATTTTGAAAGATATCACCATGGAAAAATACCCTTACATGATTAAGCTACCCTTCTAGTTTTTAAAACACGTTCAAATTTCTTTTAATTTTTTGTCTGAAACCAATTTTAAGACGAAAAATTACATAATGTTTTGGTGTTTATAGTAAATTTTATCCTAATTAATAGGGCTCGAATTTGTATGCAATATCCAGCGAATCTTTTTCAATCTGTGGCCCAAGAGCCAATTTATGTAAAATAATCATTACCAATAGAGCAACGGCTATTATACCTTTTCTAGTCAATAAAAGGTTGTTAGAGGCTAGATATCAGCTGTCAACAAGAGTTTTAGCCTCTCTAACCAGGTGTTTTTGATTGAAAAATCATAACTTGATCTTAAATGGAATTTTTACTTTACATAAATTGGCTCTTGGGCCACACATTGAGAAACATTTGGCTTTATATTGCATACAAATCCGAGCCCTACTAATTAATATTCTGATGATTAATTTGACACGCGAAAAAATTAGGGTGTTTTTAATTATTTGACCGAACCTGGCCTCATAGTTTTAATAACAAATTAATTTATTAATTACTAGAATTTGTAATTAATAATATTATATATCGGTTAGTAAGAATTAAATTTTGTAATGTTGAAAAAAAAAATATATCTAATTTTAATATTATTAAATGTGTTGTTGTTGGAGACACACACGGAAATAATTTAATATGTATTTTAAATGAAAAAAAATAAGTAGAGCGTTAAGAAAAATAACTAAAAAAAAAAACACCATTGGTATTTCATCTTTATTCAAGTCTGTCTTTTTTATTATTCAAAAAATTATTTTATGAAATGGTGGAGGTGGTTACACAATTTAATATTTCATTTTAAACTTTTTTTTCTCTCTTTTCGGAATTATGGTTTAAAGTGAAAAGAAGCAATTTACTTGGAATGTGAAAATTTTACTTGCTATTTTATTTTGTTTTTTATAATAGTGTATTTTATAATAGTATATTTTATAATAGTATATTTAAAAAAAAGGGAATTCTAACTCTGAATTTGAATGTGAATTTCTTTAATGTAAATTGGTTTTAAAATCTAAACTTTCATTTATTTAACTCTCAAAGGGTGCTGACAGTTTACTAATAGGTTTATTATTATCCAAGAGAGTTTTCTCGTAGAATTTCTTAAGTTACCGTAACTTGCAAAGTTTAGTGTTTTGAAAGTGGATTAAATTTATTCAAGGTTTATTGATTTTTCTTGAAAGTTGATTTATTATTTTCTTGAAAGTTGATTTATTATTTTCTTGAAAGTTGATTTATTATTTTCTTGAAAGTTGATTGATTTTCTTGAAATTTTACTGAGTTTCTTTAAAGAAGCTCATTAAACTTTCAAGTGTACTGCATTTCTTGAAAGTTTGTTGGGTTTCTTGAAAGTTTGTTGGGTTTCTTGAAAGTTTGTTGGATTTCTTGAAAGTTTATTGGGTTTCTTGAAAGTTTGTTGGGTTTCTTGAAAGTTTGTTGGGTTCCTTGAAAGTTTGTTGGGTTTCTTGAAAGTTTGTTGGATTTCTTGAAAGTTTGTTGGGTTTCTTGAAAGTTTGTTGGATTTCTTGAAAGTTTGTTGGATTTCTTGAAAGTTTGTTGGGTTTCTTGAAAGTTTATTGGGTTTCTTGAAAGTTTATTGGGTTTCTTGAAAGTTTGTTGGGTTTCTTGAAAGTTTGTTGGGTTTCTTGAAAGTTTGTTGGGTTTCTTGAAAGTTTGTTGGGTTTCTTGAAAGTTTGTTGGGTTTCTTGAAAGTTTGTTGGGTTTCTTGAAAGTTTGTTGGGTTTCTTGAAAGTTTGTTGGATTTCTTGAAAGTTTGTTGGGTTTCTTGAAAGTTTGTTGGGTTTCTTGAAAGTTTGTTGGGTTCCTTGAAAGTTTGTTGATTTTCTTGAAAGTTTTTCTTTAGGTTTATTGAGTTTCTTTAAAGTTTACAAACTGCCTTTAAATGATTATTGATTGTTTTAAAAGTTTCTTAAGTGTCTTTAAAGTTAACAGAATGCATAAGATATCTACATAGAGCGACTGTTCTAGTTTTTAACACTTTCAATTTCTTCTTAGTTAAACACAACAAAAATCAATCATCTTAAAATATACAGTTTATTAAAACAAAACGTAATATACATTAAAAATAAACTATATTAAAAATTACAAATGTTAAGAAATAGTAAAAGCAAAACTAAATTATTAATTATTTATTATGCAAGTTTTTTTTTTGGTTAAAAACAATAATAAAACTTAATTTAATTGTAAATATTAATCAAATTTATTACTAAGTTAAATTTTGATAATTGAAAATTTAACTAGTTATATAAAATTAATAATTTTGTTTGTGACATTCACTTTATATTCTGAGGCCTAATTTTGACCCTGACCTTGTTATTTTTTTTAACTTAAAAAAAAAGTAGTCTACTTTTTAAGGGCTGGGCCTTTTCATCTTTTTAAAAGAGATTCGTGAAGAGAGAGAGAGAGAGAGAGAGAGAGAGAGAGAGAGAGAGAGAAAGAGAAAGATCATGAAGTTTATAAATTCCCGGAAGTGTTTGCTCTTCTTTTAAACAATAAACGTTTGTATGAACCTTGGATGTGGTTGGGATATTTATTAACAATGCAATTTAGGTTAAGATTGTTCAATTCCGAAATTAAAATTATACAAAAAAAAAACAGTTATGTCACTCTTTAAAAAAAATAGTTTTCAAAACTTAACAATGTTACAAAATAAACTACAAAAAAAAAACATTTAATTCTTTGTTTGAAAAAAAAGGTTTTTTTAGGAGGCTGCTACATCGCAAAATTAGTTCGAAAAATCTCCGCAAAGAGCGCTAGCATCGTTTTTCTATTGAGCCCCATAGATCCCAATCTTAAAGAAAAAACGTTAATTTTTAAAATTTACAGCAGTCGCGGCGGCAATATGTTTATTTTTTATATTTAAAGTTGTCCAATTTTGATGGTTCAAAGTGCAATGTGCACCTTAAATATATGCTAATCGAGTGATAGAATGACAAAAAATTGGAAAGTGCGGTTCTATTTTTTTAAAAATATTTCAAAATCGCGAATTTCTTACTCTTATGTTAAACTCCATTGAGTAAGCTCAAATAAGAAAAAAAAAACATCCATTAAAATGCGCGTAAAAATACGTAAAAATAATTTTCAAAAACCACAATTAAACCACAGTGAAGCCAACACATTGGTGCACGTGCTGTATTTTTTTCTGGTTTTTTAAAATTATTTTTAGGTATTTTTACTAGCATTTTAATGGATGTTTCTTTCTTACGAAGTTCGTACTCAATGGAGTTTAACATAAGAGTTAGACATTTGCGATTTTGAAATAGTTTTTAAAAATGGAACAACACTTTCCAATTTTTTGTCATTCTATCACTAGATCAGCATATATTTAAAGTGCAGATTGCACTTTGAACCATCAAAATTGGACAACTTTAAATATGAAAAATAAACATATTGCCGCCTCGACTGTGTAAATTTTGAAAATTAACATTTTTTTCTTTAACATCGGGTCTATGGGCTCAATAGAAAACGATGCTAGCGCTCTTTGCGGAGATTTTTCGAAGTAATTTTGTGATGTAGCCTCTTAACTCATTCATTTATAAATTTGTTTCTTTGAGAAAATTATTAGTTGAAATAACAATTGAAATCGTTTTGAAAGTTTAAACACAGTTTTTTTAAAAAAAAAGCGATTAAATTTAGTTACATGTATGCGGAATCAGTCAATCTGCAGATTACCTAGGCAATCTGCAAAACAACCAACCTACTAGTGAATCTGCAAAATATCCAACCTGCTAGTGAATCTGCAAAATTCAATACATTTCAGGTGTTGAATTTTGGTAAATTTAACTGTGGTTAATTTAACTGATATATTCTTTTTTTTTTTAAACAAACAAACATAGTTAACTAACCCATTAACTGTTTACCTGATTATAAATCAATCATTCAATTGGTTTATAATTAGGTATGAAAATAATTTTTCTGCCTGATTCGAAACACCCAATTTTGGTAATGGACATAAAATTAAGGTTGGTACATAACTGGAATTTAATTTTAACTGTGGTTGAAATTACTAGAAATGCAATGAAATGCATCAACGGTGCATTTAACCGGTTGTTAGTTTTGACTAAATGGTGAATTAACTAATGAGGTCAAGCCTACATTTGAAGGTTAAAACCGGCATTTTCGACTTATATTTATGTTGGCGGGTTTTTTTTTTGCTTTTTTTTCTGCTTTGAGGCAAACAACAAATCAGAACAACAATAACAACAACTGACAATGTTGTTGTTGTTGTTTTCTATTGCAGTTAACCTCTTTGAATCACAATTCTAATATTATCCTTATTGCTAATTTCTTAAAAAGTCTTGTTATCTTTGATTTTAATCTCAAGACTCAATAGAAACGACATTTTTGCAGCCATATTGTTAACAAAATGGCCGCCATTGCTGTTTACTTTATGTTGAATTTATAATTTACACATTTCCTTCTGGTTGTGAACAATTTCAATGAGAGGCAGCCTCAATTTAATACCCAGTACACACCTGATAATTTAAATGCATTTAAATAATAAATGTGTTCTACAGAGCCCTGTGAAGGACAAACAAACAATATATCGAATTCAATTTATTCAGTTAATAATCTGAAAATATTGAGAGTTAATACTTAAATATAATACATTATAATAAACTATTGGCAAAATATTGATTATTTCAATTTAAAATATTAATAATTAAAGTCAATTTTTAATTTGGTTCATGTCCTTAACTGGATTCCGTATAATTCACCTAAACACATTTAATTTGAATTCATTTAACTCGTGTGTGGACACAGGTATAAGGCTCCCTATAACAATTATAAATAGTACAAACTTATACAGGCATTTAGAAATCGGGAAGAACTTCAGTAGGCTCCGCCCTTGTTATCACGAATGCAACGTCTAATTGGTTGGTTATGTAGTCTGACGTCACATGCTCTCCACCCTCTTCAACGTCGAACCACACAACAAACCAATTAGAAGTTGCCGTTGTCATAAAAAGAGCGGAGCCAACTGAAGTTCTTCCCGATTTCTAAATGCCTGTCAAACACATACATGAAGTAAATTGCAATTGTGGCCATTTTGTTAACGAAATGGCTGCTAATGCCAGTCTTTATTGCCCGAATTTTCAGTGAGGCATTCTTCTTAGAAGAAAATCTGCATTTTGACTGCCATTTTGCAAAACAAAATGGCTGCCAAAATGCAGATTTTTTTCCTAATAGGTAGAAAATAGAAAGAGACAAAACTCCATTACACTTCTAACAAACAAAATGGCCGCCAATGCCGCGTTTTATTCATATTTGTTATTTCGACGTTCTTTATTGCCTTGAATTCTGAGTGAGGCATTCTCAGGCAAAAAGAAAGTGCATTTTTTGGCCATTTTGTTTGCAAAATGGCTGCCAAAATGCAGATTTTTTTCCTATTAGCTAGAAAATAGAAAGAACAAAAAATCCATTACACTTCTAACAAACAAAATGGCCGCCAATGCCGTGTTTTATGGATATTTGTCATTTCGACGTTCTTTATTGTCTTGAATGCTGAGTGAGGCATTCTCAGGCTAAAAGAAAGTGCATTTTTTGGCCATTTTGTTTGCAAGATGGCTGCCAAAATGCAGCAGATTTTTTTTCTCTTCTTCTTCTTAATGGCTTCAAAATGGAAACAGACAAAACTACATAAATAACACTTTCGCCTAATTACACTTAAGTATGTTTAATTATAAAGTAGTGTCAAATTATCACTTAAGTGATTTTTTTCGAGAGTGAAGTAAATTATCGAGAGACCTGTTTCTGTTTCAGTGAGGCTAAATGTCTCTCTTTAATTAGGTTTCTATTCCATTTTCTTCAAACCGGTTGCATACGAAATTTTATTGCCAATATTTAACTTGTTCTTGTTTACCTTTAAAATTAAATTATCTTTGAAATTCTTAAGTTAAATTTCATTTTAAATTTTATTGATATTTTTTTTAAAGAAAACCCCCCTTTAGAACTTTTACGGAGGCCTGAACTGTAGAGAGAAAGTATTTTTATCTTTAAAATATTCAAAAAATTTCCGAAAAACGCCCAGTGTTACATTTTTTGAAAATGAAATTTGAATAAATTTCAATTTATTATTTTTTTTATTATCAGTTTTTTTTCCGCGCCGCGTCATCGTCAGCTATTAAGCTGACGATGACGCGGCGCGGAAAAAAAAACTGGCTCCCAAACAAAATGCATGTAAATGAATGGAGCTTCCGGTCCATTTGGACGGAAGCGCGGAAAAACGCGGCGCGGCACCGCTCTGGAAAAAGTTTGGAACTTCTTGAAGTCCGGAGTCCTCAAGGTTTGATTCTAGGGCTGGCGACGTTTTCAAAAAAATCGAAATCGGTCCGATATTTTTTAAAAAAAAAATCGATTTTTAACATTTTTTTTTTTCGATATTTCGATTTTTTTCGATATATCAATATTTCATTAAAAATATCGAAATATCGAAAATTTTGCTAGCTACAACTTGTATACACACGAGTTAAATGAATTCAAATTAAATGTGTTTAGGTGAATTATACGGAATCCAGTTAAGGACATGAACACCAAATTAAAAATTGACTTTATTATTAATATTTTAAAATTGAAATACTAAATCAATATTTTAATGTCAATAGTTTATTTAATTATATTTAAGTCAATTAACTCAATATTTTCAGATTAATTAACTGAATTAAATTGAATTCGACATATTGTTTGTTTGTCCTTCACAGGACACTGTAGAAAACGTTTATTATTTAAATGCATTTAAATTCTCAGGTGTGTGTACTAGACAGGCAATTAGAAATCGGGACAAACAGAAGTTGGCTCCGCCCTTTTTTATGACGACTGGCAACTTCTAATTGGTTTGTTGTGTTGCTCGACGTTGACTACGTTGACGTCAGACTACATAACCAACCAATTAGAAGTTGCCAGTCGTCATAAAAAAAGGCGGAGCCATCTTCTGTTTGTCCCGATTTCTAATTGCCTGTCTGTATTAGGTATTACTTGAGTTTCTCAGTAATACTTATTACACACGTGATAATTTAAATGCATATTTAAATAATAAACGTGTTCTACAGAGCCCCGTGAAGGACAAACAAACAATATGTCGAATTCAATTTATTCAGTTAATAATCTGAAAATATTGAGTTAATACTTAAATATATAAACTATTGACATTAAAATATTGATTTAGTATTTCAATTTTAAAATATTAATAATAAAGTCAATTTTTAATTTGGTGTTCATGTACTTAACTGGATTCCGTATAATTCACCTAAACACACTTAATTTGAATTCATTTAACTCATGTGTGTACAAGGTATTAGGATATTGCAATAAGGCATGGAGGGTTGTTAAATTGAGCAATATGGCCCCTTGGGCCATTCTGCCCTTGGCACCTTAATTAAAATGGTTTCTTTTGTAAAAATGACAGACTGGGAAAAAGCATTTTTAACGAGTTTAACATTGAGAAAAGGGAATGACTTAGCCGAAATGAAAGAACAGACAAACCGAAAATAGTTATTTGGAATTTTTGCAAACTGACTGAATGAATGAAATGTGGTGTGTGACCCCAATTGAAATCCAGTTTGGTCAATCTGGAACAAACGACCACTTGACCGAATGACTTAGTTTTCAGGGGTGCGATTTATTTTTTTTAAAGAGCGAAGGACGACTTTTTTTAATAATAATAATAATAATAAAATTAAAACCCATTGTTTCTCATTTTTTGAATGACACCACGGTCCCAGATTGTGAGACGGACCAGAACCGTTTTCACACCGCGGACCACTTTGTGATAAGCCACAAAGTGGTTGACGCGGTTTACTTCACATTTATCATTAGGGTTCGGATTTTTATGCAAATATCAAGCAAACGTTTCTCACTCTGTGGTCTGTGTCTAAGGTGGCTTTATAGATATTTAGTTTCCATAGATGGCGCCACTGCAGTGTCGTGTGTAATGCTCCATAGACGTTTTTTTTTTGTAAAATTTGGATGCAAAAACGTCAAGCGAACTTTTAAAAAAAAACATTACGAAAACAATTTGAATGTTTTCAAAACTAGAATGGTAAACTATTATGCTGTCAGGTTTTTTATGGCAATATCTTACAAAATAAACAATTTTATAGTTCAGTTTGAAAAAATGACCCATTTTTTTTGGTTTTTCCATTGAAATTTCATGAAAAAACGGCTTTTTTCAAACTCATAAAAAGTTTATTTTGAAAGATATCATCATTGATAAAAGTTTTAGCATTATCGCCGACTATTCTAGTTTCTAAAACAACTTTGAATTTTTTTTTCGCAATGTTTTTCCTGAAAAACGTTCGCTTGAAAAATAGAAATTTTCTCTCAAAACTCCTGGGTTTGGAAGAAGAGATTTCCTATAGAACATAATGGCCACTGCAGTGGCGCCATCTGAGAGGACAAAAACAAAATAAATATTTAGAAAGACATCTTTCTCTAGCCTCTAACTAGGTTCTTTGTTTGCAAAAAAAAGCATATTTTTTATTGGGCCGATTATCATGTCTGGACCTCGCTTAGAAAAATAGACAAAAAGGGTCAGGGTTTTGACCTCGGATCAGCAAAGAAAGGGGGCCCGGGGTGAGGGGGAGGCAGGGGGTCCTAATCTTGAAAGGTCCTAAATTTCTAATAGAAAAACAACTTGTCCTGAATACAACAAGCGGTTTTTAAAACGTGGAAATCTTGTTTCCTGTTCATAATTTATGATGTCTTATTTTAAAAGATTGTCTTAAAACAAGAAAATCTTTTAAAATCAACTTCATTTCGAATGAATTCCGCGTTTTGTCTTCTGTATTTTTAATTCGTCCTTGTAGGTTTTTTTTTTACTATTCTAGCCAATAATTCACAAAAATGGATGACTTTGAAATTTTTAGACATTTTTTTAGCAAAAGAAAAAAAAAATTCCTGAATTTATTTTATAAAATTTTATAAAATAAAAGACGAAAAAAAATTTGTTGTTTTAATAATTTCTTAAGGCCGGGTCCACACACATCAAGCTGACAAAAGTGCATTAAGTATGAGTTCGAGACAAAAAACACAACAAAAATACCAGAAAAAAAGCAGATTTTGGTATTTTTGTTGTGTTTTTGTTGCAACAATACCAGAGAAAGAAGAAAACAGAACAAAAACCTGAAACAACAAAAGTGCAACATGAGTTCGAGACAAAAACACAACAAAAATACCAGAAAAAAAGCAGATTTTGGTATTTTTGTTGTGTTTTTGTTGCAACAATACCAGAGAAAGAAGAAAACAGAACAAAAACCTGAAACAACAAAAGTGCAACATGAGTTCGAGACAAAAACACAACAAAAATGCCAGAAAAAAGCAGATTTTGAAAACAAAACAAACCTGAAACAAAAGTGTAACATTTGTTGGAGACAAAAACACAACAAAAATGCCAGAAAAAAACAGATTTTGGTATTTTTGTTGTGTTTTTGTTGCAACAATACCAGAGAAAGAAGAAAACAGAACATAAACCTGAAACAACAAAAGTGCAACATGAATTCGAGACAAAAACACAACAAAACTACCAGAAAAAAAAAACGGATTTTGGTATTTTTGTTGTGTTTTTGTTGCAACAATACCAGAGAAAGAAGAAAACAGAACAAAAACCTGAAACAACAAAAGTGCAACATGAGTTCGAGACAAAAACACAACAAAAATGCCAGAAAAAAGCAGATTTTGAAAACAAAACAAACCTGAAACAAAAGTGTAACATTTGTTGGAGACAAAAACACAACAAAAATACCAGAAAAAAAACAGATTTTGGTATTTTTGTTGTGTTTTTGTTGCAACAATACCAGAGAAAGAAGAAAACAGAACAAAAACCTGAAACAACAAAAGTGCAACATGAGTTCGAGACAAAAACACAACAAAAATGCCAGAAAAAAAGCAGATTTTGAAAACAAAACAAACCTGAAACAAAAATGTAACATTTGTTGGAGACAAAAACACTACAAAAATGCCATAAAAAGCGGATTTTGAAAACAAAACAAACCTGAAAAAACTGTCAGCAGTAGTCAAGACAAAACACAAACAAATTTTGGTTTTGTTTTTGTTTCTATAACTGTCTCCTACGTAAACTACGCAACTGTTCAGTAGTTGTTTTAATACTAACTGTCCACATCTGCAACAGACAGATTTGACAAAATGTTGCATAATTCCGAGACAAAACACAAACATTTTGATGTTTACCCGACTTCAGCTACGGGACATTGAATATAGTTTGTGATATTGGAGACAAAACAAAAAAATAAAACACAAAAGTCGCAAACATGTTCTAGAATTGTCGCCAATTTGTCTCGAAACACTTGAGTTTCTGTTTTGTTTTGTGTTTTGTCAGCTTTTGATGTGTGGACCCGGCATTTAAATTGTAATAAAAAAATTTGCAAATTTTGTTTTCAACAGAAGTTAATTTTCCCGACATTAAAACTGGTTCCTGATATTTGTTGGCCTAATTTGATAAAATAAATCTTTCACAATGTAAAACCTGACTTTAAAAAATACAATATACCAGTTGCTCAATAGTAATTTCCATACTTATTTTATAAAATAGACGTTTTTTCACCCAAAACACAATAGTTTAAACTAGTTTTAAAGTTTTAAATGGCGTCTCTCGAACTCATTTTAAGAAAGACTTGAATATGTTTTAGAAACTAGAAGGGTAACACTATCAATCACTTAAGCGGGATATTTTCTTTCATTTTTGATAATCTTTTAAAATAAACTTTTATTATCAGTTTGAAAATAATCCAACTTTAAGGAAACGAATTTTTTTTTAAATATTTGTAAAAAGTTTATTTTGAAAGATATATCGAACATAAAAATACCCTTAAGTGATTGAGCTAACCCTTCTAGTTTCTAAAACGCTTTCAGATTTAACTGAAAGATGGACTAAGAGAAATTGAAAATGTCTTAGAAACTAGAAGGGTAGCTCAAACATAAAAAAGTTCATTTTGAAAGATATCAAACATGAAAATACCCTTAAGTGATTGAGCTAACCCTTCTAGTTTCTAAAACACTTTCAGATTTATATTAAAGATGGACTAAGATAAATCGAAAGTGTCTTAGAAACTAGAAGGGTAGCTCAGACATAAAAAAGTTTAATTTGAAAGATATCGAGCATGAATATACCCTTAAGTGATTGAGCTAACCTTTCTAGTTTCTAAAACGCTTTCAGATTTATGTGGAAGATAGAGCTGATAGACTAAGAGAAATTGAATGTGTCTTAGAAACTAGAAGGGTAGCTCAAACATAAAAAAAGTTCATTTTAAAAGATATCAAACATGAAAATACCCTTAAGTGATTAACCTAACCCTTCTAGTTTCTAAAACACATTCAAGTTTCTTTCATTTTGTGCCTAAAAAATACAGAATTAAACGGATTGAAACTAGAAGAGTAAATGAATCGCGAGGATTTTCATGTTGATGATGTCATGATTTCATCTTCTAGTTTTTAAAATACTTTTAAATTCTTGTTCCTAAGTTGTTTCTAGAAGCTAGAAGAGTAAAAATGAATCCCTTAGGAGGGGGGGAGATCTTTCAGATTAAACTTGTGTCAGTTTTAAAAAGGCTTAATTGAGCTACGGCCCTTCTAGTTTCTAAAACACATTGAAGTTTCGCTTCATTTTGCACTCCTGAATTACAGAATAATTCGAGTTCGCGAAGCCACGTTTACAGTTTAAAACCGGCTTAAAGAAAGCTTCAACTTGGCTTTTTTTGTTGTTGTTGTTTCACTATAAGAAAAGTTTATTTTAAACGATATATCTAAATATTTTTTTTTCCCCACATTTTTTTGTTTCATTCTTCAGGGAAACCGGACTCATTGGCACGTTGTTGCTGTTTCTATTTGTCTCTATCGATGGAGCAACAATCGCAACAAAGGTCAACACAACGGCCGAAGAACGACGAGCCGTCGTGCCACTGGTCGTTTCCATTCCGTCGAAAGTCTTTCGAGCGAACAAACTGAACACGAACGACGTTTTCGAACGACCGATTGTATTCGAGCCTATTCAAGAAACCGAACTTCCGACAAAAGAACTTCTGGATACGCAACACTTAAATGCGTTTCCGACCAGAACCGTTCCGAAGGCCACAACTGTAGAGCCAACGACGACAACATCCACAACCGAAGCAACAACTTCGTCTACGGAGCCGCCAGTTTCGACGACTACATCCACGGAAACGCCATTTGTGGTTGAGATCGATGTCCAAACGGAAGTGGCCGAAGTTTCTTCTTCCGCGTCCTCGTCGACGACCGAAGAACCGACGACTTCCAGTTCATCGTTATCGACCGAAGCGGAACAGACGGAATCAACATCCGAAGCTGCCACGAATGTGACTACGACAAGAAGCTCGAATCTGGACGAAGTTGTCGAAAAGGATTACGGACTGTCGTTAGGAGTTAATAACGAACAGTCCGGAAGAAACGGCAACGGTAACGGAAATGGCGACGGACAACTAGAGATCGACGATACGGAGTTAAGCCACAATGTTGACGAAACAAATCCAGAACCGGAAGATTCCGAAACGAACGTTCCGTCAGAAGTTTCTGAATCGGAGACTCCGTCTGAAGTCGATTCGAACAACGAAGGTGTCGTCGAAGCAGATGTGATGGACGAAGCGGCACAAGAAAGCGAACTCGATTACGCTGTCGTGGCTCCATCTTTCGAACATGGAAGAAGAGAAGAAGCTAGAGATCTGAGCGCGTTTCACGGTCCAATTGCCGATTTTGCCGAGCATCGGTCTCTCGATTTGGCTGTCGAAGATCAGAAGGACACCATAACAGACACCGAAACTAGCACGGAAAGAGAACCGATCGACAAGAGCTCTTCGGAGACTAATAACGACGATGTCCGTACTTCGATGTTGTATTCGGTTTCGGTCGAACATCCTTTGAGTGGATTCGATGGTGAATCGACACCCTTTGTAGCCGTTTCGACGATGAAGTCCGGACATCGGAAGAAGGTCATGGACGAAAACACGACATTCCTCGATAAGAAAGCGGAAACTTCCGAAAAGCCGACAACGGATTCTATTGTAGTTGTTATGGATGCAAAGCAGCTTGGATCAATGGACGACGACGATCAATTCGAAAACTCTACCCTTTTGGTATTGGACATGTCCCCGGAATACAACAATACCGATTCTTCGTCGGAATCAGAGTCGAGGGCTTCGAAAAACACGTTCTACCGTAGGAGACATCAACCGTGGAAGACTTCCGGTCAAGTGAAAGACGACAGCAATAGTAAGGATCTAATTCCGGAAGAATCGGTTCAAGAACCAGTTCTATTCTTGGAGCCGAAGAAACCGAAAGTTCCGAGCGAAGACTCGGCAGCGGCTCCTAGTGAAACGGTCGATGTTCTCGATACCGATCTTGTCGCTGGAAGCCAAGATGATCCGGAAGTGATTCCAGATGAAGGAGAATACGAGTATGTCTATGAATATATTGACTTAAATTCGACGGACATTCCCGAAAACCTTCCCGAAGGAGCTGTCATTGTTACGGAAGATCAAATCGGTTCCGGACATCCCGCTGTCGGACAGTTAAAACCATTTGTAACACAACCGATTGATGTCGTGTTAGCTAACACGTCGGTGGCCACCGATGTTATCGATAGTTCGCAACCGGCAACATTCCGTACTCTGAATCCACCACTATCCATCAACACTGCCGAATTGTCGTTAATACAACTCAATTCTACCGGTAACGAAGGAGCTGCGCCAGCTGGTATCCTTCCCGTCAGTGAAGAACTTCCTGTCACAGCGAGTTCGGTTGAAGGAACTTTACCTTTTATTCCGGGAATGCCGGAGTCGCCGATTTACTTTGTTGGAATCCAACGAGAGAAGATCGAACCGGGAATTGTGGCCGAAGAACGGTCTCCTCTTAGTCCCGTTAGTCCAGTTGCGGTTAAAGAAGTGGCCTTAGAACCGCTGGGTCCGAATTCTTTACAAGAGAACAAGCCGCAAGTCGTTTCGAGCAGTAAGGGCAACAAGGAACAACTGATGTCTTTGTACGCATTGTCTCAAGCATTGCCGATGGACCACACGAGCCCGTTTCTGAATCTCATCAACGAGAACGGATCATCTTCAGTTATTCTTCCTGCTGATCTTCCGGATCCATTTTCTGAAGAGTTTTTGGGTGACAAAGAATCGAACATTTCGATTTCGGCTGCTGAAGAGATCTCAACTCCTGAATTAGAGCCAGTCACTATTAAGGTTACGACTGCCGTTCCATCGACGGAAGCCGTAACCTTGCCCACAGAACCCGTAACTGTTCCAGCAACGTCGGAGGAGTCGAAACCAACAGAAAAGGTTCCCGCTAGAGGTGCTCGTCCTCGAGGTTCCAGACGTTCGACCACAGTTGCCAGTACGACAGTCGAGGAGGCATCAACGGCAGAATCACCCGTTACTGAATCGGCGCGTCGAACACGACCAACTCGGATCGGTGGACGTCGTCGTTCTTCGACTGCAGCCACGACGGTTGAGCCTGCAAGTACGCCGATACCATCGGCCAATGACGATAAAACAACTACTACCGAGAAAACGAGATTTGGCGGTCGTGGACGAGGTCGTTTTTCGGCGAACCGTGGCAGCCGATCTAATTCAAGTGCCGGTTCCGATCTCGAAACGGAGGTCAACGGACAGAAGGAACCCGATAAGGAAAGTAATACTATTGCTCCAAATGGTGCTAAGCGAGTTTTTACTGGGCGTCGAACGACGGCACAGCCAAATGACGTAAAGAACGTGACGGCTAAAGAAGAAAAGCTGACGAGAGCAACCTCGAGACCTGCAAGAGGTCGAAGACCTACGACGGCTCGTGTAGCGACGAAGGCCACCGAAGAGAAAGTCACTCCGGCTCCTTCGGAAAATGGTGACGAGGCTGAGGAAGGTGCGACTCGTAAAGCGGCACTGTTCAGACCTAGAGGTAGAGGTCGGTTCGGACCTAAATCGAAGAGCACGACAAATGAAGCAGAAACGGGAGTCAGTACAGAACAAAGCGTTCCAGTAACCGAAGAAGTGGAACAGAAAGAATCTGCGCAAGAGGGTACTGCTGTACCAGAAGGTGATTCAGTTGATGGAACCACTACTGTCGTTGATGACGAAGGAGCGGCAGAAGAAGGAACCGAAACCACGACGGAAGCAAGCGGACCGCCGAGGAAGTTTCCACCGAGGTTTCGACCCGGTTCGCGAGCCACCATACCACATCGAACCACTGAATCCAGTGCATAAGTCAAAAAAATAAATGTCTTGTTTCTGAATGGAAGGCATGATGAATACAGAGTGATTCAAAAGTAATGTTACCATCAAATGACATTTGAATCACCTTGTATTGCAAAAAAAAAAAATTGGTTCATTCGGTTTTAATATTGTTGGTTGTCACTAGATGGCACTGAGAGACTTTTGGCCTACAAAAAATGTCTAAAAATTTGTTGCTTATTGAGGATTGAGCTCCTTTGAGGACCACCTTTAGGGGCCCTGAAAAAAAGGGTATTGATATATAAATCTGAGAACAGAAGACAAACAAAAATCTTATATTTTTTATCAGCTTTTAATAATTCTTTTTTTATTATAATTATTATTTGTTAATAATACAAAATTGTATAAAATAAATAATAAAATTAAACTTTTTGTGAAAAAGTTTTAAATAAATTGTAAAAAAAAACACTGAAAATTGAAGTTTAAATATGTTTACATTTTTTTTTATTGTGTATAATAAATAATTGAATTAATTTCAAAATTCTAATAATATTTATAGTTTTTTTATATAGAAAATTCAAGATGGCGTTTTCTCCACGTTTCGGACTGCATGAAAATTCAACACGTTCTTTAATTCAGCTTCGTTGAATCAAATGTGACGTCACTTTTATAGGTATAGCTACTGAATGTGACGTCACGTTTAGTTAAAAACAGCTACGCGAGTGGATTAGTTGAAAATCAAACTTTTGAATTTGGCGCTGAAGGTTTAATTGGTCAATGTTTATTTAGATATTTCTTGATTGGTTGTTTGAAATATACTATTAGCCATTTACATTGAATTAATATAACATAACAATTTGGAGCAGTCGGAGTGATTTTAAAAGCTCTTGTTTGCTTTTATTTAATGTCGGGTGTTAACACCTGGTTCGACTATTAAATATTAAGTTTAACGTTTAACTCTATAATTGGTTAGATTTTTATATAGTGATAATTCATGTTTAGTATTGGTTTGTTTGTTTTGGATTATGTAATTTTCAACCAATCATAGTATTGAATCGTCAAAACGACATATTGCACGTCATAATAAATCTTAACACTCCGAGTGTTTAGAGTAGTTTTTAAAAAACCTTTTCTACGTTGTCTTCAATGAAAGGATTTATACTCGAAGAATTCCGTTTGTATACAATTAGATCATTTATAAGTTAAGCGCTTCAGCTTATGATTGGTCAAATCTTTATATACAGTAAATGTCTTATTTATAACTGGTTGTTTTTATCATGAATTAGTCCCCGCTTTAACTACAGCCAATCACAATAACGAAATGTAATGACGTTAAGAATGACGTCACATTTAACGTCATAATTTCTCCGAGCAATCCGAATACTCTTCATGTGTTTCAGTTTGCATAAATTGCATAGAACAGAATAAGAAAATAATTTAGCTCTAACTGCTCTCAATTAAAGGATTTAGAAACGCTCCATATGAAGTTTTGTTATGGCATTTTCTGTGTCGTTTTGTTGTCATTTCTTAAAAACAACAATGTTTTTTAAACGTTTTACCGGCTAAATGAGTGAGATAAACATGAAATCTGATCTATTAGAGACGGACAGATGCGTTGCAAACATAAAACAAGTAAATAGACGTCAAAAAATGACAAAAACATCGATTTTTAATGGTAGTGGCGGCGACAATTCAGATAAACGCGTCGTTTCTAACGCCGTTAACATGGTGGCCGCCATGCAAGATCATTTATCGTGTACAAAATCAGTTGAATATCTAAAGACAGTCGATGAAAAAGACAATAAGACGTCGTTGCCCTACGAACTAGATCATATGTACGCTAATTGCAGCAATCCCCGTTCTTCTAGCGAGGCGCAACAGTTAAAATGCATCAAAGAATTGCTTTTTCTACACCTGGATTTAATACAACAGCAACAGGAATCGTTAAATCTAAAGGAAAGACAATTGGGAGCGTTACGGCACGAAAACGGAAACGTAAGAACCTATAATAAAAAAAAGTGACAACTGGTGTGATGTTATGACCAAAACAAAGCGCTTTTATGCGAGTTTATGACCGATAATCGTTTGTACACTGCGTAGTGGAGTTAACAGCGTATAATCGCACGTGCGTTTCCAAGGAGACAAAAAGCAGATCAAGAATGGTCATGACCCACTTTTTGTTCAGTGATAGTGTGAAGCGTAGAGTGTTATAATTGAAATGAATGAGCAGGGTGTACTATGATGGCGTTCTTACCTGTTATGCTTTGCTAAAGACGCCATCTTTGTGCAGTTGTTTATTTAGTATGTTCACATCAATGGTTTGATGGCATGTTACATTTTTTGTTAAGAATTTTATTCTTTGTGAATTTATACAGTATAGAGACAAAAGACAAGCGAGTTGGCATCACCGTTCATTTTTGATTTTGGGTGTGAAGCGCAGTAGCTTACGTTAGAAATGAATGAGTTGGGTGTCCTATAATGGCGCTTTTCTACTTTTATGCTATGTAAAATACGCCTTATTAGCGCCGACTTGCCACTTATGTTTTAGCTTCAAACATATGATTTCATGTTTTTCTATTGCGATTGTAGTTTATTTGAGCTAATGTTGGGGAATCCATTTCTGCATTGTGAAAAGTTTTGTGCGTAGTTTTGGATACTTCGTTGATTTTGCATATCCAACTACGTTGTATTTTGTTTCTTTCTATACTTGCTAAATTAAAAAGCGGTAATTTCTTTGTTTTATTATGTGGAAGTACAAATTAAACGATTTATTGTTGATCGTTTTGTGGGCGATTTTTAAGGTCCTTAATTTCACAGTGGATTTTAAGAGTAGCGAAAGAGCGTAGCTGTTGAGCTAAAATTTGGAGCTACGGTTTCTAAAAATTCTGAATGCTATCGATGTTTATGACGTCATTCAATTGTGGTTAGCTTAAAGTCGCTCAACATTATAGAGTGGAGCTCTTATTTCAGTTCTTAGCGCTCAGAAGAATTTTCAGTTTAAAAAAGGGTGTGAGACGTGATTGTTGCGTCATAAGTTGATATTTACTCGTTCGCTCACTAGATGGCAGCTCTTTTTATGGTGGTTAAGATGGAATAATGATTTGTTTTTCGCGGGAGAAGTTTTTATTATGGTAAAATCTTATAATTATAAATTTACTCGTTAGATGGCGACACTTTCTACGTCTTTTTAATATGGATTAAAGTAGTTTACGAACAGCTGATTCTTTGAACTCTTTTCAGGAGCAAGGAGAAGAGGCGTTTACCCTTTAAAACAGCCGTAAGCTAATGTTTTTATTCGTTTTTTGATTTTATTTTCTAGTTAAAGCAACAATTAGACGACACAAAACTAAGAATTTCTATTCTGGAGAGTGAAAACGACAAATTAAAAACAGAATTAACAAATTATAACGACAGACGACATCGGAATAACAATTCTAACTCTGACCGTAACCGAAATCAGTAAATAAAATAAAGATAAAAAGGTGGTTTTCTAGTTTTTAATTCATATTTTATTATGTTTGATAACAGAAGCAACAGTTCTGCCGAATCTCCATCGAAGCGTATCCGTCCAATCGGTTCGAAACACGAGAAATCTACTTCCGACGGACGAACCGGTTCGATCCAGCGTAAGGAAAACGGGTTACAGACTGAAATAGCTTATTACACACCGATCGGAAGTTCGGAACGGTTGTCTTCTAGCTCGATATCGGAAGAAACTGTTTTGGGTTTGAAGCTAAAACAGATTAATCGTTCAGAATCTGATATTTAATGGAGTCGGTTTCTTGTTTTCAGTTCCGTGTTGGAGGGTCAGACCTATTGCTAGCTGCTACCAAATGGAGGGAACAGAAGTAAATGGGATCATCTAACAGAAACTTACAAGATTGTCTATTTTAACACAAGATTCTGTATTTTCATGTAGAATCTCGATGACGATATCTTTTTAAAAAGACATCAAAAGCTAGAAATTGACGAGAAACGAAGGAAAAGGTAATTGATTTTTTAACGATAATGGATTGCGAACATTTTTTTAGTGTTTTTTAGATTTTTTTCATTTGAAATTTAAATATTTTTGGGTCTTCTCCTCATATTTTTAATTTTTTTCTCGATATTGTCGATTTTTTCTCGATATATTTTAAAGTATTGGTCCGATTTCAATTTTTTATAGGTGGGATATTCAACGGTTACGAGAACAGAAATTACAAGAGAAACTAAAAAGAGGACGTTCGGCTAACAAAGATCTTCTAAGAAACCGTAATCCAGACTTAAATACTTTCTATCCGAGGACAGAAGATGGTATTTAAATAAAAAATAGCTGAGAAAATGAACATAAAAATGTTAAATTGAGTTCTCGGGGTTTTCAGTACAATACGTCGAAGTGTCCGAAACCATTCCAGTGTCCGCATTCGGATATCCGATTCCACTTTTAGAATCGAGGTGATTTTTTTCTTTTGTTGACGAAATAACGATTCGATTTCTAACTTGTTTTATTTATCTTTCGTTTCATTTCGTGAAAAAAAGTGAATTCGAAGTTCCGTGGTTGAATTCTTCGCCCAATCAGAATTGGTCCGCGATGGGATGGAGTTGTCGTGCCGGCGACCGACACTGAAGACTAGAAAGGAACAGAAAAACGGGTTTTTTTCTTCATTTTTTCTAAAGAGTAGAAGTGTTGTGAGAAGACAAAAGGTATCTCATTTTCGGCTTAATTGTTGGTAAAAAGAAATATATTTTTATCAGATACGAAGATGTTTGTTTTCAAACTACGAAAAGTTACGGCATTTTGTGATTATGTCGAGCTGATGTTCGAACTCGTGGTTAAAAATACATTTACATGTGAGGTTTCCCGATTTTGTTGGACATATATCGAAACATTTTGGGCTGTAAATCCAAATTGAGCTATAATTATAGCACAACGGTGTATAAAGAGGGATCCATACAGTGAAGAATGAGTATATTTCGGTGCTTATTGCACTTCAAATTATGTTTAAAAATAAAAAAATAACTGTGCACAAAACGAAGGAACGTAAATGGAAACGGAACACTCCATGTTAAACGGCTATACCAGGTATTGCATCATACTGATGTCATTCACGCCAATAGCCTCTTAAGGTGTGACTATTAGGTTTTTATTACAATTAATTACAAATGATGCTACTAGATGCAGTTACGTGTCATCACGTGGCCACGCCAATAGATCCTCTACGGACGTGGTTATGTTAAAGAAGCGAATTTACCCGGTTATAAGTATGTAGGTTTTTAAAAGCATTTATTAAACAAAAGTCATTGTTTTTTTTTAGAAATATGATGAATAAATGAAGCGAGTCAACTCTTTTTTGTGACGATCTGTTCGGAAATATTCGTTTAATGACAGTTTTAAAACACCAATTTTCGTTTTTTGCTGTTATCCGCAATTTAAAACTGTGATAAAATGATTATTTCCGAACAGATCGTTGCAAAAAAAGGGTTCACTCACTTCATTTATTCATCAAGTTTCGAAAAGACAATTAGTTTTGTTTTAAATTTGTGGTAAATTCGCTCCTTGAAATTTCTTGCGCCATACAACTCAATGGGAATGGTTCCGTGAAGACACATAGCGATGGTAACGGTGCCCTAGGAGCACGATTTATAAGTAAAAACCTTTTTTTTTAGAATACCGGTATAAAAAAATGAAGTAAAAAAGTTAAACAATATTCGGAGCTTTCGAATGCGATGATAAAATAAGCATTTTATAATTTGAACGAGGAAAGAGGGGGGGGGGGGAAGGCAAAAATCATAGTTAAATGTGTATAAAAATGTTCTCAATAATCAATCACTCAACAACCCCCCAACATTCACCGTCACCAGTATTTTTTAGAATTCATTGTTTTTTTAGTTGTTTCATTATTCGATGTTTTTTTCTCTCTCGTAATTATCATCCTGGTAGAGTTACCAGTACAAAAATAAGGAAGGGTACCACAGACAATTCATTTTTTATGTACAATTATACTTTTAAAATCTTCCTAGAAAATTGGTTCAAAGGAGTAAAAAAGCACAAATCCCATTAATTAAAAAAAATACTTTTGTAGAAAACAAATATTTCCGTTTTTGATTTTGTCTTTTAAGGAACTTTCGACTTTTATCCGAAGCACAACCTTAGACTTATTACTTTCTTGGACTGGTAACTTCCTATCTTCTCCATGTTAAAGCGTTGAATGCCTGGTCTATGGCAAAAGTGAAGCCAGCTCCGTCTGGTGGCATTATTTGTGCGTAAAATCCGAGTGAAAGTCTCGGTTTTTTTTAAAGGGGAAGACATTAGGGGTGAATCATGTACTGTATAGCAAGCCATTTTAGTTTTTCCACGTTTTACTGGATTTTTTCAGATTTTAATTCTATTCTGGGAATCCAGTAAAACGCGGATAAAAGAGTAAAATGGTTTTCCATATATACGATTATTTTTTTCTTCAATGTCTGCCCCCTTGTAATACACCCTCTATAACAACAAAATGAACTCGTCCTAAACTTGACATCTTCTCTAAATTTCATATACCATACTCCCGCTAGACTAGGCGCCGTTTCTAAAGCGACGCCGCATATCAGACTAGCGTTAGCCCATTAGTATTAGCAGAGCGCATGCGTACTGCCATATTATCGTTTTGTAAAATTTGTATACGAAAGTGATTGCAGATGAGACGGTTCACTATAGGAAACCTATATAAAACGATAAGATGGCAATACGCATGCGCTCTGCTAATACTAATGGGCTAACGCTAGTCATATCAGTCGAACACAATTTCGGGAGTTGCCAGTCCAGTAAGGTAAAGATTATTTTATGAACAGCTGATTTTCGAACTGTTCATTATTTCCTCAGAAGAACAAAATGTAGAGAAACTAAATTAGAAAGTGCTTTAGAAACTAGAAGGGTAGCATAATCACTTAAGATGACTATTTAAACATTTAATTTGTCCATGTAATGCTAGATGGCGCCATCGTCTTTCCCATAGAACTACATTAACACAGGCATCTGTAGACAGCTTCAGCATTTCTTTGGCTCCTTTCCTTTATGAGCGTCAGACTAAATATCAACCAATTAAAAATAAAAAGGGCGGGGCATGTGACATCAGACCTAGTGACAAACTAATTAGAAATTGATGACGCTAATAAAAGGGCGGAGCCAAAAAAATTCTGAAGCTGTCTACAGATGCCTCTCTACATTGACAATTCATCCCAATGTTCAATTATTTTGTGAGCTTCTGTTTGCCAATGTGTTGACAGGGAAGTGTGCTCAGCAAGATGCAGTCGTTTGCCCAGCCCTTTTTGAGCGTCAGATCAAATAGAAACCATTTAGAAATTTTAAAAGGGCGGGGCATGTGACGTCAGGCCAAATAAACCAATTAGAAGTTCCCGTTCCTCATAAAAAGGTGGGGCAAACGACTGCATCTTGCTGAGCACACTTGCCTGTCATGTGTTATTGGTAAGTGGGGGATACTGTTAGTAGGGGTTTATGGAATGTAATGTAGCGCCATCTGAAGGGGGAAATATAGAATGAAATATTTATAGTCACCTTAATACCTTGTACACACATGAGTTAAATGAATTGAAATTAAATGTGTTTAGGTGAATTATACGGAATCCAGTTAAGGCCACACGAACCAAATTAAAAATTGACTTTATTATTAATATTTTAAATTGAAATACTAAATGAATATTTTAATGTCAATAGTTTCTATATTATATTTAAGAGCCTAGATGGACGTCCATCTTGTTGTTTTGAGCAGACGACAACGAGACAAAGGTCCTTCTATTTTTAAACAACGTTCAAAGTCGTGCGTTTTTTAACCCCATGTTAAATCCCATTGGCCCCAAAACCGTCCCACAAACATTTGAAAAACTCCCATTAAAAACGACTTAGAACGATAACAAAATAATTAGCACATACACTCATGTATTGGCTTCACGATGTTTCCTTTTTATAAATTTTGAAAAGGTTCTTCTATTTTTTAATAACGTTTAAAATCGTACGTTTTTTAACTCCATGTTAAATCCCATAGGACTAAAACACCGTCCAACAAAAGTTAAGAGAACTCTGATTAAAAATGATTTAGAGCAATCAGAAAAATTAGCACGTACTTACATGTGTTTATTGTCCTCAGGGTTAATCCTTTTTCTAAATTTTAAAAGGGCTTTCTATTTTTAAATAACATTAAAATCTTACGTTTTTTTAACTCCATGTTAATTCCCATAATAGCAAAAAACCGTCCCACAAACATTTGAAGAACTCCCATTAAAAACGACTTAGAACAATCACACAAAAATTAGCACGTGCATTAATCTATTGGCTTCACGGTGTTTTCCTTTTATAAGATTAGCACGCGAAATTATTATTCTATTAATTATTATGTGACTTCGAACCGGGAGAAAAAACGTTAAAAACCCGTTTTTCAATCAACAACGATCGCAGCGCCTACATTCGGAGACATTTTGAAATAAACGATATATCTAGGCTCTTAAGTATTAACTCAATATTTTGAGATTCTCAACTGAATAAATTGAATTCGAAAATATTGTCTGTTTGTCCTTCACAGGACTCTGTAGAACGTGTTTATTATTTAAATGCATTTAAATTATCAGCTGTGTGTGTACTTGGTTTTAGGGTATTATCTTTCAAAATAAATTATATATAATGAAAAATAAAATATAATCTGCTTAAAGTTGGGATCGATTTCAAACTGACATAAGTTTAGTTTGATAGGGAGTTTGAAAATAACCGTGATTCAGCTACCCTTCTAGTTTTTTTTAAAAAAAACATTCAAGTTTCTCTTAATTTTGTTCCCAAAAGACAAAATAATTAAAGAGTTGGAGAGGTGCCGTTCACACTTTTACGGAGCCCTGTAAAGGACAGACGAGATTTTTTTTTTTTAAATCTCGACTTTTAATCTCATATTTGGTCATGTTAATTATGCCATGTTGTGCGCACAATACTCTAATAATGAAATTATTGCAAGCGCCCTCTTGTAGCAGCGATAATTTAATTATTAGAGTATGGTGCACACAACATGGCATAATTAACATGGCCGAATAAAAAAGATTAAATGTCGAAATGTCGATATTTAAAAAAAAAATCTTGCAGGTCCTTTACAGGGCTCCGTACACTTCAAAAATATCGGACGTGAGTTAAATTAAAACTCGGATTTTTATTAATTTTTATTATTGGATGTAAGAACAGAAAACTTTTCTCTAAATACAGAGGCAAATCAATGGTTAAAATATCGAACGAAAGAAAAAAATGATTAAAAAATAAGCTACTTAATGATTTAAAAAAGACGACACTAAACAAAAACAGCACAAAAAATTGTAATTCGAAGGTGGAGAAAAATTTCAAAATTTTCAAAATTTCAAAAATTAGTAAAAGACGAAATCCGGTTTTTTTTTTACATCGGAATGTTTTTTAATGAAAAGAAAACGAAAACTTTGCAAATGACATGTGAAACAAAAAAAAAATAACGGGAGAAAACACAAACTTAAGATGATGATGAGAAATTTTTTTTTAATTGCAAGTCCAAAAAAAAATAATCGAGAAATTGATTTTTCTTTTAATTTAAAAAAAAAAAACACAAAGGAAAAAAATCGTGAATGCGAAAAAAAAAATCTTCTGGAAGCATTTTGTTGAAATAACTTTAGAAATAAACTAAAAGTCGCTTTTAATCCAGATTAAATACTAGAAAAAATGAACAAAAGGAAAAAAAAAATCTCGACCCTTTTCTTTTTTCATGCGGCTTCGGCAGAAAAAAAATTTCTGCCGCATGAAGGCGAAAAAAAAAAAAAAATTACGGATAATATAAATGTACGAAGGAACGAGAAGTCGAACATTTTTTATTTATTATTATTGTCCTCCAGTCTGTTCTTGATAAACCTCGATTACGTCATCGTTCTCCATTTCCAACTGAAAATATACAAGAAAAATCGCAAATGCGAATTGTTTTATAGCTAAATACGATTTTTCTAGTCAATTTCGACAATATTTTACTTGTTTTGGAGTTTCGTCGTCATTTATCCGTCGACCGTCAAAGAGAAACCTTAATGATGTGACGGGAACACCCTTTAAATGAAAAAAAAGACGAAAAACGATGCGAATTTATCACTTCTTGCGTTTTTTTAACATTAACCTTACCACTCTTTCACTGTACGACTTCTTCAATTTTCCCATTTGTGTTGTCATTTTAACCCTAAAATGAATTTCATTGCTGTCCTGTAAGACAAAAAAATCGCAATCTTTCCAATTAATTTGGTTATTTTGCATTTGTCCTGTGCGAAATAAACGCGATTTCGCATTTCCATATGCGAGAGATCGTAACTTTCCTCGTTAATTACTTTGTTTCACATTTCTAAGTGTACTAAAAAGCAGCTTTAATCTAATTACGGTTATTCCGCGTAGAAATCGCTGTAAATTTCGCATTCTAAGAGCGAAAAACACCCATTTTGCATAAAATCGTTTTGTCGCAACTGCACTATCGCTCATAATTATTTACATTTATAATTACAAAACATTAAATTTTCCCTCTTAATTGTAATTATTTAATATAACGTCTTTTAATTTCGCATTTTTATGCTCGAAAAACGAAATTTCGCATTGAAATCAATATTATTTTCCATTTATGTCGTTAGATCCCGCCACCGTCTATGAGGAAAAAACACGTGGATTTTTTGAAAATTGTGTTTTGATATGTAAACACTAGAAGGCGCTACTATCTATGTTAGTTTATAACGGTAACAATGTCCCCATGCAAGTATTTAAACCCATTTTTAGCCTGAAAAACGACTCAAAAAAGGTGATTTTTTTAATAAAAATACATATTGAGACCAGTTTTAACACAAGTAATTCCTTAAAAAACCGTCTATGTGACAAATAAACGGTACCTGGCCCACAACTTTGAGCTTAATATACTCCGATCCTGAATCGCCGGCGTCAGGTTTCTGATCCTAACAAAGGAAAACACAAGAAAAACGCACAAATAAGCGTCAAAATCAATAGAAAACGATCGTAACGCATGTTCACGCGACGCAACGTTTGAAAACCGAGCGCTAAATGATCAAAAACAAACGAAAAAACGTAAATTTCTATCGTTACCTGTTGTTGGTCTGACATCTTTCCTCCTTTGCTATTCAATCTTCTATGAAACACAACCAATCCTATTGAAAAATGCTACAACGGGCCGTATCCGTAAGCACCGTAATTGTATCAGCAAGCCACGCTAGGTAATCCTTTGATCTGATTGGTTACTTTACAGCCAGTTGACGTCACGTGTCGTCACAGTGCTTCTGTAAGCGCAAGTGTTAGCGTCCCTTTTCTCTTCGAAGTTTGACATCCGGGTATTTGTTTCAAGATGGCTCCTTCCTTTGCTACTGTTTCTATCGAAAAAAGTCGAAATTTTCGGTAAATTGTTTACGTTTGACGGTTATATTTTCTTTCAGTTACGTGGGGCCGAATGTTATGAGTGTTTCTACTGAAGTGAATCTGTATTTTGTAAGCCGTATTTTGTTTTATTGCAATTTTTGCGTAATACGGCTGTGACGTCACGAAAACCGACCCGTTTCCTTATGATGCCACGTGGCGCTTAGGATTAAGATTAATACTGTGGTGGCTATGAAGGTTTTTAGCTATCCGTGCGCTCTAATTGCTCTGTGTATGAAATGTTGTAAGATATCAGAGCCACGATTTCTGAATAATTAGATTCAAAGTCCCTATTTTTGCTTTTTGGTTGTTTTTATTCCATTTTCTTGTACTTTTTTCTGTTTTTAATTAATTTTCGTATTTAAATTGCAGTTTACATTATTTTATATACAAGAAAGCATAGACAGTCGTAAAATGCATGTCTTAAAAATTAAAAATGCGATTAAAAATTTCAATGTGTAATCAAATACGATTTTTATTGATAATTTTCTAAAAATATCAAGTATTAAATTTTAGTTATATCATAATTCTTAACCCCCCTCAGCTTTTTTTTATATATCGGCCTTGAATGACATCATGTGATCTCACTGATCTGTTATGTTAGCGACTTCGGCCATAGTGTCCGTGGTGATGCGCCGGCTAGACATCTCATTAAAGTTAACTTTGCAAACTTTTTATTGAAACATTTTTTATTTTGTTTTTAAAACGAAATTTTTTAAAGACTAGAAGTAAATAATCAACAATAACGGGGAAAAAAATCTTTATCTCTCTGTTTAAATCAGAAAAACAAAACGTTAGCCTTGAAGATATCGGCGGCGGACAACATTGAAAACAATTTACTAAATCGGCTAAAGGACTTCGATGACCGAGAAGCGGGTCACAATGTCCGCTTATTGGTCGATTTCTATTGATGACGTCATCTGTTTGATGATCAATCCATGGCTGTATGCGTGATGATGATAGGAAAGAGGACGATAATGATTATAGCGGCTCAAATTTAAGAGTTTCGTCCAGTCTTTTGCCTGCTCTTCTCGGCGTAAGACGCGTACCGTCGATTGTTGTTTCTCCGCTACGCCTAAAAACCGGACCAGATAGATCCTTTTAACAAGGAGTAAGTATTGTTAACATTATGGTCTGACAGTGTACGCGAGGAAATATTAGGAGTGTGACTCTGTAGCGATCGTTTAACCGAACAGATTAAGACCTTAGTGTGTAAATAAATGATCGCGATCGTGCCAAATTTTTATTATTGCGATCGTTTAGTCGCGCGTAGTACACTCTGTTCGTATGCATTTTATATAATTTATTGGTGATTTGTGCAGATAAATGATCACGATTGAGCAAATTTTAATTGAATTTCTTTCTTATATTGCAAGTCATGCGTTGACGCCGATTATAATTTCCTGAGATCGTTTAATAGTAACGTGTGCACGAATTTTAGCTAATTTGTAGTTGCGATTTGAGCACGTAAACGATTGCGGGCCGTGACCGTGTAAATTTTTGTTTGAACCCAGCATGTTACGAATCGTTACGTCAGCTTAGCTGCGATCGTTTATTGGCCCTGCGCACACACATTTGACGCGCTTTCTACATGGTGGACGTCATAGAAGACATTCATGTCTGAGTTTCATGGAGATTCGCCGCAGAAGCGCATTTATTTCAAGCCGTTTTAATTTTTATCCTCGTTTTACTGGATATTCCGAATGAAACTGAATTTTGTTAATCCATTAAAACGCGAATAAAATATAAAACAGCTTACCATACCGTATGAGATTCACCACTTATGTCGTTCCTCTTGATTTTTCTGTTGTTGCCAGCTCTTCCGTGCGTTTAAACGATCGTTTTTGCTTATATCTTACCCCCCAAAAAATCCTGTTTGTGACGTATAAAAACAGCTGTTTTGCTTGGCTCAGGTGTCGTTTTCGTTGTTTGTATTGACAAGTTTGCGGGCAATGAAAAAAATATTTACAATGCAACAGAGTTAAGGGTTTTTTGTTTAAAGTTGTGCGAACTTCATTTATGACGTCATATCAGGTCATTTTTTATTGTTTCTTGTGAAATTTCGTCTTGATAAACAAAAAATTCCTTAAGACGTGTTTTGCATATTTAACGAAGTTGTCCGTATACATAAGCTTGTGACGTCATATAATATAGAAATCTTCCCCCCCCCCCCCCAAGGGTGATGGGATTTCTTGCATGCGCACACGTGCCTTGACCTTTTCGTGACGTCAAGAAGACGGACGAGAGAAACCTTTGCCAATGTGTTTAACTTCTCTCCACGTGGTGTACGTTATTTTCGTGACGTCACTCCCTCTCCCGGGCGAGAGATCAGTTTATGGTTGTGTAAGAGGGCGGGGCTTAAAAGAAAAAAGTGGTCTGACAATTTTTTTTTTTTTTTGTTGAATGAAATTGTCACGTTTCACGTGGTGCGGCTCCGTTTTCGTTTGTTGTAATCGGAAACGTTATTTAACATTATAAGCACGTGTTATTTTGTTCTAGGTCGGTGATAACGGAGTTAGCTTCACAGGCATCTGTAGACAGTTTCAGAATTTTAATGAGCGTCGTCAATTTCTAATTGGTTTTGTTGCACAGGCAGTTAGAAATAGGTCAGAACTTCAATTGGCTCCGCCCTTGTTATGACGACTGGCAGCTTCTAATTGGCTGGTTATGTAGTCTGACGTTGAAAAGGGTGGAGCATACATAATCAGCCAATTAGAAGTTGCCAGTCATAACAAGGGCGGAGCCAACTGAAGTTTTGACCTATTTTTAACTGCCTCTGTTTATTACTGGGTCTGATGTCACATGCTCCGCCCTTTTTTTCTTCTAATTGGTTGATATTTGGTGTGAGGCTCATAAAAGGGCGGAGCCAAATAAATTCTGAAGCTGTCTACAGATGCCTGTGTTAGCTCCTGTTTTAAGAAAAGGTCAGAGCTAGCTCCTTGTAATTTGGAAACACTTTGAATGCGTTTATTTTTATGAAGTTAATTCTCATTGGAGTTAGCTCTTTTTAATCTTTTTATTTTTCATTAAAATGGGCTGAAACGGGATCCTATTTTCAACTTATGTAAGAAAACTAGGAAGAAATTGAAAGTTTGCTAGAAACTAGAATGGTAGATGTTGGCGACTAGAAGTGTTTTTTTTTTCTCTTCGTGATATATTTTAAAATAAACTTTTTATTGCAGTTTGAAAAACATTTTTCATTTGAAAGTTGTTGTGAAGAAAAAAGTTTATTTTGAAATATTTCTCCTTGAAAAAAAAATTTAGAAGGTTAATTTATTCTAGTTTTTAACAAATGCTAAACTGAAGTGAACAATTTGAAATATCATTTTTTTTTTCTTTCAAAAAAAAAGTTATTTTATAAAACGTAAAAAGTTTATTTTAAAAGAATATCGTGAATATTCTGCGTTTAAACCGCGCAAATGCCATTCATTTCTTGTGTTTTAGAAACTAGAAAGGCAGCTCAATCATTATTACGTGTATGTCTTTTAAAATAAGCTTTTAATGTCAAGTTTGAAAATCACCCAACTTTAAGCAGTTGGTATTTTTTTATTTTTGTTTATAAAAAGTTTATTTTGAAAAGTATTTTCTCAAAAAAAAACTACAATAAAAATTTTATTTTAAAAGATTTCTAAAAAAACTACAATAAAAAGTTTATTTTAAAAGATTTCTAAAAAAAAACTACAATAAAAAGTTTATTTTAAAAGATTTCTCAAAAAAAACTACAATAAAGTTTATTTTAAAAGATTTCTCAAAAAAAACTACAATAAAGTTTATTTTAAAAGATTTCTCAAAAACTACAATAAAAAGTTTATTTTAAAAGATTTCTCAAAAAAAAACTACAATAAAAAGTTTATTTTAAAAGATTTCTAAAAAAAACTACAATAAAAAGTTTATTTTAAAAGATTTCTAAAAAAAACTACAATAAAAAGTTTATTTTAAAAGATTTCTCAAAAAAAACTACAATAAAGTTTATTTTAAAAGATTTCTCAAAAAAAACTACAATAAAGTTTATTTTAAAAGATTTCTCAAAAAAAACTACAATAAAGTTTATTTTAAAAGATTTCTCAAAAACTACAATAAAAAGTTTATTTTAAAAGATTTCTCAAAAAAAAACTACAATAAAAAGTTTATTTTAAAAGATTTCTAAAAAAAAACTGCAATAAAAAGTTTATTTTAAAAGATTTCTCAAAAAAAAAACTGCAATAAAAAGTTTATTTTAAAAAATTTCTCAAAAAAAAAACTACAATAAAAAGTTTATTTTAAAAGATTTTTCAATACTTTTCTAGCATAATTACGACCGCCAATCGTTCAAAATAAACTTTTTATAACAATTTGAAAATAACACTTTTTTCATAACTTTTCAAATGAAAAACAATTTTCAAACTGTAATATAAAGTTTATTTTAAAAGATATCATCAAAAAAAAACAATTTATTCATTTACCATTCTAGTTTCTAGCAAACTTTAAATTTCTCTTGTTTTAAAATATGGCTTATATAAAATTAACAAAATTATTTCCAAATAATATTTTGAAAATAAACTTCGTTAAGTTTTAATTAAAATGTGAAATATATTTTGAAAAATACAATTTTTGAGGCGGTGGTGGTGTGGGGTCTTAAGGTAGGTCAGTAAACTATGTCACAGACCTGAATTTCATATTAATTATTGTCCTGTCAATTGGTCAGTCTGGTCAAGGTCTTCCGGTTCAGGTGATGCCCGGAAGGGATTAGAGAGAAAGAAGGGTGTAAATAAAAGGTGTTTGGGACGGAGGACCCCCCTTCATAGAGGCTAGATTTCATTTATTGTTCAAAATATAAAAAAAATATGGATTTTCTTGTTGGATTTATTTAAAAATCTAAGATTTTAAAAAAGAAAATGAAAGTGTTAGAAACTAGAAGGGTAGCTGAATCACTTAATGTTATTTTCATGTTTGATATCTTTCAAAATAAACTTTTTAAAAGACCAATAATTAAAAATAGTCAAATTTGACATTAAAAAATATCAACATGCAAAATACCCTTCTAGTTTCTAAAGCATTTTCCATTTATTCTTTATGCATTTCAAAAGAGAACACTAAGAAGTGTTTTAGAAACTAGAAGGGGTAGCTCAATGTTTCATGTTGATATCTTTCAAAATAAACTTTTTAAAAGACCAAAAATTAAAAATAGTCAAATTTGACATTAAAAAAATATCAACATGAAAATACCCTTCTAGTTTCTAAAGCATTTTCCATTTATTCTTTATACATTTCAAAGGAGGAGAACAATAAGAAGTGTTTTAGAGGCTAGAAGGGGTAGCTCACTCACTTAATGGTATTTTCATGTTTGATATCTTTCAAAATAAACTTTTTAAAAGACCAAAATGAAATTGACATAAGATATCAACAGGAAAATAACCCTTCTAGTTTCTAAAACACTTTACATCAATCACAAAAATTTAAAGAAATCTTCTCTGCTTTAAAGTTGGATCAATTTCGAACTGACATAAAAAGTTTATTTTAAAAGATACCCAAACATGGAAAAAATATCCTCTTAAATGACTGAAAATTTATGTCGTTATATTTTTCAAAATAAACATAAAAAGTTTATTTTGAAAGATATAAAAGGTAATATAAAGATTTATTTACTCTTCTAGTTTCTAAAACACGTAATTTCTTCTAAATAGTCTGAAAAGCTAGAATAAAATAGTTTTATTCCAGTTGTTCTTTTTTAATTTGCATATTATGCAAATTAACTGACTTTTTTTAAAAAATCGGATTTTTATGCTAAATATTAAAGCAAATGTTTCTCAATTTGTGGCCCACCAAGTGCCAATTGTAAAGTAATCATCATTTAAGCAACTTCACTTATGGTTTTTCTAACCAAAAAGGCTGGTTAGAGGCTACATGTCTAGTTGCTATCAGTTGTCAACTAGCCTCTAACCAGTGTTTTTAATTGAAAGAGTTCATAATTGTTTGGTTGATCTCTAAATGGAGGATCGTTACGTCACAATTGGCTCGTGGGCCACAGATTGAGGAACATTTGCTTGATATTTTGCATAAAAATCCGAGCCCTATCGATAGGTTTGAAGCGACACCTGGTGTAAATGAACGGAAGATGTTTTCTTATTCCTATATTGTGAACTAGAAAAAATAATCAATATTTTTCTTATCAGAAAAAAAGAGAAAACACCCGAAAATTGATTCATCACAAAAAAAAGACAATTTTCCTTTTGTTTTGTTTTTCAAATCTCGAAGAAAAAATTAATTAATATTTTTCTTGTTTTATCTTATTTTTCAGTCATTATTATTTTTCAACTTGGATTAAGATTTTAATTTTCAAAAGATGTCAGCAAAAGCAATTCGTGAAGCAACCGGTAAAGATTTACTGAACCGACATTTGGGGTCGGCTGCTGCTGCGAAATGTCGGTTCGTTCCCGTCTCGGAAGGATCCGATTGGAACGCTTTGGTAGCACAGAATCCATGGATGAAAACCGAGGTAAAAAAAAATTACCAGGGAAAATATATAACAGCCGTAAAATAGAAGAATATTTCTTTTAGTTTTTGCGTTTCTTATGAAAAATGATTAAATTTGTCTTACTAATATTATTACGAATGGAATTTTTATGAATATTAGGTGAAATGGAACTTTTTATTATTATTAGGAGAAATGGAATTTGTTATTATGAGAATCGGAATTTTTTCAAAGATTAGGAGAAATAGAATTTTTTGTTATTATTAGGAGAAATGGAGTTTTTAAGGAACTTAGGAGAAATGGAATTTTTGTTAGAAATGGAATTTTTGTTAGAAATGGAATTTTTTGCGAATGTTAGGAGAAATGGAATTTATGATGAGAATCGGAATTTTTTCAAAGATTAGGAGAAATGGAATTTTTTATTATTATTAGGAGAAATGGAGTTTTTAAGGAACTTAGGTGAATTGGAATTTTTGCAAATATTAGAAAAAATGGAGGTTTTACGAATATTAGGTGAAATGGAACTTGTTATTATTAGGAGAAATGGAATTTATGTGAATCGGAATTTTTGCAAAGATTAGGAGAAATGGAATTTTTTTTTACAAATATTAGGAGAAATGGAATTTTTATTAGGAGAAATGGAATTTATATAATTAGATGAATTAGAATTTTTAGGAATATTAGAAGAAATGGAATTTTTATTAGGAGAAATGGAATTTTTTACGAATATTAGGAGAAATGGAATTTATTTACTTTAAAAAAAAACCTCTTGAAATATTAAAATTTGAAACAAAAAATGAAATTTCGAAATTAAATTTAATCTGGAAATTTAATCTTGTTAGAAATAAGAGAAAGACATTTTTAATAATTTATTAATGACATATTTTTTAATCGGTTAATCTTTGAATTTTCAAGGACAAAATTAATTAAAATTAATTTAAAAATAAATTCTTCAGTTATAATTAAGGTGGGTGTTTTAAGTGTAAAATGGCGCCTCTCCGAA
This sequence comes from Brachycybe producta, assembly GCA_036925085.1. NCBI lineage: Eukaryota > Metazoa > Arthropoda > Diplopoda > Playtdesmida > Andrognathidae > Brachycybe > Brachycybe producta. Next base: position 817,074 of record JAUPFP010000063.1, read on the forward strand.
ACTCTTCATTAATTCTGTCTTTCAGGAGAGCAAAATGAATAAAAAAAAACTTGAATGTGCTTTAGAAACTAGAAGGGTCTGCAATTGTCTGCAAAAAGTTTATTTTGAAAGATGTCAACATTGAGCTACCCTTCTAGTTTCTAAAATTGCATTCAATTTTTTTTGTGTTCTTTTTGAATAAAGAATAAATCGGAAAGTGTTTTAGAAACTAGAAGGGTCGCTTAATCACTTAAGGGGTATTTCCATGTTGACATCTTTCAAAATAAACTTTTTATGTCGGTTTTAAAATTACCAAAATTTAAACAAATTATTTTTTTTTTTTAAATTTTGTCTGCAAAAAGTTTATTTTGAAAGAAGTTTACATTGAAATACTATCAAGTGATTCAATTACCCGTTCTAGTTTCTAACACAGTTTCAATTTATCACATTAAAAGTTTATTTTGAAAGATGTCAACATGGAAATACCCCTTAAGTGATTGAGCTACCCTTCTAGTTTCTAAAATTGCATTCAATTTCTTTTTTTTTGTGTTCTTTTTGAATAAAGAATAAATCGAAAAGTGTTTTAGAAACTAGAAGGGTCGCTTAATCACTTAAGGGGTATTTCCATGTTGACATCGTTCAAAATAAACTTTTTATGTCGGTTTTAAAATTACCAAAATTTAAACAGAAATTATTTTTTTTTTTAAATTTTGTCTGCAAAAAGTTTATTTTGAAAGATGTCAACATGGAAATACCCCTTAAGTGATTGAGCTACCCTTCTAGTTTCTAAAATTGCATTCAATTTCTTTTTTTTTGTGTTCTTTTTGAATAAAGAATAAATCGAAAAGTGTTTTAGAAACTAGAAGGGTCGCTTAATCACTTAAGGGGTATTTCCATGTTGACATCGTTCAAAATAAACTTTTTATGTCGGTTTTAAAATTACCAAAATTTAAACAGAAATTATTTTTTTTTTTAAATTTTGTCTGCAAAAAGTTTATTTTGAAAGATGTCAACATTGAAATACTAACAAGTGATTGAGCTACCCTTCTAGTTTCTAAAATTGCATTCAATTTTTTTTGTGTTCTTTTTGAATAAAGAATAAATCGGAAAGTGTTTTAGAAACTAGAAGGGTCGCTTAATCACTTAAGGGGTATTTCCATGTTGACATCTTTCAAAATAAACTTTTTATGTCGGTTTTAAAATTACCAAAATTTAAACAGAAATTATTTTTTTTTTTAAATTTTGTCTGCAAAAAGTTTATTTTGAAAGAAGTTTACATTGAAATACTATCAAGTGATTCAATTACCCGTTCTAGTTTCTAACACAGTTTCAAATTATCACATTAAAAGTTTATTTTGAAAGATGTCAACATGGAAATACTAACAAGTGATTGAGCTACCCTTCTAGTTTCTGAAATTGCATTCAATTTCTTTTTTTAGTGTTGCTGTTTTTGAAACGCCAATAAAGAATAAATCGAAAAGTGTTTTAAAAACTAGAAGGGTCGCTCAATCACTTAAAAAGATATTTTCACACTTGATATCTTTCAAAATAAGCTATTTATGCGAGTTTTGAGTTCTGTAAAAAAAAGCTTATTTTGAAAGATATCAACATGAAAATACTATCAAGTGATTCAATTACCCGTTCTAGTTTCTAAAACAGTTTCAAATGTCAAGATTCAGAATTAATTTTCCAAAAAAAAAATCAGCTGTTCATAAAATATGTTAAATTTTGCAACATTTTTCTAAGTGAGAGAAAATCAATCTCGTAATGTGAATCCGATGATTTCTCAATTTTTGATTAATCAGTGAAACTTGTAATCGGTCAAATGGTCAAGGAAACGAAATTTTGTCTGATTGACCCATTGAATGTCTATGAGGAGAACCAAAAGGTCAAAGGGGAATCATTTAGAAGAGTATTGAAGATTCTCAACGCGTGGCTCGCGAGCTCCTCAGTTTTAGAGGCGCACGTGTTCGACGAGAACGACCTTTGAGGTTCCGGAGAAGGTCACGAACTTAGTACAGATCAGTGATGATGACCTTCTTGAAGGACGATCTTTTTTTTTTTTAATTATTATAACGATGAACGGCTCGTTGCTATGGAAACCACGGGAGAGGAGAGCCCCATAAAGATCATTAAGGCCCAAATTCAAGAAGGAAACTTAGCTCTTAAACTTCAGTGATCATTTGAACCCTCTGATAAAGGGTTCTGACATTGACAGAGAAAACTGTTCTATTTGAGTATTCGTGAATAGATTTTCTTTTATGTTGGAATATCCTGTTTAGAGAGTTCAAGTGCTAAGGTTTCCTTCTTGAATTCGGGCCGCTTTGATGCGATATTAGAAAATAATACAGTGTGTTTCAAAACAAAGATGAAACCGATTACAAGATGTTATTCTTGAGTTATGAAACTTGTTTTAAAAAAATAACTTAAAATGGTAAGAAACTAGAAGGGTAATTGAATCGTTTCAGAGTATTTTCATGTTGATATCTTTTAAAATAAACTTTTTTTTGACACTTTTTATAAACATATTTTTAAATTGTCGCAAAAAGTTTATTTTGAAAGATTGGCGGTCGTAATTATGCTAGAAAAATACTGAGAAATCTTTTAAAATAAACTTTTTATTGTAGTTTTTTGAGAAATCTTTTAAAATAAACTTATTACAGTTTGAAAATTATTAAATTTTAAGTTTTTCAGAATAGAAGCAACTTCAAAATGTTGGAACCCTGTTCGGAGGCTTCAAGTTGAAATACAAGAAGCATAATTGTCACTTGAACTTCAGCTTGAACCCTCTGAACAAGGGTCCCAGCATCGAAAACACTTTTTTCAAGGAGAACTCAATGGAAACAGGGCTCTTTTTTATGTTGGAAAGGGGTTCAAGGGTTTTGGGGTTCAAATTTTCGTCATGAATTTGGTCTTAAGCATTTGACTTTTTCAACTTGAACTCTCTAAACACGGTTCCAACATCGAAAACACTTTTTCCAAAGAGCACTCAATAGAAACAAAGCCGTTTTTCGATGTTGGAAACCTATTCCTAGAGTTCAAGTTGAAGGTCAAGTGCTAGATTTTAATTAAGCACTTGACCTTTTAACTTTGAACTCTCTAAACAGGGTTCTAGCATAGAAGATCCTTGTTTCACTTGGTATTCTTCTCGATTTTAGGATTAAACTTCGAATAAAATTCAATCTTCGTAGCTTATTTTAAAGTATTTTTGTTTTGTTTTTTCTTATTAAAAACTAGAAACTGGTCGTGAAACCGGACCAATTGATCAAACGTCGTGGTAAACTGGGTCTCATCAAAGTGAACGCTGGTCTAGTCGAAGTTAAGTCTTGGGTCGATGCTCGAATGGGCAAAGACACTCAGGTAACAGTAAATCACTCTTGACTTTTTGTTTGGAAACTTTTTTTTTACGGAATTTAACGAAAAAATGGGCGGTTTTTTATGGTTACTTTGTAGGTCGGCAAGGCTAACGGGAAACTTCGCAACTTTCTGGTGGAGCCTTTCGTAGCTCATCCTCAGGTAATTTTTTTTTTTTGGTTTTTTGGGGAGTTTTGCAGGAAAATTTTCTTTGAAAAAGATGAAAAAAATGGGTTCCGATCGAAGTTTGAGAAGTGGTTTGAAAAATTTTACGATTCTTCGTAAATTAATTACTAGGATTTTTATGCAAAATCAAGCAAATGAGCCAAGAGCCCAATTGTGACATAACAATCACGTGTTTATGGCTTTTTCAATTAAAAACACTGGTTAGAGGCTAGCTAGCACTTTCTAATGGACAACTTATAGTAACCAGGCATTTAGCCTCTTACCAACCTTTTTGGCTAGAAAGGTTGTACTTTTTCGAAGTAATTTTGTGATGTAGCCTCGTAAGAGGGTTTGCTATATATAATGGGAACCTTGTTTAGAGAGTTCAAGTGGTAAGTTACATTAGGAACTTTAAAGGAGTTTCGAAAAAGTAATAATATTTCTCTCCATTATGGAACGCCACAGGTTCTCACTTGAATGAACTCTTAAAAAAGCAGTAATATTTTTTTTTAGGACGAAGAAGCCGTAATTTTTTTTTACGATTCACGATTTTGTCGGCTATTGTTTCGTTAGTTTTCTTCGAATGGCGGCGGCGGCGTCGTCGTCGTTCTCTTCTCTCGAGAATTTTAATTTATTCAGCTGCCGTAAAAAACAAAAATATATTATCGTTTTACAGTTGATGTTTGTCATGAGAGAGAGAGAGACCCCTGTTAGAGAGTAGCTAATTGTTTAAGCTGAACGTATAACTCTTTAAAAGGCAAATATTTGCTTCAAAGTTTTTTTTAAAAAAAAACTAATTTTAAAGTAAACTGGAATAGTAAATGAACATGCCTTGAATATTTTCATGATATCTTTCAAAATAAACTATTTATGCGAGAAACTGAAACTGTGTTAGAAACTAGAACGGGTAACTGAATCACTTGATAGTATTTTCAATTTTGATATCTTTCAAAATAAGCTTTTTATGCAAGTTTTTTTAAGTAGACTTTTTTTTTTCAATTTTTGGTCTAAAAAAGTTTATTTTAAAAGATGAGAATAAGTGATTCACCTACCCTTCTAGTTTCTAACACAGTTTCAATTTCTCACATAAAAAGTTTATTTCTTTTTTAGTGTTGCTCTTTAAAAACGCATAAAGAATAAATGGGAAAGTGTTTTAGAAACTAGAAGGGTTAAGGTCACTTAAGAGGGTGAATTCATGCTGATATCTTTCAAAATGAACTTTTTATAGAACTCCAACTCTCATAAATAGTTAATTTTGAAATATATCAAACATGAAAATACCGTTTAAGTGATTGAGCTACCATTCTAGTTTCTAAAACACTTTCAAATTTATTTATGCGTTTTAAAAGAGCAACACTAAAAAATAAATTGAATGTATTTTAGAAACTAGAAAGGTAGCTCAATCACTTAAACGGTATTTTCATGTTTGACATCTTTCAAAATAAACTTTTTATGTGAGAAATTGAAACTGTGTTAGAAACTAGAAGGGCTGGTAAATCACTAAAAAGCTTATTTTGAAATATATGAACATTGAAAATAAGTTTAGCTCATTCATTTACTCTTCTAGTTTCTAACAAACTTTTGAAAATAAGTTTAGCTCATTCATTTACTCTTCTAGTTTCTAACAAACTTTGCATTTGATCTCAAAAAATGCTTCTAAAAAGTTTATTTTGAAAGATATCACGAAAATACTTTCAGTTCATTCATTTACTCTTCTAGTTATACTAACAAACATTGAATTTTGTTTCAAAATTGCTTCTAAAATGTTTATTTTGAAAGATACCATCACTAAAATACATTCAACTCATTCATTTACTCTTCTAGTTTCTAACAAACATTGAATTTTGTTTCAAAATTGCTTCTAAAAAGTTTATTTTGAAAGATATCATCACTAAAATACATTCAACTCATTCATTTACTCTTTTAGTTTCTAACAAACTTTGCATTTGATCTCAAAAATGCTTCTAAAAAGTTTATTTTGAAAGATATCATCACTAAAATACGTTCAACTCTCTAATTTACTCTTCTAGTTTCTAACAAACATTGAATTTTGTTTCAAAATTGCTTCTAAAAAGTTTATTTTGAAAGATATCATCACTAAAATACATTCAACTCATTCATTTACTCTTCTAGTTTCTAACAAACATTGAATTTTGTTTCAAAATTGCTTCTAAAAAGTTTATTTTGAAAGATATCATCACTAAAATACATTCAACTCATTCATTTACTCTTCTAGTTTCTAACAAACTTTGCATTTGATCTCAAAAATGCTTCTAAAAAGTTTATTTTGAAAGATATCATCACTAAAATACGTTCATCTCTCTAATTTACTCTTCTAGTTTCTAACAAACATTGAATTTTGTTTCAAAATTGCTTCTAAAAAGTTTATTTTGAAAGATATCATCACGAAAATACGTTCATCTCTCTAATTTACTCTTCTAGTTTCTAACAAACATTGAATTTGATCTCAAAATTGCTTCTAAAATGTCTGTCGTAAAATTGGTATATTTTTTTTCTTTAAATTTCGTTTGTTGAATAAGTTTAAGTGAATTTAATTGAAACGGATATTTTATGTTCGTAATTAAAAATAGTTATTTTTGAGGCCATCATCAATCGTTTAAATTGAATCATTAAACGAGAAGAATTCTCTTGTCTCTCGGGTTTTCACACTCGAAATGGATGGATGTTTTTCGTTTTCCCCCCTCAATTAATATATTTATTGTTTAATAAAAACGACAGGTAATTTTTTCGTTAATGACTTCCATTCATTCATTTCTAGTCTATAAACATTAATGTCTTTAATAATGGTTTCTCTTTAGGCGTTTTCTAATAATAATAATATTTCTTAATCGTTATCAGGTTTTGACATTCATTACGAATAATGACTTTTAATAATAAAACTAAAAATGATGGCTTTATTTACGGAACAGCTCATTTTTCTTTCTTTCTTTCTCAATTTTCTGATTAATTCTTGTCTTTTCAGAAGAACAAAATTAAAAGAAAACTAGAAAGGTTTTTTTTTAGATGTTGATATCTTTCAAAATAAACTTTTGAGATGAAATTTTAAGTTTGTTAGAAACTAGAAGAGTAAATTAGGGGGATGAACGTATTTTCGCGATGATATTTTTCAAAATAAACTTTTGACATGAAATTCTAAGTTTGTTAGAAACTAGAAGAGTAAATGAATGAGCTGAATGTATCTTTGCGGCGATATCTTTCAAAATAAACTTTCTAGAATCAATTTTGAGATGAAATTCAAAGTTTGTTAGAAACTAGAAGAGTAAATGAATGAGCTGAATGTATCTTTGCGGCGATATCTTTCAAAATAAACTTTCTAGAAGCAATTTTGAAATAAAATTCAAAGTTTGTTAGAAACTAGAAGAGTAAATTAGGGGGATGAACGTGTATTTTCGTGATGATATCTTTCAAAATAAACTTGTGTGATTTTGAGAAAATGACTCAATTTTAAAGCAGACGATATTTTAATTTGTCTTATAAAAAGTTTATTTTGAAAGATATCAACATGAAATCATCCTTAATGATGCATTTACTCTTCTAGTTTCTAAAACAAGTTCAATTTCTTCTTGAAGAAAGTTTTTAAAGGATAAATTATCGAACTCTTTGATTATTCAGGTGCAAAAATGATAACTTGAAAGATTGAATAATCAACGAGTTCAATATTTGTCCTTTAAAAACTTTCTTCAAGAAGAAATTGAACTTGTTTTAGAAACTAGAAGGGTAAATGAATCATTAAGGGTGATTTCTTGTTGATTATCTTTCAAAATAAACTTTTCAGAGACAAAATGTTTTAAAAATGTTGTCTTGCTTGAAGTTTCATTTTCTCAAACTTGACATAAAAAGCTTATTAAGCGATTAAATGACCCTTCTAGTTTCTTAAAACACTTTCTAGTTTTTTTCTGTATTTTGAACTTTGAAGGGCCGAAGAATGAAACACATTTTAAAACCACCTTAACCGTTATATTTTGCAAAATGACTTGACTTTATTTGTATTTTTTTGTCTTCTTCTTTTTAAAGTCTGACGAAAGTTACGTCTGTATTTATTCGCACCGATTCGGAGACACGATTTTGTTTCATCACGAAGGTGGTGTCGACATCGGTGATGTGGACGCAAAGGCTGTCACTTTGGAAGTAGCGATCGACGAGAGGCCGTCTGTCGAGAAGATCACAACAAAACTTCTGGCAAAAGTAACTCCCGACAAGAAGACGTAAGTTTTCATTTCCACGAAATCCGGAAGAAGGAAAATATCAATAATTTTTTACTCTTTTTTATTTTTCTCCTCCTCAAGCATCATTGCAAATTTCATCAAGTCGTTGTACGATGTTTACGTCGACCTTTTCTTCACTTATCTCGAGATCAACCCTCTCGTTGTGACCGGAGGAGAAGTTTACATTCTCGATCTTGCGGCTAAACTCGATTCGACAGCCGAATTTATGTGCAAACAGAAATGGGGAGAGATCGAGTATCCGGCTCCGTTCGGACGAGACGCACTTCCAGAAGTAAGTTTAATATTTATTTGGTAATTTCCTGTAAAAAAAAATAGTCTTGCTTATGAACTTCTAAACTTCTAACTGACGAGAGATCATAAGAGCGTAAAGAGCTTAAGCGTGAAAAGAACAAGGCTCTACAAGAAATAAGCGTGGAAAGAGCTTAAGCGTGGAAAGAGCTTAACCGTGGAAAGAGCTTGAGCGTGGAAAGAGCTTGAGCGTGGAAAGAGCTTGAGCGTGGAAAGAGCTTGAGCGTGGAAAGAACAAGGCTCTACGAGGAATAAGTGTGAAAGGGGCTAAGCGTGGAAAGAGCTTGAGCGTGGAAAGAGCTTGAGCGTGGAAAGAGCTTGAGCGTGGAAAGAGCTTGAGCGTGGAAAGAGCTTGAGCGTGGAAAGAGCTTGAGCGTGGAAAGAGCTTGAGCGTGGAAAGAGCTTGAGCGTGGAAAGAGCTTGAGCGTGGAAAGAGCTTGAGCGTGGAAAGAGCTTGAGCGTGGAAAGAACAAGGCTCTACGAGGAATAAGTGTGAAAGGGGCTAAGCGTGAAAGGGGCTCGACTACAAGAAATAAGCGTAAAAAAACAAAACACAGAGAGGTATTAAACACTCGCTTATTCGTAACTAGGAGGCATACATCGCCGATTTGGACGCCAAGAGTGGTGCCTCGTTGAAACTGACCATTTTGAACAAAAATGGCCGCATCTGGACGATGGTCGCCGGTGGTGGAGCTTCTGTCATCTACAGGTCAGTATCAACTTGGAAGACGACAACCGAAGAAGAAAACTGATCGAAACCTTTCTTTGTTTGTTTGTTTCTCTTGTATTTCAGTGATACCATCTGCGATCTTGGTGGCGCTTCGGAACTTGCAAACTACGGCGAATATTCCGGAGCTCCGAGCGAACAACAGACTTACGAATACGCAAAAACGATTCTCAGTCTAATGACCGAACAGAAACATCCCAAGGGAAAGGTCTTGATTATCGGTGGTGGAATTGCCAACTTCACCAATGTGGCCGCCACCTTCAAGGTGTGAAAACGCAACTTAGCCTCCGAATTCAACATTGAAACTTGACACTTTGAACATTGTGGAACCCTCTGAACAAGGAAGAGTTCTATGTTAGAACCCTGTTCAGAGGGTACAAATTGAAGTTCAAGTGTTGAGGTTAAAGTTTAACAAGGAAACTTTGACACTTGAACTCTCGGAGCAAGCATTGAAAAGTCCTGTTCTGAGATATTCAATAAAACAGTCATATTGTAACCTTGTTCTAAGAGTTTGGGTTAAAAGGTTGGGTTACGCTAAACCTTTAATCGGAACTTTTAGTTTGGGGCGGAAAAGTTTGGGTGAGAAGTTCCCTGGGAACATTCGGGGAAAAGTTCGGGGTGAAAAGTTCCCTGGGAACGTTCGGGGTGAAAAGTTCCCTGGGAACGTTCGGGGTGGAAAGTTCCCTGGGAACGTTCGGGGTGGAAAGTTTCCTGGGAACGTTCGGGGTGGAAAGTTTCCTGGGAACGTTCGGGGTGGAAAGTTTCCTGGGAACGTTCGGGGTGGAAAGTTTCCTGGGAACGTTCGGGGTGGAAAGTTTCCTGGGAACGTTCGGGGTGGAAAGTTTCCTGGGAACGTTCGGGGTGGAAAGTTCCCTGGGAACGTTCGGGGTGGAAAGTTCCCTGGGAACGTTCGGGGTGGAAAGTTCTGGTTAAACGTTTCATTGTTGGCTTTGAAGCCTCTAATCTTCAAGTGAAATAACTCGAAGAGTTCCTCGATTTTAACCAATGATATTTTGTGTTTTTTTTAGGGTATCGTTAAAGCACTTCAAGAATTCCAGCCGAAACTGATCGAACACAACATTAGTATTTTTGTTCGTCGTGCTGGACCCAACTTTCAGGAAGGTCTTAGGATCATGCGGGAAGTCGGTTAGTTTCTCGCTTTTTCGTTACTTAACTAATCCCCGTAATCGGTTGATTGTTAGCTCGGCTTCTTAAAGAACGTCATTTTATCACAAGTTTCTCGTAAAACAAATTTCAAGGTTTCGTTTGAAACTAGAATGACTATTCTACTTTCTAAACAAATTTTCGATTTTTTTTTTTCTTTCGTTACTGCTTCTATCTAATGATATCTTTCAAATTTAACTTTTTGTTTTAGTTTAAAAAAATATCATTAGATAAAACAAACTTAGGAAGATCGTTAGAAACTAGAAATGGGAAAACAGATCAGCTGAAAGTGTTTCATTAACGGATATCGTTCAAAATAAACTTTTTATGGTGGTCTCTGCAAAAAAAAACACACATCCAAATTTGTCAAACTTTCATAAAAATTTCATTTTGAAAGATTTTGTCTTGATCGCATTTTCAGCCATGTTTTACCCTTCTAGTTTCTAACAATATTAGATTTTCTGCATAAATTTCCATCTTTAATTATATTTCAAAACAAACTTTATACGTTAGTTTTCAAAAAAGTGAATTTTGAAAGATATAATTATCCAGATTGCAACTTTCTGCGAGAAAAAAACGAACTTTGTTAGAAACTAGAAGGGTAATATGCTACATAAGAAGAATAAAAAGAACCTTGAAGAGAGGCTAATACAACAAAAAAAGGTTTTTAATACGAAGTCTTAACAAATGTTTCGTTCAGGACAAACTCTCGGCGTTCCGATCCACGTTTTCGGTCCCGAAACACACATGACGGCCATTGTTAGCATGGCATTGGGAATGAAATCTCTTCCTCCGGAGCCAGAGCCGCAACAAACCACGGCTAACTTTCTTCTTCCCGGTGGAATGAATGCGGTTGGTTTTTCCGTTTAAAATCAGTCGAGAATCTTAGTAACAAAACGGAATTTTTACGGGTTTTTCTTGACAGCAATCTCCGGCTACGGCACGTAAACCATTCTTTCAACCGGCCAACGGTAGCAGTTCTGGAGATCACACGGTCGACGGAGATGTTTACGGAGATTCGTTGTTCGGAAAAGTAAAAAAAAAAAATAAAAACTGACTCTCGAGTTCTATTTGGATGAATTTTGTTCGTTTTTTTTTCGTTAGAAAACGAAGGCGATCGTTTGGGGAATGCAAACCCGTGCCGTTCAGAGCACGTTAGACTTTGATTTCGTCTGTTCTCGTAAGGAGCCGTCTGTTGTCGCAATGGTTTATCCTTTCGGTGGAGATCACCGTCAGAAATTCTATTGGGGACACAAGGAGATCTTGATTCCGGTTTATAAGAATATGGGTGATGCGATGAGGAAACATCCCGATGCCGAGGTGATGGTCAGTTTCGCATCGTTGAGATCGGCTTACGAGAGCACCGTCGAGACCTTGCAATATCCGCAGGTGAATTTTTTTTTTTTCTAGGATTTATTTTTACGAAGGATAAGTGGGGGGTGGGGGAACCGGCACTACGAGCCGAAACATTGCTGATAACACGTGTTATTAGCAATGTTTTTAACAAAAATATTAAAAATCGGCCAATAAAATGTGATTAACTTTTGTTATCAACATTTATTGATAACATTTATTATTAAGTGTTAAGTCTCTTGAAACTTGTCATTAACATTTGCTTTCAGCATTTATTTTTTCCACTAACATGTTGATAACATTGTTGCTAACTTTGTTAAAGATTTCACCAAAACAAAAAAAATACATTTTTTTTAAAAAAAAAAATAATTCAATTGAAAAAAATCTAAATTTAATTAAATAATTTATTCAATTAAAAAAATGTTGAAATTTAATTAAAAATATTATAAAATTAATAAAAAAAAATCCAAATTTAATAGAAATTATTATAAAATTAATAAAAAAATCCAAATTTAATTAAAAATATTATAAAATTAATTAAAAAAATCCCAAATTAATTAAAAATATTATAAAATTAATTAAAAAAATCCCAATTTAATTAAAAATATTATAAAATTAATTAAAAAAAAACAAATTTAATTGAAATTATTATAAAATAAATTTAAAAAAATTCAAATTTAATTAAAAATATAATAAAATTAAAAAAATCCAAATTTAATTGAAATTATAAAATAAAATTAAAAAAATTCAAATTTAATTTAAAAAAATAAAATTGATTAAAAAAATCCAAATTTAATTGAAATTATTATAAAATTAATAAAAAAAATCGTAAAACACGTATATTGAAAATATAAAATTAATTAAAAAAATCCAAATTTAATTAAAAATATAATAAAATTAATTAAAAAAATCCAAATTTAATTGAAATTATTATAAAATAAATTTAAAAAAATCCAAATATAATTGAAAATAATATAAAATTAATAAAAAAAATCCAAATATAATTGAAATTATTATAAAATTAATACAAAAAAAATCCAAATTTAATTAAAAATAATATTCTAAATAAAATCCAAATTTAATTAAATAATTATATAATTAAAAAAAAATCAAATTTACTTGAAAAATATTGCAAATTTAATTAAACATTTAATTTAAAAAAATTGCCATTTCACATTTTGATTTTAAAAACACATTTTTAAACAAAAAGTCTCATTTTAAAACTAAAAATTTGCAAATAGAATTAATAGAAAAAATGAATTAATTAAAATGTTTTTTTAATTAAAAAGAAATATTCAGTTTAATTTAAAATTCTGAAAAAGTGATTAAAATTTAAAAAAATAGTTAAGAATTCAAAATCTGTTTTAATTAATAAATAAAAAATGTGGTCTTTTAATTAATGTCGTTAATTTGTAGATCCGTACGATCGCAATCATTGCCGAGGGAATTCCCGAGAACATGACGAGACGTATCATAAAGATGGCGAACGAGAAGGGAGTTTGCGTCATCGGACCGGCAACGGTTGGTGGTATCAAGCCCGGATGCTTTAAGATCGGTAACACTGGAGGAATGATGGACAACATCTTGTCTTCTCGACTTTACCGTCCGGGAAGGTGAGTTGTCGGAATTAATCTTGATTTGAAATATGTTTAAAAATCACTAATTGTGTCAATTAATAACCGTTATCGTGTTTTAATTTATTTTTCTTTTAAGCGTCGCTTACGTTTCTCGATCGGGTGGAATGTCGAACGAGTTGAACAACATCATCTCTCGATCGACGAACGGTGTCTACGAAGGTGTCGCCATTGGAGGCGATCGTTATCCCGGAACCACCTTTATGGATCACTTGTTACGTTATCAGGCCGATCCCAACATCAAGATGATCGTTCTTTTGGGAGAAGTGAGTGTCTTTTTCTCGTCGAGCGTTCGATTCCGCTTTCAGATCGATGTTGATCGGTTTTCGTTGTCTCTTTTTTTTACGAATTAGGTCGGAGGAGTCGAAGAATACGACGTTTGTCAAGCGCTGAAAGACAAACGGATCAGCAAACCGATGGTTGCTTGGTGTATCGGAACTTGCTCCAGTATGTTCTCCTCGGAGGTTTGTGTCGTCTTTTTTTTACGATTCGCTAATGAGACTTTTAAGACTTAAGTTTTTTTTTTTTGAAGGATTCATTTACATATTATTTTTTTTAATTAATTCAGGTTCAGTTCGGTCATGCCGGAGCTTGTGCCAACGGTGAACGCGAAACCGCAGTCGCTAAGAACAAAGCTTTAGCTGATGCCGGTGCTTTCGTTCCGCCAAACTTTGATGAACTCATGGATACCATTCGGTACGAAAACATAACCGAAAAAAAAATTCTTCTGCAAATTGCCTGACGTTTCAGGCAATTTACAGAAGAATTTATAAAACTATAAAACTAGTCAATGTGCAAAAACCGCTGTTTTCTAAAGTAAAATCTACGAATTGATTGGAGTTCTAATCAATTCGTAGATTTTACTTCAGAAAATAACGGTTTCGCATATTGACTAGTAGTTTTATAAAATAATTGATTTTTCTCGTTTTGACTGAATATGTTATTCGTTTCAAAAGCCAAGTTTACACCGGTCTCGTCGAGAAGGGAATTATCGTTCCTCAGGTGGAAGTTCCGCCTCCAACTGTGCCAATGGATTACTCGTGGGCTCGAGTGAGTTTTGGCTTCGTACGGAAGCTTATGCTTTAAACCGTGTTCCGGAGCTTTTTAGTTATAAATATTGCTTCTAGATGGCGATACCGTCGCTCAGTTATACATGAGAGCAATGTTTCAAAGGAGACGAATCAACCGAAACAAGTCTGGAGCTTCTTAAAAGCATTTTTAAAACGAAATTCAAAGTGTTTTCGAAACTAGATGAATAAATTAACGACGTGGTTACTTTTTTTGGCGACGCTCTTATTAGAAAATAATTGCATTATGACGTGAACAACAATAAAGTCACGAATAACAATAAAAAAATATCGCAAGATGATTGATTTCTAATCGATCGTCACAGAAAAGTGATCACCTCGTTAAGTACTTCGTCTAGTTTCGAAAACACTTTGAATTTCGGTTTAAAAATGCTTTTAAGAAGCTCCAGACTTGTTTCGATAGATCAGCTCCTTGAAATGTTGCTTTTTTCCTCGTACAACCGTTATGCTTGGACGCATGTAACGCCATCTAGGAGCCGAGGTTGTAATCGAAAAAGCCTTTAGCTCTCGGGAGTCACTTTTTCTAATCGAAAAGATCGGATTTTTTTTTTTTTTTTTTTTTTTTTCTAACAGGAACTCGGTCTGATTCGTAAACCGGCTTCGTTCATGTCGACGATCTGCGACGATCGTGGACAGGAACTTCTTTATGCCGGAATGCCGATCACTGACGTCATCAAGGAGGATATGGGCATCGGTGGTGTCTTGAGTCTCTTGTGGTTTCAGCGTCGATTGCCGAAATATGCTTGCAAGTTTATCGAGATGTGTTTGATGGTGACGGCCGATCACGGGCCAGCTGTTTCGGGAGCTCACAACACCATTGTTTGCTCTCGTGCGGGAAAAGATCTCATTTCTTCTCTCGTCTCTGGATTACTCACGATCGTACGTCTCGTTCTTTTTTTTTTTTTTTTTTAAAATGGTTGCCGAAGAAGAAAAGAGCAAAAACATCTAAAGAAAATATTTCAGTTTTTTTTTTTAGAAACTAGAAGAGTAATTGGTATTCTTCGTATGAAGAGGAATTCATGTCGATATCTTTTAAAATAAACGTTTTTTGAGGGAATATGAAACTAAAAAAAGTCTTCGCATGAAAGTTTATTTTAAAAGATCTTCATGTAAACAATTTTTATTGCATTTCTTTACTATTCTAGTTTTTAAAAACAATTTCGATTTTTTTTTAATTAAATCATTAAAAAAAAATTGCAACAAGAGGAAATAGTTTGATTTCTTAATAATATCGTTCAAAATCAACTTTCCTTGACATAAAAATGTTTATTACTCTTCTAGTTAGGTTAGGAAATGTTAAGAAACTAGAAGAGTAAACTGGATCTCTTACGAAGAGTTTTCGTGTCGATATCTTTCAAAATAAACGTTTTATTGACGGAATTGAAACTAAAAAAAAATCTTCGCAATAAAGTTTATTTTAAAAGATCTTCATGTAAACAATTTTTATTGCATTTCTTTTACTTTTCTAGTTTTTAAAAGCAATTTCGATTTTCATAGTTATAAATTATTAAAAAAAAAATTGCAACGAGAGGAAATAGTTTGATTTCCTGATAATATCGTTCAAAATAAACTTTTCTTGACATAAAAATGTTTGTTACTCTTCTAGTTTCTAAATATAATTTCAATTTCGTTAAAAGTTAAATTAAAGAAATTGAAAATGTTAAGAAACTAGAAGAGTAAGTGGATCTCTTACGAAGAGTTTTCGTGTCGATATCTTTCAAAATAAGCTTTTAATTTAGAAAAAGCTTATTTTGAAAGATATCAACGTGAAAATATATTGTTGAGCAGCTACCCTTCTAGTTTCTAAAGGGTCTTTCTAGTTTCTCTTCGTTATGCTCTTCTCAAATGTTTTAAAATGTGCTTTTTTCTCTCGGTTGAATTGCAGGGTGACCGATTCGGTGGCGCTTTGGACGCGGCTGCTAAGCTGTTTGAAGAAGCGTACGACAGCGGCGCTCATCCGATGGAGTTCGTAAACGCGATGCGTAAAAAGGGACAACTGATTATGGGTGTTGGACACCGAGTGAAATCGATCAACAATCCCGACATGCGAGTGATGATCTTGAAGGAATTCGCTTTGGAACACTTTCCGTCCACTCCGGTCTTAAACTACGCTCTCGAAGTCGAGAAGATCACAACTTCAAAAGTACGGACGGCGCCTTTCTGTCGATCGGAAACACGGGAGAGAAAGAGAAACTCTCTTTAACGGATTTTCTTTCTTTCTTTCTTTCGCTCGTAGAAGCCGAACTTGATTCTGAACGTCGATGGATTGATCGGTGTTGCGATGGTTGACTTGTTACGTCACAGTGGTTGTTTCTCGCGGTTTGTTTTGTTTTTTTGTCGTTTTTATTTCTTCGTAGGTCGGGATTTTTTTGTTTAATCTTGTGGTATTTGTTTTCTCCTACTTTTAACAGGGAGGAAGCTCAGGAATACATTGAGATCGGAACTCTGAACGGTCTTTTCGTTCTCGGCCGTAGCATGGGATTTATCGGTACGTTCAGATTTTATTATGTTTTTACGACTATTCTAATTTTTCGGCTAAAATTCAGCCAATTTCGAAGTCCAAAACGGGTTTTCAGGTTGTGCGCAGCGAAACAAACAATAAGTGACGTAAAAACGGGGGGAGAAAAGATTTAAATCGTAATTTCTGTTTTTTTTTTCTTGTTTCTCTTCCTTTCCTAACCAGAGAAAGGTGTAACATTGCTGAAAACACGTGTTATTAGCAATGTTTTTAACAAATATATCAGCCTAGAAAATGTTATTAACTTTTGTTATCAACATTTGTTGATAACTTTTGTTATCAACATTTGTTATTGACATTTGTTAAAAGAATCTAGAAATGTTAATAACATTTTGCTATTAACTTTTTTTTTTTGCTTTGTTCTTAAAACAAAACAAAACTGAAACAAGTTAAACAACTGTCAGCAGTTACTGAAGACAAAACCACAACAAATTTGTGACAAAACACAAACAAATTTGGGTTTTGTTTTGTGTTTCTATAGCTGTCCCCTACGTAAAGTACGCAACTGTTCTGTTGTTGTTTTAATACTAAACTGTCCACAACTGCACAGACAACAGTTGACAAAATGTTGCATAATTCAGAGACAAAACAAAAACATTTTGATGTTTACCAGACTTGAGCCCCGGGACATTGAAAAGTTTGTGAAATTGAAGACAAAACAAAAACAAAACACAAAAGTAGCAGAAATGTTTTAGAATTGTCGCCAATTTATCTCGAAACACTTGAGTTTCTTATTTTGTCATACTTGATGTGGGCCCGGCCTTAAAACAAAACAAAACTGAAACAACTGTCAGTAGTTACTGAAGACAAAACACAAACAAATTTGGGTTTTGTTTTTGTGTTTCTATAGTTGTCTCCTATGTAAACTATGCAACTTGTTCTGTTGTTTTAATACTAACTGTCCACAATTGCAACAGACAAGAGTTGACAAAATGTTGCATAATACCGAGACAAAACACAAACATGTTTCGCAGTTTACCCGACTTGATCCATAGGACAGGGACTAGTTTGTGAAATTGCAGACAAAACAAAAAACACAAAAGTCGCAGAAATGTTTTAGAATTGTCGCCAATTTGTTTAGAAACATTCAGTTTCTGTTTTGTCAGCTTGGATGTGTGGACCCGGCCTTTTTTTTTTACTCTAGAACTAGATTTTATTTTCCGAATGCGACCCCTGAATTTTTAGTTATAATTTCTAAATAATTTATTCTAATATTTTTTAAGTCTCTCGTCGTAATATATTTGATTTTTCAAACTAATTAAATTAAAAAAAAATGATCTCAGGTCACTTCTTGGACCAAAAGCGATTGAAACAGGGACTTTATCGCCATCCGTGGGACGATATCAGCTACATTCTACCCGAATTACATCACGGCTAAATTTAACAAAATCTGCGAAGAAAAACGATTTAAAAATAAACAAATGGGCAGCAAAGGCAGCAACAACAACAACTAAAAACTAGAATATCATATCCGTCTTCTCTTAAAACCGTCCTCTTCACACAGAAAATATATATATATTATAAAATATACTATTCTATAAATTGCACTTTTTTCTGTCTCTCTCTCTCTCTCTCTCTCTTTCTATCCGATATTAATTAGAAACAAAATAAGATTAAAATTAATTTAAAATATTAGAAAAAAAAATATCAATGTTTTAATATTAGAGAAAGAAAATGACGAAAAGACACAAAAAAAAAACCCTCGGAGAGATTATTATATATTTTAAATAATTTAATGAAATTTGTGTGGAATTTTCTCTCGTCTTTTCGTAAAAATATAATTAAGTTCTGTATTTATTTTCTAAGATTTTTTTTTTAAGAAAAAAAGAAAAGTCGTTTACGGAGTGAGAAGAGAGAAAAAAAACATTCAGTTTTTAATCTTTTTCGTAAACAACTTCAGAACAAAATACAAATTAAAATTATTTCATTGGGTTTTCTGTTTTTTTTCTTCTTTTTCTTGGACGGTTTTTTTATTTTAATTCGTGCGATTTTTTTTTTTTTTTTTGAGCAATAATTTTTTTCATACGTTTTTTTTGTGTACATATTTTGTTGGGAAATTTATTTTGTTTCTGTTATTTTCTTTTGTTTTTCTCTCTTTCTATCTCTATCTGTGTCTGGAGGTGTCGTAGTTAATATTTCAATGCATGGTCGTCTATGTACAACAAAAGTTACTGTTTAGATGTTTGTGTTTTCAAACATTCCACAAAATAAAAGTAATTTCTGCGAACGCAGTTAAAATATAGACGAGAAATTTATTAATACGAGAAAGTTCCTTTTTTGGGGGGGGGGGAGTGTACAACCAACACCTGGCTCGGATTTTTAATGCAATATCAAACAAATGTTTCGCAAAACTGTGTGTGACTCAAAGGACGAAACAAAAGTAACAATCCAGTTTAGATCAATCAACAGGTTCCTTTTTTCAATCAAAAACACTGGTTAGAGGCTAGAACTTTCTAGTTGACAACTGATAGTACCCAGTCGTCTAGCCTCCTATGGAGCCCTGTAAACGCCATACAGTAAAAAAATATTTTCATTACAGTTGACACTTTTTTTTTTTCCTGTCAAAGGTTAGGTTAGGTTCGGTTAGGAAAAAGTGTCAATTGACAGAAAGTGTCAACTGTAATGTAAATTATTTTCACTGTATGCCTTTACAGGGCTCCGTAATATTGCATAAGAATTCGAGCCTTGTTCATCAGCAGTAATGTCTTTATCATAAGGGCACACGGGGCCCGTGCCCAGGGGCCCCGAAAGGCCGATATATTCGCTTACACGAAAAAAAGGAGCTCAAATTTTTTTCTATTTTTAGGTAGATACCTACTAAGAATTACTGTCAACATTTCTAAATTGAAATGTTAATCGGACACCAGATCAGATTTTTAAATTTTTTCTAAACAGTGAATATTTTAATAATAAAAAATACCGTATTTTTTATTATTAAAATGTTAACTGTTTCGAAAAAATTTAAAAATCTGATCCAATGGGGCCCCCAATTCTTGTGTGCCCAAGGGCCCGACATGCCCTAAGACGGCCCTGTTCATCAGTGAAGGTGCAGTAGAATTTCGATTATCCCAAATCTGGGTAGTCTGCACTTCCGGATCAGGATCAAGTCCTGATAATTGAAATTTACCGTATCTTATTATATACTATAGGACGGATCCGCGTGATCCATGGGTCGTTCGTGAAATGTGTACAGACGGCGAAGAAAATTATGCATGTTTCAATCAAAAAAGGCTGTTTAGAGGCTAAAATCAAAGAACTCGTGGTTACATTGTTTGCTCCTGATCCCTAATGCTTGGAACCTTATACATCCAGTACATCACTTATATGTATAATTGTCCACATAACTCAGTGGTGCCCACGGCGTGCCCCATGGTTCAATTAGCCTAGTAGTGCAGTAAGCCCAACGGTTCACTTATGCCAGTGGCCGACGTAGCCCTGTGGTTCATTTAACCCAGGGGCCGACATAGCCCTGTGGTTCATTTAACCCAGGGGTCCACTTAAGCCTGGGTTTCCGAATACCATGCACACTTATGAGTTAAATGAATTCAAATTAATTGTTTAGGTGAATTATACGGAATCCAGTTAAAGGACACTTTAACCAAATAAAAATTGATTATTATTTTAAATTGAAATACTAAATCAATATTTTGTCAATAGTTTATACATTATATTTAAGTATTAACTCAATATTTTCAGATTAATTAACTGAATAAATTGAATTCAACATATTGTTTGTTTGTCCTTCACAGGGCTCCGTAGAACACGTTTATTATTTAAATGCATTTAAATTATCAGCTGTGTATACTAGGTATAAGTAATATGACGGTAAATGACGCCACAAAACGTTTTTGTAGCTGTAAATGGATGTGGTTTTCTCGAGAGCGTTAGTGTTCGTCGACAGCTACAAAAACGTTTTTTTTACCGCTGCTATGTTACGGTTTCGCTATCTTTTATACCTTGTACAGTCATGAGTTAAATGAATTCAAATTAAATGTGTTTAGGTGAATTATACGGAATCCAGTTAAGGACATGAGCACCAAATAAAAATTGACTTTTATTATTAATATTTTTAAATTGAAATACTAAATCAATATTTTGTCAATAGTTTATACATTATATTTAAGTATTAACTCAATATTTTCAGATTAATTAACTGAATAAATTGAATTCAACATATTGTTTGTTTGTCCTTCACAGGGCTCCGTAGAACACGTTTATTATTTAAATGCATTTAAATTATCAGCTGTGTATACTAGGTATAAGTAATATGACGGTAAATGACGCCACAAAACGTTTTTGTAGCTGTAAATGGATGTGGTTTTCTCGAGAGCGTTAGTGTTCGTCGACAGCTACAAAAACGTTTTTTTTACCGCTGCTATGTTACGGTTTCGCTATCTTTTATACCTTGTACAGTCATGAGTTAAATGAATTCAAATTAAATGTGTTTAGGTGAATTATACGGAATCCAGTTAAGGACATGAGCACCAAATAAAAATTGACTTTTATTATTAATATTTTTAAATTGAAATACTAAATCAATATTTTGTCAATAGTTTATACATTATATTTAAGTATTAACTCAATATTTTCAGATTAATTAACTGAATAAATTGAATTCAACATATTGTTTGTTTGTCCTTCACAGGGCTCCGTAGAACACATTATCAGGTGTGTACTAGGTATAAGGAAGCCCAAGTGTTCCACGAAGCCCAGCATCATCTCGCTTTTAATGATGTTCCTGCGAATTTGTAGTTAAATTTTACAATATGATCGGGGGAATTGAAGCCATTATATAATTTCGCAGTAATTTTTTTTTTATTTACATCATCTTAACTCAAAAATCTTTTAGTCGAAAAACTTTACGAGAAAAAAAAAGGGGCAAACGACCTAAAAGCTTTCGAGATTACAGAGATATTTCAAAGAATAAATTTTCCATTGTTTTTTTTCTTTCTGATAATTCTTCTGTGATAACTTTTTTTTTTAAAAACCTAATTCTAGTCAACAAAATAACATCCAAGAGACAAAAAAAAACTAGAATTAAATCAGTTGTCCATCTGTGTTTGTTTGTCGATTGCTTGAACGCATCGAGCCATCGTTTGCGAAGCGCGGCTTATCGAATCGGTCATGTAGAAATCTTTCAAAGTGAGCTGTTTCGGAGCCAAAGGTTGACTTCCCAATGGTTTCTGTACCAACTACGGAAAAAAACACAAAACACAAAAAAAAAGACGAGGAAAAAATTAAATTTTGCAAGATAAAAATTCCTCCCCCTTTTTTTTAGTTAACAAAAGTCAAAAATCCTTTGTCGTACTTTTGCCAATTCCTGAGCTTGAGTGAAGTAATTTGCGTCTTCGACGTCGCCGTATCTCGTTAGATTTGGTGAAATCTCGGCAAGACGCCGTCGGATTTCGTTCAGGTTATCGTACGGTAATTTAATTCCGACAACCTGAAAAAGTTCAGAACCAAAAAACAAAAATGAAAAGTCTCCTCCTTTATTTGGGGGGGTTTCCGATATTTTTTTTTTTAAATTTCAGAACCTTCCTTCCAATCAGCTTTTTAGAAACAAACTTTTAACAAAATTCAAAGTTTGTTAGAAACTAGAATGGGTTAAAATAATTCTCATTTTTTTTACAAATATATTTTTCAATTAAATATTTTTTTAGAAATTGAAATTTTGTTAACAAACTAGAATAGTAAATATGAAAGAGCTAACAAAAAATGTATTTTGAATAATATCTTTCAAAATAAACTATTAAGAAGAAATTTGAAGTTTGTTATTAACTAGAATAGTAAATGACTGAGCTAAAAAAAGTATGTTTCAAAATATTTTAGAAACAACTTTAAAGAAGCAATTCGAAGTTTGTTAGAAACTAGAATAGTAAACTTTAAAAAAAAGAACTTAGAGAAGCAATATGAAGTGCGTTAAAAACTAGAATGATAAATGAAGAAGCTGAAAGTATTTTTTTATAATATCTTTCAAAATAAACTATTAAGAAAGAAATTTGAAGTTTGTTATTAACTAGAATAGTAAATGGCTGAGCTAAAAAAAGTGTTTCAAAATAAACTATTGTGAAACAATTCGAAGTTTGTTAGAAACTAGAATAGTAAATACGAACTAAAAGTATTTTGATATTATCTTTCAAAATAAACTTTTTTAAAAAAAGGCTATAAGGAGCAATAGTTTGTTAGAAACTAGAATGGTAAATGAACAAGCTGAAATTATTTTTTATAATATCTTTCAAAATAAACTATTAAGAAGAAATTTGAAGTTTGTTATTAACTAGAATAGTAAATGATTGATCTAAAAATGTATTTTGAATAGTATGTTTCAAAATAAACTATTTAGAAACAACTTAAAGCAATTCTAAGCTTGTTAGAAACTAGAATTGCAAATGAATGGAGACGGAAAGTATTTTTTTAGTGATTTTGCATTAACAATTTTGAAAATAATTTTCTAATTGTAATAAAAAGTTTATTTTGAAAGATATCATCACAAAAATACTTTTAATAAATGGCAATTTTTATTAAAAATTTCCGAGTTTCGTTTCTATAAAAGCTGTTTCATGAGGAGGAGGAGAAGTTCTCTTTTCGAGCTCAGAAGAAGAACTATCGTACTTCAGAAAGAGCTCTAATGATCTTCCAATCTTCTCGTGCGAGACCGGGTGGACTAATGGCGGCAACCGTTTGTTGAGAACGGCCCTCGGTGTTAACGTAAGTCGCTTGTTTCTCGGTATAAGCGGCTCCCGGAAGAACCACATCGGCAATCTCGGCACCGTGATCACCGTGATGCCCTTTTTTGGGTGGTGAAAACAAAAAGCGGTTATGAAAGTTCGAAACCCGAGGTTTCCCTCCCTCCCTCTCTTTTTCTCTCTCCCTCTTTTTCTCTCGCTGTTTCTCTTTCACTACCACTCTCACTCAATCTCACATTGTTTCTCTCTCTTCAAACCTTGATAGATCACAACGCAGTCTTTCGGAAGATCCGCACGAGTGATCGTTCCCTCGTCGGCTCCCAATAAGAACAAAGCTTTCGGTTGGTTTTGTCGTATGAAATCGACTCCCGGTTTGTAACCGAGATCGAGAGCAGCCACTTGACTGGCAACCTTAACATTACAAAGGCCAAAAGACATTATCAATTGCGATCAAACCCATGGCCGTAATTTTAAAACGTTGCTCGTAGAAAAAGCTCAGCTTGAAAAACAAAAAACGAAGCGTAGCTTTACTTTAAGCAATGCTTTAAAATATTAACGTTAGATCTTAATATGAACCCGATTTAAGTACACTGCTTTTTTTTTTTAGAAATAACTTTAAGGAATTAGATTTGTTAGAAACTAGAATAGTAAAAAATTATTTTTTTTGTTAAAAACTAGAAAATCGAAAAAAGTCTAAAAGTATTTTCGTAATATCTTTCAAAATAAAATTTCAAGTTTATATTATAAGATTTATATTGTAAGATATCGTGATTCCAACTTGTTTTTCTAACGAGGTTTGAATTCCTTTCTAAAAAGTTAATTTTGAAAGATGTTAATTCGTCATGAAAAGTAATTTTTGCTCATCATCCTTTTTTACTATTCTAGTTTCTAAGAAACTTTTAATTTCTTCTTGAAGTTGCATCCAACTTTGATATCTTTGAAAATAAAGGTTTTATTTTTTTTTTTTTTAGAAGTTTCGAAACTATTCCAAATAGTTTATTTTGAAAGATATTCGTGAAAAAATATTAACTCATTTATTTTTACTATTCTAGTTTTTAAGAAAATGTCAATTTTATCTTAAAAAAAAGTTATCTCTATAAAAAAGCTTTGTGTATTTTTAAATCTGTGTCCCAACTTCGTTGAAATCGTTAAATTATTTCGGAGTTCCAATTTTAAAGGATGGACATTTCGTTAAATTCGTTTACCCGATGCAAAACATTGAGAACCCGCCATTCTGATCCGGGTTTCCTGAGACGATGCGCAAGTTGCGTAACGAGGCTCAGAACAGCGCCACCGTCTTGCCGTTGAAGTGCGGCATTGCCGACGACAACGACGGGACGTTGAGCTCCGTTCAGAACTTTCGAGAACTGGTGACTTCCGTTAAGTAATTCCTTAAGAATGTTCGGATTATCACCGAGATGCTGAAAGAAATTTTCATATAATTTGGAAAGTTTCGATCAAACACAATAAAAGAAATAGGACTGGTTCGAGGCTAGGCCTTTTCATGTCATTACAGAAGCAGTTAGAGCCTGTTTCGAGGCTACGTTTCTATAACTGGATTTTAAATTAACCTTACTATTTTTTTTTTTGGTTAAAATGTCTTAATTTGTTACGGCATCAGATTACTACCAAACGCTAGCCTCTAACCAGTCTTTTAATTAAACAAAATTGTGTTTGAGGCTAGCCTTAAGTCAATAGTAAGGCAAAAAATGCTTCTTCAATGACACTGTTTAGAGGCTACAGCTTTTCTAGAGTTGACCTTCAATTAACCCCGAATTTACTTATATTTTAGCCTCTACAAGTCTCTGGCTAAAAACGTCTAATTTTTTCAATTATCTTTATCGCAACATCTGACTACTACAGAACGCTAGCCTCTAACCTGTCCCCTTTTAACAGCAAAGAGCAATAACTTCTGACATTCTAGTCTTATCGCACACAGACCTCGTAGTCGTAAGTCAAATCGACTTTCGATCCGACGAGAGCCACTTGAAGTTCGTTATGGATAAACGCCTTACGAAGCCTAGTATTAAAAAGCGGAGCCTCGAATCTAGGATTCGTTCCGACGAGCAACACGACGTCGGCCTCTTCTACACCTGCGATCTTAGTGTTGAGGAGGTAATTGGATCTGAGGTCGGTTCCGGCCCCATCCATCGGGAAAACCTCCTCGGTACAAAGCCCTTCGCTGTCGAGTCGATTGAGAAGGTCCTTGAGTGCGACCAACGCCTCGGCATCAACTAAACCTCCTGCGATTGCGGCAACTTCGTTACCTTTGACCGAACGCAATGTCTTAGCGATGTATATTAAAGCATTTTCCCAGTCGCAAGCTACGAGATTTCCGGAATGATCTTTAACGAGCGGAGTCGTTAAACGTTGACGTTTGAGACCGTCGTAAGCGAATCTCGTTTTATCCGAGATCCATTCTTCATTGATGTCCTTAAAAAAAAAAGAGAAAAAAGCGAAGATTTAAGATCAGAAATCCGTTTCAATTCTTTGACATGACGAAGAAAAAACGACGAGAACACTTATTTTAATAGAAGAAAATGAAAACTTATTATAAACTAGAAGAGTAATTAGAGAAGATTCTTTTACTAGTATAGTTTTTTTAAATAAACTTTTGAATTACATGTATTTCTTTCAAGTTACTTCTAAATAATTTATTTTGAAAGATTTCACAATGAAAATATTTTTTAGCCCATTCTAGTTTCTAATGTACTTCGAATTTCTCTTCAAAGCTGCTTCTAACAAATTCATTTTGAAAAATATCTTCAGGAAAATACGTTCTTCCTATTAATTTACTCTTCTAGTTTTTAACAATCGTTGAATTTCTTCTTTTCCGTTCCTTCTAGTTTTATTTTGAAAAATTTCATCATTTCAGCCCATCCCTTTACTCTTCTAGTTTCTAACAAACTTATAATTTTTTTTAAATAAAAGTTATTTTTAAAAAGAGTTCTCGTCATTTTTCAGCTTCGTGTCGTCAAAATCAAAAAAGGCCCTAAAGATCTGTTTAAAAAAAAGGGTCCTCTTCTGTCGAAACCTCGTGAAGACGAGGCAGAATCCTTAGAACTTCTCCCGTCCGATGACTGACTACGATGTTACTTCCAATCGCATCAAGGACATCGATACTTTCCGTCTTCCTGTTTTTTAACGAAAACCCGCAAAAAAAAAAAAAGTTTTAGCAGTCGTCCATCGATCGGACTCTCGTCATCGAGATTTCACTTAAAAGGACCTTGTTTCCCAGGGTCTTGCGGTAAAAGAATACGGCTTCGAAGTGAGAGCTCCGACCGGACAGAGATCGATGACGTTTCCCGATAACTCGGAAGCGAAAACCTTCTCGATGTAAGTTCCTATCTGCATGTCTCCACCGCGACCGGTCGTTCCAAGGTCACTAACGCCGGCAATTTCGTTACCGAAACGAACGCAACGAGTGCAGTGGATACAACGGGTCATTATCGTCTTCACCAAAGGACCGATATCTTTATCTTCGACGGCTCTGAAACCGGAAAAAATGCATTCCGAAATGTAACGGGTTACATTTTCTTAAAAGTTACTTAATGTTTTTTTTTTTTACGTCAGTTAACTATTTAATCATTTTAGTTTATTTTCAGTTGAATATTTTTAGTAACTAGTTAAAGAATTATTTTAACTAGTTTTAATTCTCCAACTAGTTAATTATTTTAATAATTATTCAGTTAATTTTTGTCATTTCATTATTTTAAAATTTTTTTTTTTTCAGTAATTAGTTAATTACTTCATTAACTATTTACTTTTTTCAGTAACTAGCTAAAAATTTCTTATTTAAAAATTAACTAGTTAATTTTCAAATAAGAATTTTTTTCGTTAAATATTTTAATTACTTTTTTCAGTAAATAGTTAATTTTAATAATTATTTTTCAGCAACTAGTTAATTATTCCATTAACTAGTTAGATTTTCAAATATTTTTTTAGAATTTTTTTTAATATTTTAATTACTTTTTTCAGTAACTAGTTTATTACTTCATTAACTATTTACTTTTTTCGGTAACTAGTTAAAAATTTCTTACTTAAAAATTAACTAGTTAATTTTCAAATAAGAATTTTTTTTGTTAAATATTTTAATTACTTTTTTCAGTAAATAGTTAATTTTAATAAGTATTTTTCAGCAACTAGTTAATTACTCCATTAACTATTTACTTTTTTTTTCAGTAACTAGTTAACTATTCAATTAACTTGTTAATTTTCAAATAAGAATTTTTTTTGTTTAATATTTTAATTAATTTTCCCAGTAAATAGTTAAACATATTAATAATTTTTCAGGAACTAGTTTAATTATTCAATTAACTATTTAATGTTTGCAGTAAAACTAGTTAATTTTAAAATAAAAATATATTTTTTTAAAAAAAATATTTCTCTAACTAGTTAATTATACTAGTAACTACTAACTACATGATGACCAAGTTACTTTTTTAATAATTACCTTTTCCAGTAAATAAGTTTAATAGTTTAATAATTACTTTTTCAGCAACTAGTTAATTACCCCATTAACTACTTAATTTAAGCAGTAACTATTTACATTTTTCAATAAAAAATAATTTTAAAAATTAATTCAGTGACTAATTATTCCAGTAACCAGTTTCTTCTTTTCAAGATAAATTAAACTAATTTCCTTTTTCCAATAACTAGTTATTTATTTCTAGTAATTAGTTATTTTCTAGTTATTTCTTCTTCAGAAACGAAAAAGAAGTTTTCTAACAAAATTACTTCGAAAAGTAGTTTATTTAGTTTTAAAAAAAAATGTTAAGAACCACCTTTTCCCAGTGAATCCGATGTCGGTGAATCGACTCCGATCGCTTCCGAAGGCCATCGATTGATCCTGAAGATCGCATTCACCCCCCTGGTCGCAGATGGGACAATCTAAAGGGTGGTTCATGAGGAGGAACTCCATGACACCCTCTCGAGCCTTTTTAGTCAACTCAGAATTCGTTTTGATCCTCCAGCCCTTCATCACCGGCATCGCACAAGCCGCAACTGGCTGAAAATCAAACTTTGCATTCAGGTATGTTTCAAATGGCTCACATTTTTATGCAAGTGTTAATAGTTTGTTGTAGATTTTTGCATTTTATCTAATGTTTCTTGAAAAATCTTGAAAGTTTACTACAGTATTCTGATATTTCTTGCCGATTTCAAAAGTTTTCTGCAGTTTTCTACTGATTCTTGCAAAGTTTTGCAAGTTTCCTGCAAAATTTCACAAGTTTCTAGCTGTTTCCTGCAGATTTTGCAAGTGTGATGCTGTTTCTTGCAAAATTTTGCAAGTTTCGTGCAGATTTTGACAAACATATTGCCATTTTCTTGAATATTTCTGCAAGTTTAATGTTGTCTTTTACTGTTTCATTCAGCTCCTTGCAAGTTTTTGCATTATTTATGCATTTTATTATTATTTTTAAATAGTTTCTTGCATATTAATGCAGGTGTCTTTTTAAGTTCTCCCTCCCCACTCTGTATATTTGTGAAATTCCTGCTTTTTAGAAAGATTTCCAAGTAAAGATATTTGACCTTCAGCGATTTTTCCACTTCTACCAGACACATTCTACAATTCCCAGCGATCGAAAGCCGATCATGATAACAAAAACGCGGAATTTCCACTCCGACTAAAGCTGCAGCCTGTAAAAACAACACCAAATAACGTTAAGTTCTCGTTGTTCTTCGAAACCTCACGTTCGTAATTTTAACCTGAAGTATCGTAGTTCCGGGATCTACGAGAACCGGTTTGTCATCAACGAAAACCTCGATCTTTTCCGGCGGTGGCGGCGGACTCGAAGAAGTCGCATAACTTTGAACTGTAAAAAAATGCGCAGCAAAAAAAAAAAAAACGTTATTAAAATCCTTTTGACAGTTTTTAATCAGTCCGAACTAACCCAATTTTACCGAAAACCGTGACGTAGCCGCCGGTAAAACGCATCTAAACGGTAAATGCAACATCGTCTGCAAAGTAAAAAAAACTTTTGAGTCACCCTGTAAACGTAATGCACGAGATAAAAGCACGCGCAGATGTTAGAGATATCTAAGCGCATGGCAGAGGTCAGAGGTCGCGATCGAGCACATGGCCATTATACTACTTTGCATGTCATTTGCATATGGATGACCTTTAAAGATCAGATTTCGAGTCGAAAAAACGTGCTGAAATGACCTGAAATCGTATCGTAATCGCTTTTTTAACGATCGCCGACAACGCGAGGGGATGTCACGGTAATTTGCAACCCTTTCTCGTCAAAATCCGATAGAAATTCGACCCGTGAACGTTAAAAAAAGTCAACTGAAAGCGGACGAAAAATCACTGAAAGGACAACAACAAATAAACCAGGTGATAATATCTAAAATGGCGGCCGTATTTATAACAAGGAGAAGGCGGAGCATTTCATTCCACGTGATTGTTATAAGCGAATCATATATTTAGACGTTTATGCATTATCGCTTATAATATGGGCGTGTTATATATTAAGTCACGCCCCTTTGGCAGCATAAGACTCAGGGGGCCGACATTAAAGAAAATCATGTACGAGATTCACCAAGATTCACAGCAGATTGTATGTATGGAAAGCAATTCTGTTGTTTTATCCGCATTTTACTGGATTTTCCAGTAAAATGCGGATAAAAACTAAAATAGCTTGCCATATCGTACGAGATTTACACCCAATGTCTGCCCTCTCTTGGTAAGGCTAGTAACACGTTCCTTTATTCATTGCTATATACAGCGCTGTAACTAACTGTTCATAAGTTATTTGATATGACGTCACGCTTATGAGTAAAATCTACGAAAAACGTTGAACTGTTACGTAATAACAGTGTGGCTATTCAACGAATGCTGAAAAGAAATCTTTATTTATGTAAAATTTTATGTTACGATACGATGATTATAAATACAAATTTAAACATATAATACAATTATCATTGAAATGTTTATGTTGTATTTTTGAAACGAATGTTTTTGTAGATATAATTACAAAATTAATACAGATTTTATTTTTATTTTGGTTTGCAAAATTTAAAATAGGAATTAACCGAAGTGTGTATCTGGCAACATTTGTTATTTCATTATGGAATATCTGTAAATCTAAAAATCCCTATTACAAAAAAAAACAAATAATTTGTTTATACTTTAATAATTTTTCGTTTTATTTTACAATTTAAAGCGGTTATTGCAAAGTACACGTTTAGATAAATTTATTTAGAGGCTTTTTATAGTAATTATTATTTAATTTAATTGATCAGTAGCATTTATATCAAGACCACGATTACCGCGAAGACGTTATCTGGTCACATTAGTAACTTTCTTTCACAGGCAATTGTACCCAGCATCAGATTTTTGTTTGCTCCGGCTTTTTATGACGTCAGACCAAGTATCAAACCAATTAGAAATTGATCACGTTCATAAAAGGGCGGAGCAAGTCAAATTCTAATGCTGGGCACAATTGCCTGTCTTTCTTTTTCGTTGGATTTTACAGAGTAGTCGGCTGTGTAGTATTTTGCGGTTCGTTTTACACATTTATTTCTTTAAAAAATGACTATCGGTAATTTGGAAACTGAACAAGGAGTTAAATGTTTAAATGATCATCTATCTAGCCGTTGTTATATCGAAGGGTAAGTTTTTATTAAAATAATAAAATAATGTAATGCATTCGTTTCACCTTCTGTGACTTCTTTTGTGCGAAATCGTTTGTTTATTCACTCCGAGCACTCGGATCTATTTTTTTAAACCCGTATGTGTCGTATTTTATTGAGTTGAGCTTGCTCCGAGTTAGCTCTATATGTATTTATATACGGTGTTTAAAGGGCGCTGACACGTGGTTAGCCTCTTTTTGATGTTAAGTAACTTACAGAAGAAAAAAAAATAGATTTGCAGAAATTGCCGCTAGGTTCGCTCTGGTTTTTAAAGGAAATAGCTGCAGCTTTAAAGCTTAATCTTTTAGAACCTTGTAAACGGGGCTCCATGACCTCTGTTTATTCTCGCTTTCAGGTGAAAATTGAAGAGAAAGTTGTTTTAGAAACTAGAAGGGTAGATCAATCACTTGAGTAATTTGGAAATGACTTTTAACTTTAAGCATTTGATATTTCATAAATTGCCGCTAGGTTCGCGCTGGTTTTTAGAAATCGGGACGAGCAGAAGTTGTCTCCGCCCTTTTTATGACGACCGGCAACTTCTAATTGGTTTGTTGTGTGGTTTGACGTTGAAAAGGGTGGAGCATGTGACGTCAGACTACATAACCAACAAATTAGAAGTTGCTTTCGTCATAAAAAGGGCGGAGCCAACTTCTGTTTGTCCCGATTTCTAATTGCCTGTCTTATTTCCTGTGTCTCTCATTCACAGTTTTAAATAGCTTTCATCCGGGTAATTTTACTGTCGAATCACAGTGTTTTTTGTGATTTTCCATAGATATCAACCTTCTCAGGCCGACACGAGTGCGTTCGAAGCTCTAAAATCAGCTCCTTCTTCGAAATTTCCACACGCTTTACGTTGGTACAACCACATTAACTCTTACGGCAATGAAAAAAAGAGTTTCCCTGGAACTCCAACTTCTGGTTCAGTTTGTAAGAAACCGGAAGTAGCTAACGAAGATGATGATGATGTTGATCTTTTCGGTTCTGACAATGATGTAACTTTTAAATGAGGAGTTTGTTTACGGAAGACGAATATGTTTTAAAATGTTGGATGTTTTTTTTCTTTATTTTTTCTTTTTCTTCTTTCAGGAAGAAGAAGCCGATAAATTGAGAGAAGAACGGCTGAAGGCTTACAGCGAAAAGAAAGCGAAGAAACCTGGTGTGATCGCTAAATCCAGCGTTATTCTCGATGTTAAGCCGTGGGACGATGAGACGGACATGAAAGTCATGGAGGAGAAAGTTCGATCGATCACTTTGGATGGGCTCGTATGGGGAGCCTGTAAGTTCAGAACAATATTACGCTGACAGCTGTGTATATATCTAAGCTAAGCTTAAATAAAGCTAAAAGCTGCTTTTGTGTTTTTAAGTTGTGTTTCACTTGAATATTGGAGGAAAAAAGGTTGTTTTTATGTGAACTTCAAAAAAAAAACAATAGGTTGACATTTCTCTTTCCAATCAAAAGCACTGGTTAGAGGCTAGAATTTTGCATTCAACACACTGAAGAGGAAATCCTAGCCTTTAACCAGCCTTTTTGGTTTGAAAACAATAGTAGATTCCTTTTTCCAATCAAAAGGGCACTGGTTAGAGGCTATAATTTTGTATTCAGCACTGAATAGGAAACTCTAGCCTTTAACCAGTCTTTTTGGTTTGAAAACAATAGTTGAAATTCTCTTTCCAATCAAAAGCACTGGTTAGAGGCTAGAATTTTGCATTCAACACCCTGAAGAGGAAATTCTAGCCTTTAACCAGCCTTTTTGGTTTGAAAACAATAGTTGAAATTCTCTTTCCAATCAAAAGCACTGGTTAGAGGCTAGAAGTTTGTATTCAGCACTGAATAGGAAATTCTAGCCTTTAACCAGTCTTATTGGTTTGAAAACAATAGTAGATTCCTTTTTCCAATCAAAAGCACTGGTTAGAGGCTAGAATTTTGTATTCAACACTGAATAGGAAACTCTAGCCTTTAACCAGTCTTTTTGGTTTGAAAACAATAGTAGATTCCTTTTTCCAATCAAAAGGGCACTGGTTAGAGGCTAGAATTTTGTATTCAACACGTTTTACGCCTTTAAAACCAACTTAAAAATTTATTTTTGTAGCTAAGTTGGTTCCAGTTGGTTACGGAATCCACAAACTCCAGATAATGTCGGTCGTAGAAGACGATAAGGTGAATAACCTGATTGATCAACCGGTTGAATTCGGATTGATTAACGGTTGAGTTTGAGAATGTACTGAATTTATACTTTATACTTTTTTGTTGTTATTTTTAAAAGGTGAGCATCGATTGGCTTCAAGAAGAAATCGAGAAGTTCGAAGACGTCGTTCAGTCGGTCGACATCGCTGCTTTCAATAAGATCTAAAAGTGGAAAATCGTGCAAAATACAACGGTAAAACCGTAACTCGAAAGTAACTCGTCATCTTTATATCACAATTGCGTTAAAAAAACTGAAAAAGTTAAGTAAATGAAGTTTTCTCATTGAAAATAATTGAAAATTGTCGTTATTGAAAATTTTACTATTTATTCGAAATTATTTATTAACAATCGCAAACAAACAAAAACAAATTGGTGAATACGGATTACGGAACCAAATTGTTGTTTTTCTTCTCGGTAGATTGTGAGTCGTTATTTGAGGCCCAGTCCACATCAAGCTAACAAAAGTGCAACGTGATTTCGAGACAAAAACACAACAAAATCTCCAGAAAAAGCAGATTTTGAAAACAAAACAAAACTGAAACAAAAGTGCAACATGAGTTTGAGACAAAAATACAACAAAATCTCCAGAAAAAGCAGATTTTGTAAACAAAACAAAACTGAAACAAAAGTGCAACATGAGTTTGAGACAACAAAAATGCCAGAAAAAAAGCAGATCTCAAAAACAAAACAAAACTGAAACAATTGTCAGCAGTAACTCAAGACAAAAAAAAACCACAACAAATTTGTGGTGCAAAACACAAACAAATTTGGGTTTTGTTTTTGTTTTTCTATAGCTGTCCCTACGTAAAGTACGCAACTGTTCTGTTGTTGTTTTAATACTGTCTACAACTGCACGAGACAACAGTTGACAAAATGTTGCATAAAACCGAGACAAAACAAGAACTTTTTGACGTTTACCCGACTTTATTTGGGACATGAAATTTTGTGAAATTGCTGCAGACAAAACAAAAAACACAAAAGTCGCAGAAATGTTTTTAGAATTGTCTCAAAACACTTGAGTTTCTGTTTTGTCAGCTTGATGTGGATCGAGCCGTAGACAGAAATTCAAATATTTGAAACTTAAATCCTCAAAACAGGGTTCCAATTCAGGAAGAAAAAAAAAACCGTTTCATCGAGTAAGTATTAATGAGTTTTATTTATGTCGGAACCCTGTTTAGAGGATATGACTTAGTATCATGAGATTTTCATGAATTTGCTTTTTTTAACATCTGTATTTTAACTTAAACCCTCCGAACAGGGTTCCAACATAAGTTTGGAACTCTGCTCAGAGGGATTCAAGTAAGAAGTCCTCCTCTCCTAAGGATGTTTCGCTTCTAAATCGGTTGAATGTTAACTTTGTCGCTTCTTCTTGACGACTTCAACCAGTTGTTTATATCGTACGATACATTCTTCCTGAAACACAAAACGGAAGAAGAAAAAAATGATGAAACGGATTTTGTCAAAAATTTTGACAAGTAATTCTTGCAATTATAAGAGTTCGAGATGTCAAACTTCAAAACCGAGAGGAACTTCAGACGATCGAAACCAATTCTTTGTTACTATCGTTGGTTTCGATTTTGGAAGGTTGTTTTCGAGTTCGACATCTCGATAAAGACGAGAGACGATTAAAAGTTTTCGTACTTTTGTCTTGTCTGGAACGCAGCCTGCGATTCTGTCCCAACGTTCTTCGCATCCTTTTGGATAACTTCCCAAAGCTAACTCTAGCGCTTTCTGTTGCGTTTGTGTCCAGTTGTCTTCGTTATGATTTCCACTTTTCTCTTCCGATAACTCAAAATGTTCACCCGTTATACCCTGCAAAGCAGCCGAAACTTGTTTTGGACCAGTGTTCAATTTTAAGGTCTTTGCCATTCGCGTTACGTCCGAAACGGGACGTTTTAACATGTCTCCGATGAGGTCCCATCGTCCATTCGTTCCAACTGGAACTTTATTCATCGCTTTCGTTAAAGCTGCGATGTCGTCGTCGAACCAAATACGATTCTGATAAACCGGTTTAACCGGTTTGCACGGAACGTTTTCCGAAGAGACTTCTTCTTCGTCTTTAGATTCAGATTCCTTTTCGGGAATTTCGTAAACTTTTCTTCTTCTCGGTTTCTTGACTCGTTCTTCTTCTTCTTCGGCTTTTTCTTCGTTCGTTTCCGATCTGTCGTCTCCTTCCGATCGAACCGGTTCGTTACGTTTTAATGCATTACGCATCAGTTCGCGAAGGAATAAACAGAAACTCGGAACGGAACGGATCAAAGATACGGTGCCACGAAACATCATGAACGGCAAAAGATCTGTGCATCTAAAACATAATGATTTGGAAGAGCAAAATAAAAACAAAATGTTACTAGCAAGTTGTTTCTGTTATCAACACTTGTTAATAACATTCTACTGGTGGATCAGTTTCTCCTACCCAACATTTTTGTCAAAAACATTGTTATTAGCATTTTTGTTATCAACATTTACAATAGTCCACAAAATTGTTACTCAACATTTTGCTATTTTTTTCGATGTAAGTCCACCTTCATTAAAAGATGGTGATAACAAAATGTTACTAGCAAGTTATTTCTGTTATCAACACTTGTTATTAACATTCTACTCCTCGATCAGTTTCTCCTACCCAACATGCTATCAACATTTTTGTCAAAAACATTGTTATTAGCATTTTTGTTATCGACATTTACCAAAACCCGACAAATTGTTATTAACATTTTGCTAATAACAATGTTTTTGCTATTTCTTCGATGTAAGTCCACCTTGATCAAAAGATGTTGATAACAAAATGTTATTAGCAAGTTATTTCTGTTATCAACACTTGTTAATAACATTCTACTGGTGGATCAGTTTCTCCTACCCGACATGCTACCAACATTTTTGTCAAAAAACATTGTTATTAGCATTTATGTTATCAACATTTACACCAAAACCGTCCATAAAATTGTTAATCAACATAGTTATTAACATTTTGCTAATAAGAATGTTTTTGCTATTTTTTTTCGGTGTAAGTCCACATTGATCAAATGATGTTGATAACAGAAATAACTTGCTAATAACATTTTGTTATCAACATCTTTTGATCAAGGTGGGCTTACATTGAAGAAATAGCGAAAACATGGTTAGTAGAAAAATGTTAATAACAATTATTTGTCGGGTTTTGGTAAAATGTCGATAAACAAAATGCTAATAACAATGTTTTGTTTTTTTTGACAAATATTGACATAATATAGGATTCTTATACGAAGGATTCGGGAGATTCGAGAACCTTTTAGGATTCATTCCACCTCTAATTAAAATGGACTCGACTTGACTCGTAGTTCTTCTTGATTAATTACCGTGGTTTAGGAATTTGATACAGCTCTTCGATTGGTGTGGTGATCGTGCCGTTGTCGGAACCTTTTCCTTTCTTTAACTTCTTATCTCTTTGTTTCTTTAACTTTGATGATATCACCTCGTCCTAAAAAAAATATAGAAGAGTCTTAATATTATTGCGAAGTTTCTAGAAATTTCATTGGTTGTTTCAAGCCGGCTGCTAGTATACTGTGTACAATGGGTAAGGATGACAACTCTTAAGAAATTAGGAGAGATTTTTGCGCAAAACAGACTCGTATTTCTGGTTATTTGTACCTGGTGGGTCATTCGATCCAGAGGATGATGAACATCGTAGGGAATGTTACACGAGTTGGGGAATTCCTTGGAGGATTCAATTAAACAAAGCTTATATAATGATTATATTCAAATGTGGGAGATTTGTATTTGCAGGGAATGCATTTTTATGCTGCTTTTGGACTAAATGGTCTCTCTGTCACAGGGCCTCTTCTGAGCTGCTTGCAGAGTAATTATTCAAATTCAAAAAAATTGTAAATAAAACAGAAATGCGCAGCATCCAGAAATGTCCTTAAAGAAAATCGTATAAGAGAACTGCGCTAGCGCCACCTACCCTTCTCAAGAAAGCAAGTATGTCCGGATTGGATGATTGCTTTCTTGAGACGGGTAGGTGGCGCTAGCGCAGTTCTCTTATACGATTTTCTTTAAGGACATTTCTGGATGCTGCATTTCTGTTTTATTTACAATTTTTTAATTTATTCTTCTCAAGAAAGCAAGTATGTCCGGATTGGATGATTGCTTTCTTGAGAAGAATAAGTTAAATGTGGCTACTTTTCAGTGTGAAGGTCAAGAATGTAAAGTATTACGTAGATGTCCAGGTTTTCAAAATGGCTTCCTCCATATGAGGCTTTCCATTGCCTCGAATTTGAGTAGAAAATGGCAAAATCAAGCGCATCCGGGAAATTATTTTCTTTTACAGAATTGGAGAATTTTTTTTCGATTAGCAGCCGCTTAGCCTCTCTCGTTTTCGCCTTGTTACGCACTTGTGATGCAACCTAAATAACAACACTATAGCCTTAGCTTTGAGGCTAGCGGCTGCTAATCAAAACAATACTCAAGCATTGCTTTCTAGATTCTCTACATCGCAAAGAAATTAGGTTTATAGTTTCAGATTGGACCCACTATCGGGCCTTAATATATACAGCGCCATCTATTGATGAATTGGTTTAAACTATAAAAAATCACTTTCGAAACTCACAAATTCATACTTTCGCTCCAGATAAACAGACCACGAGACGAGATATTGGCCGAGTGTCAAAATAAAGAAGAGGATGATTGCTAGTTCGACGATTCCGAACTTTCGCACGCGACGGTAATAAAACGCTGGCTGCCTCCAATCGGGTAAACCAACTTCCAGCACGTTGTCATATTTCTTGCGTTTTGTCTCATCTTTTAGGATTTCGTAGATACCTACTAGCTAAAATACGAAAAAAACAACTAAAGTGAGTTTTAAAAAAAAGCCAAGGAGACTGTTTCGAGGATAGAATTCACATCTACCCTTTAGAGGTTTTCAATTTTTAGCCTCTAATCGAGGCTAAATGACTTTTCAACGTAATTGGTTGAAGTTTCGAGCTTTATTTTACACGAGCCAATCAATTTATCGGTTATTTAGTTATTCTTTATTCTGATTGGCTGAATATATTTGGCGGGACTTTTTCAGGAGCATAATTAAAAGAAACTAGAAAGTTTTTTAAAAAAAAAAACTAGAAGGGTTAACTCAATCACTTAAGGGTATTTCCAGGTTCAATATCTTTCAAAATAAACTTTTTATGTTTGAGCTAAAAAGTTTATTTTGAAAGATAACAAGCATGAAAATTACCTTTAAGTGATTGAACTACCCTTCTAGTTTCTAAAAAAACACTTTCTAGTTTCTATTAATTTTACTCTTCTGAAAGACAATAAAAATTCTGGATTACATAATCTTAATTTTGATTGGTTTAATATATTTTGGCGGGAAATCGAGACTCCTCCTCCACGTTTAACAAAGTTATTAAAAAAAAAAAAGTTCCGCGCGAGGCTAACGGATGACGTCACGAGCACGGTTCTCCACACGTGAGAAAACACTGTCGAATCACTACTCAGTGACGTCATCTCACTGCTTTGCAGAACTTACGGAAGCCGTATGCGCATCCGTAAAAGTGGCCATGTGCTTTTTGTTTACATTCTTTA
This sequence comes from Brachycybe producta, assembly GCA_036925085.1. Classification (NCBI taxonomy): domain Eukaryota; kingdom Metazoa; phylum Arthropoda; class Diplopoda; order Playtdesmida; family Andrognathidae; genus Brachycybe; species Brachycybe producta. Next base: position 855,653 of record JAUPFP010000063.1, read on the forward strand.
GAATTTCGATGAGAAATTGACTTGAAAAAAACATCTTTAAACGACAAGAAAATTGAAGAAAATCAGCTGCAGTTGCCTTACTTGACGGAAGGTTTCTTCAGCGTTGTCTTCTTTGTTATGATCTGGATGTAACTGTAACGATAGCCGATGGTAAGCCTTTCGTAATGCACTTGCACTTGCATCCTAAACAAAAAAAAAATACAATAACTTTTTTTTATAAATTGACTGAAAACTTTAAAACGTTTTTGCTGCCACGTAAACCTTTGGAACATCTAAAACTTCATAGAAATTCTTTCCGACTTCTTCAACTAAATCGAAAACCTCGAAATCCTCAGCGTCATATCCATTGACAAATACATTGCAATGGATTATAATTAGTAAACCTATTATATAACATAAATTATGACAAAATTGAACACAAAATGCCATCTGTATAAGCAAGAAACATGACAAGCAGACAAGGTGTCAGGCCTAAAAGAACGTGGATTCTAATCATGACAATCAGCCTAGTTTTTCTAAGACATATCTGAAGCAAGGAGGTGTGATTTATTTTTATGTGAGGTTATAATGTATGAGGGTTGCCTAAAATGGCAATTAACTGTTATTGTATGAGTAAAGTAGCCATTTTGGTACACTAATATTAGCTTCATCTTTATGACGTAATAATTTTAAAACCTCTCTTACTCAATTTCGTTTCTGATTCATGTTCAGATTACTTTTATTCCACAGTGAAATTTTTATTAAAGAGCTCTCGGAGTAATCTCATCTTTAAATTGCGCTAAGGTATACGATAGCGGCGCGGTACTTTTCTAGCCGATGTATCGGCTGGTCTATTTTTTTATTATATAAAATTAAAATTATTTAAGATACTGGAAAAAAATTCGGAAAGTGTTAATTATTTTATATTAAAAACTATTTATGATGATGAAATTATTGATGCGTAAAACAATAATAAATTTCATTTTAATTATTCTCAAACGGCGGCTGCTAGTTGTATATTTTTCGGCTATTCTTACAGGGTTGCCAATCTGTGTTTGCTCATGATTTGATATCGTTCAATTTCAAAGGTGAAGATAATGAGTTTGATACAACCGATAGGAAATTATATTATCACATTATTGCAATCTGTTTATTTATCCTTGAATAGAATAATAAGTAGAAAGTGTGTTTTAGTTTATAAACAGGTTTTAAGTTTTGTTAAAGAAGGTGATATTTTCAATCTGGTATCTGGCAACACGGTCAGTTGCGGCAGAGACAAGATGGCGGACAATGGATACAATGAACGCGAACCGCTTCTGCAAACTGATCAAAATACACTTCATGGAAGCTTTCAACAGACAAATGCATCAGGTAAACAATGAAATATTTAAATGTTATCATAGCTGAGCGGTTTTTGCACAAGATTAAGTTTTATTTTGAGGTTTTTATCGTATTTCGCACTTTTGTATGAAGTATAACCGGAAGTTGGACCGGAAGAAGCTATTTAATTGCTTCTTTTGTTATTTCTCAAGCTTATTTTGTCTTTTTTTTGAGAGGTTTCATAGGATATGAATCACTGTTTGCGACGTCAATTCAATTGTAAACTGATCGCGTAAGCTTCAATGACAAGTGTCTTGAGGGTCAAAGTTCAAGAGAACCGTCGATTCACTTTCATATGGAACTCGATAAGATGAGCGCAAGGAGAAACTAATCGATCAGCTGTTGTATTTATTGTTGTTGCTATCTGTCCCCGTTGGGCACGCGCCTTTTATTTCAATGACGTCACTTATTTCTATTGAATATGAAGATTGAGCAAGCACGCACGCGCCTTTTTTGTTGATAAATGACGTCACTAATAATACAATGAAATTCTGTAAAATAAATACAAGAAAATTTTCACGATGATGCAATGGAATTTAAAATAAATGCAGAAAAATAAGATAATTTTCAAGGTGTGTAAGAATAATTGCAAGAAATCTGCAGAGAAATGCGAAACTTCTGCAGGAAATGACGAACGATACAGAAAAGTAAAAGAAATATGCAAGAAAATGCATGAAATTTTAGTAAATGCCAGAAATTTATTTGGAAAGATGCATGAAATCTTTACAATCAATCAATAAATATTCAGGAAAATTCAGAAATCTTCAGAATAATGCAAGAAATAAACGAAATCTGAAGGAAAATACAAGAATTTTTTGAGAAGACGCTTGAAATTTTTAGAAAATGTAAGAATTTTTTTTCCAAGAGATGCAAGAAATCTGCACAAAATAACGAAATAATGCAGAAAAGTAGAAGAAAATGCATGACATCTTTAGTAAATGCAAGAATTTTTTTTTGTAAAAATGCGTAAAATATTTACAAACATTCAATAAATGTTCAGGAAGATTCAGAAATCTTTAGAATAGAGCAAGAATTCTTATAGAAGATTCAAGAAATCTACAGGAAATAATGAAATATGCAAGAAATAAACGAAATCTGAGGAAAAATACAAGAAATCTTAGAGAAAATGCTTGAAATTTTCACGAAGTGCAAAAAAACTTGCAGGAAAAATGTGAGAAAATGTTTTTTTTAAAAAAAAATGCAAAGATTCTTATAAAAAATGCAAGAAATATGAAGAAAAATGGATGGGATCGTTGTGGAAAAGGGCTTGGAATTTTCACAAAATACAAGAAATTTGCAGGAAATAATAAAATCAGGAGAAAATTAGATGAGATCTTTGAGAAAATGCTTGCAATTTTCAAGAAATGCAAGAAATCTCCACGAAGATGCAACAATGAAGATGCAATGTCAAGAAATCAAAGAAAAGCTCATCAAATTGTAAACGAAATTACAGTAAATCCGAGAAAATTGCTAGAAAATTGTTCGTGTACGAGAACCTTCTTTTCTAACGCGTGCTTTTCCAATGACGTCACGTTTCGGAAACGAATTTAAAAGAAACCTAAAAGTTCTTCTCGTTTTTTTTTTTTAGGTGTCCAAACGATCGTTTCGACGATTGGACCCGATGAACTCCCGCCTCCTTATTCGAGTGGTGGAGGTCAGAACGGAGTTCCGATGGTCACGTGCCGCGTCTGCCAGTCTCTCATCGACATCTCCGGCAAGAGGGACCAGCACGTGGTCAAGTGCAGCCAGTGTAACGAGGCGACGGTAACGTAAATCGTGTCACGTGTCTTCGTATATAGCTCTCGAGCAGAAAAAAAGGGGGCGTGGCTTTAAATATTTTGTAATTTGGTTAATTCGCTAGCCGATAAAGAGCGCTCCTTCTGGAAAGAAGTACGTCCGATGTCCGTGCAACTGTTTGCTCATCTGTAAGGTTTCGTCGCAGAGAATAGCTTGTCCGAGGCCAAATTGGTTTGTTGTTGTGTTTTTTTTAATAAAAGTTGGTTATTTTCATTTTTTAAAAGAATTATTTGACCGGAAATGGGAAATAATTTATGGAATTTAGTGAACTTTTAGTTAAAGACTTGTTTTTTTTTGGGTGGTTTTTGCATTGAAAACGGTTCGAGATGTTACTGAACAACTTTTTATAATGCATTCCATTAAATAACGTTCAGAGGTAGACTGATGAAGCATTGGAAATCCAGCAGTAATCCATAGATTTCATTTTAGAACGCCGAGAGTCAACGAAACTTAAGGTGGTTTTTTAAAAGTGTAAACGGGGCTTCTCGTCGAGCTCTTGTTTATTCTGTCTTTCAGGTGCAAAATGAGGAGAAACTATAAAGTGTTTTAAAAACTAGAAGGGTTGTGTAATTCCTTGCGAGGTTATTTTCATTGTTGATATTTTTCAAAATGAACTTTTTATGTGAGTTTTTAAATTATAACCTAACTTTAAACAGACAATATTTTCTTAAATTTTGTTTATATAAAAAGTTTATTTTGTAAAATATCATCATGAAAATTACTCTTGAAGTGATTGAGCTACTACCGCTTCTAGTTTCTAAAAGACTTTCTAGTTTATTAATTTTGCTTTTTCTAAAAGACAGAATTAATCAAGAGTTCAAAAATGAGCTTCTTCATAAATCGCCTTAAGAGAGGTTCAGCTAAAACGGAATCGTTTCATTTTACGGATAATTTTAGTTTTATTTTCGAAATATATTTGATTTTGTGATCGAAATGAATTTTAGAAATTTATTAATTTTGAACTATTTTTTTTTTTTGCAGCAAGCGAATAATCAATTTAGCTCCTAGTCCGGCTGCTGCAATCGTTCCTTCGACACCGGGAATGTGTCGAGTATCGTGCGCTCACTGTCACGAAACTTTCCTGGTAATGAGAAAACAAAGCATGTTTTTGTCCTCTCAGATGGCGCCACTGCAGTGGCGCTGTGGTTTTGAGAGAAAATATCTATTTTTCAGAAGAAACATTACGAAAAAATTCACAGTGTTTTAGAAATTAGAATAAGTTGGTGATAATGCTAAAAGTTTTTTTCATGATGATATCTTTCAAAATAAACTTTCTATGACAGTTTGAAAAAGACGAAAATAGTTTTTCATGAAATTTCAATGGAAAAACCAAAAAAAAAACGGGTCATTTTTCAAACAGAACTATAAAATTGTTTATTTTGTAAGATATTGCAATGTAACTTTTAACATCTTTTACCATTCTAGTTTTGAAAACAATTTGAATTTTTTTCGTAATGTTTTTATAAAAAAAACGTTCGCTTGACGTTTTTTCGTCCAAATTTTACAAAAAACGTCTATGAAGCATAGCATTAGCCACTGCAGTGGCGTCATCTTGTGAGATAAACGTTAAATAAATATAAAACTACATTAAAAACTGAATTATGTTTGTTTTTTTGTGTTGGTTTTTGTTTCAGTTTAATACACTTAACAACGCTTTGGCGAGGTGTCCTCATTGTCGTAAAGTGTCGTCCGTCGGTCCAGACTTTGCTCGTAGTCGTGGAATCATATTTATAGTGTTGTGTGTCGTATTACTCATCATCGCCATCGGAGTTTTGGTGTCGTTTCTTCGTTCCGATAGTCAATTTGTGCGAAATTTTCACATTCTGACCTTTTTTTTTTTTTCTTCTTGTATTTTAAAGGGTGGAACGGTTCACTTGGTTAGCGACAACGCTGGATTATATGTGGTTTATGTCGGTATGTACAATTTCATTTCTTATTTATTGTTGTATTCATCGTGTCGATATTTATTGGTTAACTAAGTGAATAAGTTCGATAATTGTATAAATGAGCCTTCGATCGGAGGTTTAAGATTTGTTTTCTAAGCAGCCATTTGTAAAATTTGGAAATGAAGGAGATATTAACGAAGTAACACTTGAGTTTCTTGATTTTTAAGGTGTGTGACCATTAGGTTTTTAATAGTGATGGGCCATTCGAATTCCACGAATCTTGAAAAATATTCGAGATTCGAAAACTCGAATCTTCGCCGCTTTTTTCGTCTTTCAAATCTTTCGAATCCTAACCTAAAAAACTGTTAAAAACTTTGGTAAAATATAGTTTTAACTCCATTGACGTCCAATAGAAGCTTTCACTAACAATGAAAAATTACGGTGGCCTGACCCTGAGTGAAGCCACACTGTTTTTTTATTAATAATTTAATATTTAATATTATTTCATTTATTTGTATCTTCTTAATGAATAATATAGGATTCTTATATCAAGGATTCGAGGGATTTGAGAACCTTTTGGGATTTGTATTCGAGAAAATTTAGGGGAGACAAATTCTAAATTTGCTCAAATCCGAATCCTAAAAGGTTCTCAACTCTCTCGAATCTTTCATATAAGAATCCTATATTATTCATTAAGAAGATACAAATAAATGAAATAATATTAAATATTAAATTATTAATAATAAAAAACACAGTGTGGCACTCAGGGTCAGGCCACAAGGTGATCCATTGGCGATCCGGATACCACCGAAATTGAAACAATCGCCGGGTTTTTTTGTTAGTGAACGCTTCTATTGGACGTCAATGGAGTTAAAACTAATTTTACCAAAGTTTTTAACAGTTTTTTTTTTGGATTTGAAAGATTTGAAAGACGAAAAAAGCGCGAAGATTCGAGTTTTTGAATCTCGAATATTTTTCAAGATTCGAGGATTCGAATGTCTCATTCCTAGTTTTTAATTATAAATCATACTGATTTTCAAGTGGCTGCGTAAGAAAACTTCTTGAACTGAAATGTCGACAGTTACGTCGAGTTCAGCGTGTGTGTGTGTGTTTTTATAAAAACTGTTTTGTTTCCGGTTTTAGTTTTATTTTTGTCGGCTTTTGCTCTGATCGCAAGAGCCTCTTATTATCTCGCAATGAAAGTGAGTGACGTCGACGGACCGATGTCCATGTGAAAGAAAAAAGTACGGATTCTTGGTTCCGTTTATTTTTTCGGTAACGTGAGCACATTTATTATAATTATGAAAAAAAAACAAGAACTGTGATTTTAATTGGAAAACTTGCAAGAAAGTGAGATAATCGAGCGAGAGAAAGAGAGAGAGATAATTGCATCTTAATATTTTTGCCGTCAGTTCGGTGAGGTTTTTTTTATAGTGATTTTTAATTTTGTCTCTTCTACTTTTATAGTTTTTGTTTCTCTTCTTTTCTTTTGACTTTTTATTTTTCTTACCTGCGAAACGCATAAATTTTCATTTGAGGGAAAAGGAAAACGGTTAGGACTGAAATTCGACGAGGAGAAACTTTAAAGTCGTATTCTTAACGATTTCAAAGTCAAAGTGAAACTTAAATAAAGCTCAAACTTTAAAACTGTGTCATAGACTTACTATAGAGAGTTTTGTCTTGCTTCATAGTTTTAAGTTTGACTTTATTTTAAGCAACGTTTTTGAATATGGCTCAAGAGTTTCGTGTTTCTCTACAAAAGTTAAGAATTAAATTAAATTTTTCTCTCCATAATCTTAAAAAAAACGTTACTTAATTTAAAACTATGCTTAAAATAATGATCTTGACGAAATTTTTATAGTGAGATTTATGGAGAATTTTTAAGCTTAGCTTTGTTTTAAGTAACGTTTTAGAAATATTTTCTATAGTTTTGTGTTTTTTTTCTCAGAAGTTTGAAAATAAATCAAAATTTAATCCTTTATATTTTGGAAATTGTTACTTAAAATAAAGCTAAGCTTAAAATAGCGATCTTGACGTATTTTTTAATGGCGTTCAATGAAGAGTTTTTAAGCTTAGCTTTGTTTTAAGTAACGTTTTAGAAATACGGCCCGTAATTTTGTTTTCTCTCGAAAGTTTGAAAATAAAATTTAATCCTTCGTATTCTTAAATAAAACGTTACTTAAAATAAAGTTAAACTTAAAACAATGAGCTTGACAACATTTTTTTGAAGGTTTTATGGAGAATTTTTAAGCTTAGCTTTATTTAAAATAACGTTTTAGAAATATTTTCTATAGTTTTGTGTTTTTTCTCAGAAGTTCGAAAATCAAATTTAATTCTTTATATTTTTTGGAAATTGTTACTTAAAGTAAAGCTAAGCTTAAAATAGCTACCTCGACGTGAATTTTTTTAGTGGCGTTCAATGAAGAATTTCTAAGCTTAGCTTTGTTTTAAGTAACGTTTTAGAAATACGGCCCGTAATTTTGTTTTCTCTCGAAAGTTTGAAAATAAAATTTAATCCTTCGTATTCTTAAATAAATCGTTACTTAAAATAAAGTTAAACTTAAAACAATGAGCTTGACAACATTTTTTTAAGGTTTCATGAAGAATTTTTAAGCTTAGCTTTGTTTTAAGTAACGTTTTTAGGAAAGGTGGCCATTTAATCTGTGATCGTATTTTCGAATGGGAAAAGTGAAATGAAAAAAAAAGTTAACTGTTGAAGAAAGAAAAATTAATGTACTTTTAATCTCTCGTTAAAACCGCTAATTAATAGATTTTTTAATTTGTTTTTAAATGTCGGGAGTTTTTTCGTCAAAAATTTAAGTTTTAACATCAGAACATTCCGCATTTTTCTTCTTTGTTTTAAAGTTCACTTTGAAGTTAATTTCTTTTTTTTTCTTTCCGATTTTTCTTCTTAGTTTGCAATTATCACTTTATAAAATGGACATAAGTTGGTTTTTTTTATGGAGAGAAAGATTGTTTGTTAGAAACTAGAATAGTAAAATGAATGGCATCGTAATGTTCTCCTTTGAAAATGAAGTTCACTGGTTTGCATGTGTGAAAAAATGTTTAATTTTCGAAAATTTTATTAGCTAGAAAGCAACTATTAAGAAGAAATTGTGCGTTTTTTAAATGACATCTTTCAAAATGAACTTTTACACGTTTTTCATCAACATTTTTTTTTTAAAGTTGTTTATAAAAGTATATTTTGAAAGATTTTGTAAAAAAATACTTTCAGCTGTTTCACTTTTCTAGTTTGATTTACTTTCAAATTCTTCTAGTTTCTAATTTACTTTGAAATGCTTTTAGTTTACGATTTACTTTGAAATTCTTCTACTTTTTAAGTTTCTCTGAATCTCTTCTAGTTTGTAATTTATTGTACTTTCAAATTCTTCTAGTTTTTAATTTACGTTGAATTTCTTCTAGTTTCTAATTTACTTTGAAACTCTTCTAGTTTCTTATTTACTTTGAAACTCTTCTAGTTTCTTATTTACTTTGAAACTCTTCTAGTTTCTTATTTACTTTGAAAATCTTCTAGTTTCTAATTTACTTTGAAATTCTTCTAGTTTTTAATGTACTTTGAAACTCTTCTAGTTTCTAATTTACTTTGAAATTCTTCTAGTTTCTTATTTACTTTGAAACTCTTCTAGTTTCTTGTTTACTTTGAAACTCTTCTAGTTTCTTATTTACTTTGAAAATCTTCTAGTTTCTTATTTACTTTGAAAATCTTCTAGTTTCTTATTTACTTTGAAAATCTTCTAGTTTCTTATTTACTTTGAAAATCTTCTAGTTTCTAATTTACTTTGAAATTCTTCTAGTTTTTAATGTACTTTGAAACTCTTCTAGTTTCTAATTTACTTTGAAATTCTTCTAGTTTCTTATTTACTTTGAAACTCTTCTAGTTTCTTGTTTACTTTGAAACTCTTCTAGTTTCTAATTTACTTTGAATTTCTTCAAGTTTTTAAAAAGTTTATTTTGAAAGATCTTATCGTAAAAATAATTTCAGCTATTGCACTTTTCTAGTTTCAAATTTACTTTGAAACTTTTCTAGTTTCTAATGTACTTTGAAACTCTTCTAGTTTCTAATGTACTTTGAAACTCTTCTAGTTTCTTATTTACTTTGAAACTCTTCTAATTTCTAACAAGGTTTGAATTTCTTTAAATTGTTTTATTTTTTAAAAAAAAAAGTTTATTTTAAAAGATCTCATCATAAAAATAGTATTATCCCATTTGTTTACTATTCTAGTTTCTAACAAGAAATTTTTCATTTCTTTAAAATTGCGTTCAAAAAAAAAAACCCCCGTTTTTACGTCCATTTTAGTTAATATTTGACTGATTTTTGATCCGTTTGTATTCTTTTTTTTATTTTGCTCTTTCATTTTTAATCAAGTCCAGTTTTAGAACAACAAACACAATTAATTAATTGCTTTAATCAATTTATTATTATTATTATTATTATATAAATGTTTAATTATTATATTGCATTATCTGTAGGCAACTTAATTATTTTAAAAGAAAATTGAAAACAAAAAGACGAATGTATTATTTTTATGTTTATTGACAATTTTAAATAAGTGTTTCAAGTGTTTTATTTCCTTTTGAATTTGAAGCTTGTAACTATAAATAAAAGTAACTAGTTACTTGAGACTTAAGTTACTAGCCACAAAGAAGTCAGTGACCTCTTAAGTCGCGGATAAACCAAGCTCGCCGAACCGTTCAGGGACGTGTTTGCGAACAGAAACAGAATCCGGTTTAGATTTGAGCTCGCAAACCGGTACAAACTTCGTCCTGTTAAATCACGTACAGACCATGCTCGCGAGCCGATCTAGAACAGTTGTGGACCTGTTCACGAATAGATGCAGAATCCAGTTTAGACGAGCTCGCGAACAGTTCTAGAACTGTTTGCAAACCGTTTGGGAAGTGTTTGCAAACAAACAGAATCCGGTTTAGATGGGAGCTCGCAAACCGGTACAAACTTCGCCCTGTTAAATCACGTACAGACCATGCTCGCGAGCCGATCTAGAACAGTTCTGGACCTGTTTGCGAACAGTTCTGGACTTGTTCATGAATATATGCAGAATCCAGTTTAGACGGGAGCTCGCGAACAGTTCTAGAACTGTTTGCAAACCGTTTGGGACGTGTTCGCAAACATAAATAGAATCCGGTTTAGATGGGAGCTTGTAAACCGGTACAAACTTCGCCCTGATAAATCACGTACAGACCAAGCTTGCGAGCCGATCTAAACAGTTCTGGACTTGTTTGCGAATAGTTCTGGACCTGTTCGCGAATAGATGCAGAATCCAGTTTAAACGGGTGTTCGCGAACAGTTCTAGAACTGTTTGCAAACCGTTTGGGACGTGTTCGCTAACAGAAACGGAATCCGGTTTAGATGGGAGCTTGCAAACCGTACAAACTTCGCCCTGTTGAGCTACGTACAGACCAAGACGAACTAACAATCTCGAGAGCTGTTCGCTATGCGAACACGCTTGTTTTATTGGGTCTGGATGTTATGCTCGCGAGCAGCTCTCGGACAGTTACCGAGCGGTTCGCGAACATCTAATTTTGGTTTATCCGCGGCTTTAAGGTGGCTTTTTAAGTGTAAAACTTGTAATTGTAAAACTCTTCGTATTCTGATTATTCTTGTTTTTCAGGTGCAAAATGAAGAAAAACTTGAATGTGTGTTAGAAACTAGAAGTGTAACTCAATCACTTATGAGGGTAGTTTCATGTTGATATCTTTCAAAATAAACTTTTTATGTCAGTTTGAAAATGATCCAACTTTAAGAAAATTATATTTTTTTTAATGAAAATACCCTTAAATGATTGAGCTACCCTTCTAGTTTCTAAAATGCTTTCTAGTTTGTTTTTCATTTTGCACTTTAGACAGAATAATGTGAGTAATAAACCAGTTTAATAATTTTATGAGCAATGAAAGGAGCTGTTTAGAGGCTAGAATTATTTGCAGCTGAATTAAGAGTTGTATTTTAATACTAGCCTCTAACCGGGCCTTTTTTTTAACTGGACAAAGTATTTTGCTATTAGATTAGTTGATAAGTTCAGTATATTATTGTTAGATGGCGCCACAGTTTGTATTAAGTTATAGCCCCTCACTTTTATGAAGAGAATATTAATTTTAAGATAAAAGGATAAAAGAAAATCTTGAAAGCAACATTTTTTCAATGAATTTCTATGGAAATAATCAGTTTATTTCTGTTATCGCAAATATTTTTCGTTGCAAAAAAAACCTCTTAGGAATGACGTCAATTTGTTCTTACGTCATATTTTTTAACTCTTCATTTCATTGAGATGAGGTTGAATGTATATGGCGGCGTCTATTTTGTAAACAGTACTTGTAATTAGGAATTCATATTAGTTCACACCTTGTTCTGAATTTCATTGGATTTCTTTGCTAAATTTTTAGCTTCACAACTTCATTAGAGGAGCTTAGCGCATGCCCGTTTTTTTTTAATAGATAAGGGTTTCTAAAGAAGAGCAAAAAATTATGTGAAATTGAAAGTTTGTTAGAAACTAGAAGGGTAGCTCCATCACTTAAGGGTATTTTCATGTTTGGTATCTTTCAAAATTAACTTTTCTTAGAACAAAAGTTAACGCCTTTGTAATTTTTCAACTAATATAAAAGCTTAATTTGAAAGATATCTACTTGAAAATAGCAGTGTTTGTGCTACCCTTCTAGTTTCTAAAACACTTTCAAGTTTCTCTAAATTTTCCTTCTTTACTTCAATTTTCACATTAATTTATAATTAGATATATTATAACATAATTATATTAATTATTTATAATATTAACACAGTAATAGGACGATTATGTACTTTTTCAATATAAAAAGACTAGTTAGAGGCTAGAACTTTCAATTAACTACTTATGCTAGAACACTAGCCTCTAACTAGTCTTTTTGATTGGAATAAGATATTAGATATTCTCAAAGTTGCTTTTGAGCCACAGCTTGAGAACCATTTGTTTTTCTATAACACAAGTTTGGACGGTTAATTAAAAAGACCCTTTAGAGGCTAGAATTTTATATTCACTTTAGTTCTAAGAATTCGTCAAATGCAGAACTCTAGCCTCAAACCAGTCTTTTTTTATGGAGAAAAGGATGAGTTCTTCGTTAAGTAACTCGTGAGCCACAGTTTGAGAACCGTTTGTTTTTCTATAACAAGTTTGGATGGTTAATTAAAAAGACCGGTTAGAGGCTAGAATTTTATATTCATTTTAGTTAGAATTTGTCAAATGCAGAACTAGCCTCAAACCAGTCTTGTTTTATTAGAGAAAAATATAGAAATTCTTCAGGAAGTAACTCATGAGCCACAGGTTGAGAACCGTTTGTTTTTCTTTAACAAGTTTGGATGGTTAATTAAAAAGACCGGTTAGAGGCTAGAATTTTATATTCACTTTAGTTAGAATTTGTTAAATGCAGAACTAGCCTCAAACCAGTCTTGTTTTATTAGAGAAAAATATAGAAATTCTTCATGAAGTAACTCATGAGCCACATGTTGAGAACCAACTGTTTTCTTTCATCGCAAGTTAGGAATGTCACCTAGATGGCGCTGTAATTCGCATTTTTTGGCCGTTTATCATGAAAAAGCTTTCCGCCCAAAAAATAGTAGCCAAAAAGGGGGGAGGTTTACTTGCGATTGTCGGTCATTGCGTGAAGTTGAACTCGGCACTTTTCCTTCTATTTTCAGCAATTTTTTTTTTACACTTCCTAGTTTTTTATATTTAATTCGTGATCGCGTAAAACATTTTTTTTTCTAGTCCGTGACATCTTTTTTTAATTATAGACATACAAAACGTTTTATTTTAAAATATTTCTAATTGAAATTAATCTTGAATTATTGATCTTTTTTTCTATATTGATAAAAAAAATCGATTATTTTTTAAGGCGGTTAGAGAGGACGGAAAAAATTTTGTTATATTTTTTTTATCGAGCAAATTTTGGATGAATTTTAACCGCGAAAAAAAATATTCCTGCGGTATTTTATCTGCGAAAAAAGTGGAGTTGAAAAGAACATAAAATAATGTTGATGGTAATGGCTGCGTATAACAATGTAATGATGCCATCCATTGATAATAATATTGGTGGTTCATCGTCTAATTTAAGAGCCACTGTGGCACTTAATAATTATTGCCGTAAATCGAGACAAAATTCGGTCGAATCGAACGGTAGCGATCATAGCGGTGGCTCAAATACGCCGCCGCCGATTACGAGTTGTTCTTCGGCTTCTTCTTCTTCCTCATCATCGTCATCTTCGGGAATCAGCTGTTTTTCGCTTTATATGTCGCCGTCGCGAATTAATGCGACAACGTTTGCGCAAATTGGCGCCAGTGGTGGTGGCGGCGGCGGCGTTTCAGGTTGCGCTGGAGGACCGAAATTTAAATTAATTCATGAAGGGGATTTACAATTATGTCGTTTAAATCATACTCGTACCGTTATCAGTAAGATATTAAGTTCGAAATTTTTACGGCGATGGGAATCTCACCATCTTTATCTCAATGATAAGGAAATTACGTCGAAAACGGTAAACCAAATATTTTATTTTGAAATATCTTTTAAAATTTTCTGAATTGTTTAAACATTGAACAATGGAAAGAATTTCAATCTCTCTTTAAATAATAATAAAAAACTAGAAGAGTAAAATGAACATGTTTTCATAAAACAAAAATATTTCAAAATTTAGGAAAAACATTAAAAATAAATTTTGAGTGTTTTCTTTAGAAACTAGAAGGGTAACTCAATCACTAAAGAGTAATTTGACAGTGTTTTTTTTGGAAACTAGAAGGGTAACTTAGTCACCAAAGAGTAACTTCACAATGTTTTTTTGGAAACTAGAAGGGTAACTTAATCATTTAAGAGAAACATTTGTGTTTTTAGAAACTAGAAGGGTAACTTAACTACTAAAGAGTAACTTCACAATGTGTTTTGGAAACTAGAAGGGTAACTCAATCACTAAAGAGTAATTTGACAGTGTTTTTTTTTTGGAAACTAGAAGGGTAACTCAATCATTTAAGAGAAACATGAGTGATTTTAAAAACTAGAAGGTTAACTCAATCACTAAAGAGTAATTTGACAGTGTTTTTTTGGAAACTAGAAGGGTAACTTAGTCACTAAAGAGTAACGTGATAGTGTTGTAGAAACTAGAAGGGTAACTGTCACTTAACAGTAACTTGAGTGTTTTTAGAAACTAGAAGGGTAACTCAATCACTAAAGATGGTTTATGAACAGTTGATTTTTATAAAAAGTTTTATTTTGAAAAAACATCAATATGAAAATACTATTATAAATGATTGAGCTACCATTCTAGTCTCTAAGACACGTTCCATGTTTGTTCTTACTGTTGCTTTCTAATCTTGAGTTTGAAAATCATTTGTGTTCATAAAACATCTTAATTTAAAACTAGAAGAGTAAAATCAAGGTGTTGAAAAGGGATTTCATGATGAATAATCGTTCAAAATAAACTTTTTCTGTTGATTCAAAATAATTTTTAGAAATAAAACCGATTCAAAAATAGTTCATTTTGAAAGATAGGATATCGTGATAAAAATGGATCTATTCACATTATTTTTACTCTTCTAGTTTACAACAAATGTTTTAAATTCGTTCGCATAAGCGTCTTTTTTTTCTCAAAGTTCAATCATGTGATTTTTTCGCGCCAAATTTTCTCTCATGCTTATTTTGGCGCCAAATTATTAGAGAGAAGGAGAGGGAGAGACGCACGCGGTTGCCATAGAAACGCCTCTTTTAAGGATGAATGCACGGGATGCGGTCAGGCGCGCGCAGCAGCGTTTCCATGTAACGCTTGAGTGATTTCGTCTTATTACAGAGTGGAAGAGGGGGGGGGGGATATGGTGAAATGAAGCGGTTGCTATGGCAACGAATAGTCCATTGTTAATAATGGAGGGAGGGGACGATGAATCCTATATGTATGTGTGTGTTTATAAGGAATGAATGGGGTTAAAGGTCATGAAGGTCAACTTTTTAAGTCGTCCGAAAAGAAAAGAAATTCTTCTCGTATATTAGCTCGGCTTCACACGGACCACTTTGTGGCGCTACAAATTTTTTTAATGCAGCTTTGCTTCACACGGACCACAATTGAAAAAGAAAAACAGTGGCTTACTGTCAGTGCGGGCCACTGACATGACCTTGCTCATCATTAACAAACAGGTGGTGGTTGCAGCATGTGGTCGGACTTAACCACTCATCGCCACTATGATGCAAATCAAATAAAAACTGTGGCGGTTGCTCGTGTGAACACGCCTCATATGTAATCAGTTTTCTGCTAAAAACGACCACTTTGTGGCGCTGCTTTGTTGTTCACATGGATCATCATTGAAAAAAAAATAGCCACTTGCGAGCCACTTTTCTTAACGGTGATCGTCACTGACAAAACAGGCGATAGGTCGACAGTTGTGGTTTGGACGCGACCACTTATTGCCAATGTGGTGCAAAAAAAACCGGTGGCGGTGGTCAGCGTGGTCAGCTAATAAAGACACAGGCATTTAGAAATCGGTACGAACTTCAGTTGGCTCCGCCCTTTTTATAACGAACGGCAACTTCTAATTGGTTGGTTATGTAGTCTGACGTCACATGCTCCGCCCTTTTCAACGTCGAACCACACAACAAACCAATTAGAAGTTGCCGGTCGTCATAAAAAGAGCGGAGCCAACTGAAGTTCGTCCCGATTTCTAAATGCCTGTATAAAGACCACTTTATGTGGCGCCACAAAGTGTGGTTCGTGTGACAAGCCAACTTAAAACCGGATAAATTAAGTTTAATTTATATTGATATAATGCATTTTAATACAACTAGATCATTTTTTATTAATTTGTTATTATTATTGTTATTAAGATCCGGTTGTGTTAATTAATTGTAATTAATATTGGTTAAATTAAATTCCTCTTTTGTTGTGGTTTCTTTTTTTTTTTTTTCTGGCTGAACATTATGTGTCATTGACATCCTGGATCGTTACCAAAGGATTGTTAGAAAAATGGGGTTGGTTCCTACTGAGGGAGAGGCTAATTGATGACGTATTTGTAGGTTAAAAGGGCGGAGGAGGTTAGGGAAGAGGCTAGAAGGTGTGATCATAATTTGTCTGCTACTGTCTAAGTCACGTGATGCATAATATATATAGTTAATAATTTATGTATGAAAAAGGGGTTCGTTGCCAAAATAAAATTGATGAGAATTTTTTTTGTTGTTGCCAGATTTTCGTTGTGGGAGATAGGAAGAGAGAGAGAAAATATGCGAAAATTAAATGAAAAATATCGTATAATACTGGCAAAAATCGTTGAAAAATTGAAAAAATGACTAAAAAAAAAAATTCATATATTTTTTCCGGAATTTTTTTTAATATTTATTTCTTTTTAATTGTTAAATATGTAAAATTTTATCTAATTTTTTTTAAATTTAATTTTGTAGAAAAATGTAAAATTTTATCTAATTTTTTTTTTAATTTAATTTTGTCAAAAAATGTAAAATTTTATCTAATTTTTTTTAAATTTAATTTTGTAGAAAAATGTAAAATGTTATCTTAATTTTTTTTTTAATTTAATTTTGTAGAAAAATGTAAAATTTTATCTAATTTTTTTTTAAATTTAGTTTTGTAGAAAAATGTAAAATTTTATCTTAATTTTTTTTTTAATTTAATTTTGTCGAAAAATGTCAAATTTTATCTAATTTTTTTTAATTTAATTTTGTTGAAAAATGTAATTTTTTGTTTAATTTTTTTAAAAATGTATTTGTCAAAATTCTTAAAATTTATTCGTTAAAATTTTTAAAATTTAATTATTTAGCGAAATTTTTAAAATTTATTAATGGACATTTTTAAAATTTAATTATTTGTCAACATTTTTAAAAAATAAATTTTAAAATGTATTTATTTGTTGACATTTTTAACAATTTACTTTTTAAATTATTAAAAACGCATATTTTTATTATTTTTTAAAATATCCCATTTTTTAAAAATTATTAAAAATGTCGTTTTATCCAAAAAAAAAAATTTAAAAAATCGATTTTTATTCGAAATTTTTTAAAATGCACTTTTTTCCATAAAATATATTAAAAATATAATTTTTGCAGTTGTTAAAATTGTTAAAAAAAATTAGTAAATTTATTTTTTCTTCTTCTAAGTTTTAAAATTACTTTTATCCAAATTTTGTTTAAAAGTTAAATACTTTTTAGTCCAAAATTTCTGAAAAAAAAAATTCCACATCTTGTCAAAAATTAATTATTTTAGCAATAATTAATAATTATTGTTTAATTTGATTTGTCGAAATTATTAAAAATTTACTTTATAGTTTTTGAAATCGTTAAAAATATAATGTTTTCTTCAAAATTACTTTTATCAGATAATTTTTTAAAAAAAATTTTCGGAAAAAAATTCTACATTTTGTCAAAATTAATTTCTTATCAATAATTACATTTAATAATTATTCTTTAAATTTAATTTGTCTAAATTGTCCACAAAATTCTAATTAATGTTATCCAAATTTTTTTTTTAATTAAATACTTATGGTCCAAAATTTCTGAAAATAAAAAATTCCACATTTTGTTAAAATTAATTTATCAATAATTAATAATTATTAAATTTAATTTCTCTAAATAAAAACTCCAATTTATTTATTTCATGTTTTGTTTTTGTTATTTTTAATAAGAAAATTGTGAGAATTTTCTTTTTTCGCTGCTTTTTCCTGTTATTATTTATTTTTAATAAGAAATATTATTTTATTAATATTCTTCATAATAAATGTATAAATATCCGGAATAACTTTCAATTTATTCTCAGAATGTTAATCTTGAACCACGCCCCCTTTGTTTTGTGGTTCATCATGATAGGAAACCGGATTTGGAGCGAGTTTTGTCTTTAGAAACGTGGCCATGGAAACGATAATGGAGGAGCGCGTTCAGTTTCTTAGTGCTTTTCAAAGCGACTATTTATTTATATATGTTGAGCTGTCAATCTGCAGAATCAGTCAATATGCATATTGCCTAGTCGATATGCATATTGCCTAGTCAATATGCATATTGCCTAGTCGATATGCATATTGCCTAGTCAATATGCATATTGGCTAGGCCATATGCAAAACAACCAACTTGCTAGTGAATCTGCAAAATTCAATACATGTTAAGCGTTGAATTTTGCAGATTCAATAGCAGGTGGGGGTACCCTTCTAGTTTCTAAAAACACTTTGTATTTTTATCATTTCGCTCCTGAAAGAAAGAAAGAATAATCAGATTTCGAGGGACAATTACAATTACAAAAAAAATACTCTGCAAGCAGCCGGTTGGCCTACGCCAGAGGGATCTTTTAAGAGATCTGCAAGATGCATTGTCAATAAATACAATTTAAAACCACCTTAATTTGCATATTTTGCAAAATTGGCTGTTTAGAGAAAAAAAAAATTATTATTATAGCAATCCATTGAAATTGTGATCGAAAAGAGAGAAAATGTTTTAAAATAAACGATTGATTGTACTTTATGTAGGTTTTTGATCCATTAGTAAATAATGTATTTGGTGGAATTTATTTATAGGCGTAGAAATTAAAGTGATTTCCATGCGGCACACCATATGGTCTTTGACGTTTATCTAGCCCACTAATGACGTCATTCGTAAGGCTGTAAAACAGAAAGAAAAAGTGGCACATGGGCGAATGTATTATTAACTAGATAGACAACAGGCTGAGATTGAAACAAACGACCTTCTTCTATGTATTTTACTTGCAAAATGTGGCCTTTCTCTCCTCTCATTTCATAGAGTAGTATTTTGAGTAGGCAATAACAACTTTGTTTCACCTCCTGAAACCCTCAGTGGGCTTCTGGAACAATAAATATGATCCTGGAATCCTCAAATAATTCACGAAATCCTCAATGAGCTCAGGAAACACTCTAATTGTGACTCAATGAGCTCTCGAAACCCGCAATGAGCTCTCGAAACCCGCAATGAGCTCACGAAACCCGCAATGAGCTCACGAAACCCTCAGTGAGCTCACGAATTCCTCAGTGAGCTCACGAATTCCTCAGTGAGCTCACGAATTCCTCAGTGAGCTCACGAATCCCTCAGTGAGCTCACGAAACTCGAAGAGCTCACGAAACCCTCAGCGAGTTCACGAAACCCTCAGCGAGTTCACGAATCCCTGACTAAGCTCACGAATTCCTCACTGAGCTCACGAATCCCTCAGTGAGCTCACGAATCCCTCAGTGAGCTCACGAATCCCTCAGTGAGCTCACGAAACCCGCAATGAGCTCACGAAACCCTCGGTGAGCTCACGAATCCCTCGGTGAGCTCACGAATCCCTCGGTGAGCTCACGAATCCCTCGGCGAGCTCACGAAACTCTCGACGAGCTCACGAAACCCTCAGTGAGCTCACGAATCCCTCAGTGAGCTCACGAATCCCTCAGTGAGCTCACGAATTCCTCAGTGAGCTCACGAATTCCTCAGTGAGCTCACGAATTCCTCGGTGAGCTCACGAATCCCTCGGTGAGCTCACGAATCCCTCGGTGAGCTCACGAAATCCTCGGTGAGCTCACGAAATCCTCGGTGAGCTCACGAAATCCTCGGTGAGCTCACGAAACCCTCGGCGAGCTCACGAAACCCTCGGCGAGCTCACGAAACCCTCGGCGAGCTCACGAATCCCTCGGCGAGCTCACGAATCCCTCGGCGAGCTCACGAAACCCTCGACGAGCTCACGAAACCCGCGACGAGCTCACGAAACCCGCGACGAGCTCACGAAACCCGCGATGAGCTCACGAAACCCTCAGTGAGCTCACGAATCCCTCAGTGAGCTCACGAATCCCTCAGTGAGCTCACGAATCCCTCAGTGAGCTCACGAATCCCTCAGTGAGCTCACGAATCCCTCAGTGAGCTCACGAATCCCTCAGTGAGCTCACGAATCCCTCAGTGAGCTCACGAATCCCTCAGTGAGCTCACGAAATCCCTCAGTGAGCTCACGAAATCCCTCAGTGAGCTCACGAAATCCCTCAGTGAGCTCACGAAATCCCTCAGTGAGCTCACGAAATCCCTCAGTGAGCTCACGAAATCCCTCAGTGAGCTCACGAAATCCCTCAGTGAGCTCACGAAATCCCTCAGTGAGCTCACGAAATCCCTCAGTGAGCTCACGAAATCCCTCAGTGAGCTCACGAAATCCCTCAGTGAGCTCACGAAATCCCTCAGTGAGCTCACGAAATCCTCAGTGAGCTCACGAAATCCTCAGTGAGCTCACGAAATCCTCAGTGAGCTCACGAAATCCTCAGTGAGCTCACGAATTCCTCAGTGAGCTCACGAATTCCTCAGTGAGCTCACGAATTCCTCAGTGAGCTCACGAATCCCTCAGTGAGCTCACGAATCCCTCAATGAGCTCACGAATCCCTCAGTGAGCTCACGAAATCCTCAGTGAGCTCACGAAATCCTCAGTGAGCTCACGAAATCCTCAGTGAGCTCACGAAACCCTCAGTGAGCTCACGAAATCCTCAACGAGCTTCTGAAGAGATCAGGGAGCTTCTGAAAGTCTCAGTGTCTTTCCGGAATCCTAGATGAGCTCCCAAAACCGTCGAATAGCTCCAGAAAGCCTCAGTGAGCTCCTAAAAGCCTTAGTGAGTTCCTGAAACCTTCTGTGAGCCTCCAAAAAGTTATTTTTATGCTGGCAAAAGCTAGTTTGATCCCCTAAAAGCCCCCCCCCCCCACTTTCTATTTCCTTATATAAGTTATGATGCTATTCGTTGCAAAGCCCGTGTTAGATTCGGATTTGCATATATTATAATGGGGGGAAAAGTCAATTTAAAAAAAAAAAGCTTTTTCTAGTATATAAAACAGCAAAGTCACCTAATAAATAGAATGTGAACAGCACTTGACCGTCAAATTTTGCTCTTAAAATAAACAAAATGTTGAAGTAATGACGTCAAAGTTAAATGGCCAAAAAAGAAAGAGAGAGAGAGAGAGAGAGAGAGAGAAAATAAGTGTTTATTTTTCCCTTTTGAGGTTTTATTTGCAAGAAAAATCGTCTTAAATTCTGTCAAGATTGTTGTTTAGCCAACGGGAGGTCTTTTTCTTGTTTGTTTTTCTTGAATTTTTTGTTGCAAAGTTGCAAACTTTGTAAAAGTCTGGTTTTGTCATTAAAATTGTGGCTGTGAAGATGCAGGAAGTTCAACTCGAAACTCTTGAGAAAAAGTCAAAACTGATTAGTAATCAGTGCTAATCACTTAGTGGTTTTAGAAACTAGAAGGGTAGCTCAATCATTTAAGGGTGATTTCATGTTGACATCTTTCAAAATAAGCCTTTTTGTGTCAAATTGAAAATAACCAAACTAAAATGTTTATTTTGAAAGGCGATGATTGAATTACCCTTCTAGTTTTTAAAGCACTTTAGTTTCTCTTAATTTCGCTCTTTAGAAAAAAAAAATTAATAATCACAATTTGAAAATCAGGAAAAATCGGATAAACATGAAGGTCGTTTTATAGATATTTACTTTGTTTTTGATCCACCAGATGGCGCGCCTGCAGTGGCTATTATGTTCTGTAGGAAGTTTCTTCCCCCCCCCCCCCTCCACCCGACACTGGCAATTAGAAAACGGGACAAATAGAAGTTGGCTCCGCCCTAGTTATGACGACCGGCAACTTCAAATTGGTTTGTTGTGTGATTCAACGTTGAAAAGGGCGGAGCATGTGACGTCAGACTACATAACCAACCAATTAGAAGTTGTCGGTCGTCATAAAAAGGGCGGAGCCAACTTCTGTTTGTCCCGATTTCTAATTGTCTGTCTCCACCCGCGGTTTTGAGAGAAAATTTCTATTTTTCAAGCGAATGTTTTTCTGGAAGAAACATTACGAAAAAAATTCAAAGTGTTTTAAAAACTAGAATAGTTGGCGATAATGTTAAAAGTTTTCTCAATGATGATATCTTTCAAAATAAACTTTGTATTTCATTTTGAACTTTATAAAGATATTTTATTGTTCTACAAAGTTTATTTTGAAAAATATCAATAAGAAGATATCCTTAAGGTGGCTTTATAGATAGTGTTTTTGTCCTCTCAGGTGGCGCCACTGCAGTAGCTATTATGTTCTATATCGGATCTCTTCCCCCCCCCCACCCTGTAGTTTTGAGAAAATTTCTATCTTTCAAGCGAACGTTTTTCAGGAAGGAACATTGGGTCAGGATAAAAAGATGAACGAATGAACGGGATGAACATTGGGGTAACTCTAAAACCCGACACAAAATGCATATAGAATAAGATGAACACTATATCATGGATGAACACACATTTTAAAGGGATGAACAGAGAAATAAAAGGATGAACATGGTTTTAGGGGGGATGAACATGGTTTCATGGGGTTAGGTTTGGTTTGGTGGAACCATACCTAACCCCATGAAACCATGTTCATCCCCCCTAAAACCATGTTCATTCCCCTAAAACCATGTTCATCCTTTTATTTCTCTGTTCATCCCTTTAAAATGTCTGTTCATTAATTAAAAGTGTTCATTTATTTCTATATGCATTCTGTGTCGGGTTTTAGAGTTACCCCAATGTTCATCCTGTTCATCCCGTTTTATCCTGACCCAGGAACATTACGAAAAAAAAAATCAAAGCTGTTTTAAAAACTAGAATAGTTGGCGATAATGCTAAAAGTTTTTTTTTTCACATACACATAACACACAGATAGAACACATACACACAGATACTTTTAGGTGTGAATTGATATTAACTAGAAAAACTATTTTAGGCTTTGTGCCATATAATGTAGAGAGAGAGGGAGAGTGTCCATTCCTATATTTAGAAAAATAAGAATTAAGATAACAACAGCTCTTGTTATAATACAAACACAACAAGGCTTTTATATTTCAAAAATGGCCATTAGCACGTTTTATTTTATTTGTGGCTAAAAATAGTCCTATTATAATTGTGTGTACAGTCTAGTCTACAGACACACACAAAAAAAAGTAGACAAAAATTACAGATCAGATAAATGCAGATTCTTAAATACATAATTATATATGGAGCCCTGCTGCAGAGGACTTTTGCAATTTTTTTTTAAAAAAAAAAATCTCGACATGTCGACTTTCAATCTCTTTTATTCGGCCATTGTTAATTATGCCATGTTGAGCGCACCATACTCTTAATAATTAAATTATTGCAGTTTTGCAAGCGCCCTCTCTTGTAGCAGCAATATTTTAATTATTAAGAGTATGGTGCGCACAACATGGCCATAATTAACATGGCCGAATAAAAGAGATTGAAAGTCGACATGTCGAGATTTTAAAAAAAAATCTCGCATGTCCTTTACAGGGCTCCGTACATATACTGTATATACAACTTTCAGTAAAAACTTAATTTACTTTTGATGACACATTTCCATGTAAAAAAAATAATGAAACAAATGTTGAAAATAACGAAAAATGTAAAAGAATAGCGGTAATTTGTAGTGGTTCTCAAGGTGAGGCCCACGAGCCACATTTTCATCATTGACACCTATGGTACAAGGTTTGCACGCGGGCCGCTCGTTGTGCATCACTGTTAAAAAGTACTTTTTTAAATTTTGACAACTTGTTAAGAATGCAAATTATGGTTCAAGAAAAGTAACTGGTGAACGTGAGCCCCTAGGACGGACCTGCGGCAGGTCACCGTACCGTACTGTCCGAAGAGCCGTTCTTCCGACGAGGACGTGGCCGGCACTGCTAGAACGCGACGCGCCAAACGTTGCAATAAAGGAAATTCTAAACCGGACGTTTTCCAAAAGTAGAGAACATCTCTGGCACGATCACTCGAAACGCAGTTTCCGATGTACCTTCGTAGTTCGTTATCGACGTGGTCGCCATCTTCGTGGTTTTCCAGGAATTCCTGAAACCAGTTAAGTGATCCGTGTCCTTTTGAGGTCTTCGGAACATTCGGCTCGGAAGATTCTTCCAAATTTTCTTCGTTGTTCTCCATGATCTTGTTCGCGACATTGATTCCCGCAATAGCGCGCATCATTTGCGACACGCATTCGATGGTCACTTTGCGGTCATCTTCCGAAAGCATCTTCAAGGACTTGAAATTTGGATCCAGGAAAAGTGCCACGTAGTGCAACGGATCGAACACAAAGATCCGATTGAGGTTCTCCAGAACCGTGCTACGAAGCTCTTGGATCACCGGTGACGAAGAAGCATTCGTCTCGAGACAATGGTGTTCGAGCTTCAGTTTCCAAAGAACACATTCGTTAAGTGTCGGATAAGAGTCTTTGCAAAGACTTTGCGAACATTCCTTGAAGAGCGACAGGAATACGGTCACGTCTTCCAAGGAACTTCCGATGGCGTCTAGAAGTCCATTATCGGTCTCATCAGTCGACATAAGTCGCTTGAGTTTGGGATAAGCTTCTCGAACACTACTCAGCATTTCATAAGTCGAGTTCCATCGAGAACCGCCGTTACTCTTATAGTGTAACGGTTTGTCCAAATTGACTCCGAGATTTAAAAGTTCGACGTTGACGATCAACTTTCTCGTATTGTCGACGAGGACACGTAACTCCGGGAAGCCGGAGTTTATCGCGTTTCCAAAGATCGGATCCAAGACCTGGTTCAAAAGTTCGCTAGCGCAACAAACTCGGCTTAGATTCGTAAAATTCGGAAGTTGTTCGGAAGCGACATCGGTTGCGACAAAGACACTGGTTCCGATTCGAGCTCCGACGTCGACGTATTCCTGAATTATGTTCATTACGGCGTTGTCGTCGTTATCGTAGATATGTTGCGTCTTCAGGACGGCACTTGACAACCGAAAGTCATCGTTGATGAAGTGTGCCGTCACCGTGACGTATTTGTGTCGTTCTGGTGTCACGTCGTTCCAGACATCAACTGCGAACGCACAATCGTGTTTTCGTAGTTCAGGAACAATGTCTTCTTTTAATCCCTTGCAAGAGCTCGGTAGATGAACCTGCGATAAACGTTTCGAGTCCACTAAAATTCCCTGACTGGAAACATGCCCGAAGTCGGCACCGAAGTCGATCAGAGCTTGAGCAAGTTCCAGAAATCCTGGATTGTCGACAATATCTAACGGAACGAGTCCTTTCGCAATGAAAGCAACTTGGCTGTATGCCAACAATTGAAGCCTGCTTTCGGGCACGTGCGACTGTGCTTGTGTTGTTGGCGGCGGCGTCGCAGAAGTGTCGGACTTGATGCGGTCGCGAGGTGTCGTTGTCGATGACGCGAACGAAGACTCCGAAGAGATGCCGATACGATCGGTTGCATCTAATTCGGTTAGCGAAGTCTCGACTTTAAGCGGAACTGACATCGAAGTGGCGGAGGAGGAGGATGTGGAGGCTGTCAGACTCGAAGAGGCCGTGAGTCGCGAAAAGTTGCTCGTAGACGCTTTCATGCATTTGTGACGAATGAGACTTCCGGTTCCTTGCTGACTGGAATAAGAGACAACCGAGAAGCAGAAATTGCATCTTGCGTACGGTTGAGGAATGTCGTCTAGAGCGATACGTTTGAAATAATTCCAGATATTGCTGCGACCAGTTGAATTCGGAACAGTTGTGATGCGAGTCGAGTTCTGCGACAAAAGCAATTTTAGTTCTTCTTTCTTCAGATAAGTCTGAAGGCGACCGGGAATGTCTGCTTGCGTATAGGTTGCAGATGCGGCACGGTGATGATGTTGGTGCCGTTTCTGACGGACTGTCGAAGAGACAGACATTTTTCTCTCTTTTAAGAGAGATAACTGAAAATTCGGAGAGACGAAAAAAAAAAATATTCGTTCGTGTTCTGGTTGCTTTATGCTGTTTGCATGCGTACACAACACAAGGGTCTCTCTTCTGTTTCTCGTCTCTCTCTCTTTTCTCTTATGATAATTCAGCATTGGAAGGGGCGTTGTTCACGAACAAACACGCAAATGTCACGTGATGCGGTGGTGGGACACAGTCACGCACGGTTGTTTTTCAATGCCCATTCGTTGAATTCGTTCACCCCCCTCCCCTCCTTTCTTTCTTTTCTCTTGAATAGAGCAGTTCATTTATTCAAAAAGGGATTTCAGGTTGTTGTGTTCGCGTGTTATTTTCTGTGTGTTTTTCTAAAAAAAAAAGCCTGAGACACACTGTGATTAAAATGCATCAACTTGCGTCTTGCGTGTGCAGTTTGATCCTTCTGACAAGAGTCAGACGTGCGTGCAGATTTGCAGGCACGTTAGTTGACTTGTCAGACTTGATGCCACGCAACTCAAACGTTACTCAAAGCTAAAATTGCACAGCTGATCAACTTTTTGCATGTGCTTGAAGTTGTGCATGCTAGTTGAAGTTGAGGCAATCATCAGGGCTTATGTTTAAAAGGCTCAGACACTGATTAAAATGCATCAACCCTTCCATGTGCAATAGAGTTGGTTTTGAATGCATGCAAATTGCAAGCATGTCAGTTGGCTACAGGCAGTTAGAAATCGGTCAGAACTTCAGTTGGCTCCGCGCCCTTGTTATGACGACAGGCAACTTCTAATTGGCTGGTTATGTAGTCTGACGTCACATGCTCCGCGCGCCTTTTTTAACGTCAGACTACATAACCAGCCAATTAGAAGTTGCCTGTCGCCAACTGAAGTTCTAACCTATTTCTAACTGCCTGTATAGTTGACTAACTTAAGTTGTCAAGCAACTCAAACGTTACTCAAAAGCTAAATTGCGCAACTGATCAACTTTTTTGCATTTGCTTGAAGTTGTGCATGTTAGTTGATGCAATCAGGGCTTTATGATTGTTGAAATCTTGCATTCACGTTTCAGATTGTAAACATGTCAGTGTGTGTCTTCTATGTGCGCGTGCGCACGTATTGTGTATGTTGCTGTCAATTTACTAGCAGGTTGGTTGTTTTGCAGATTGACTGATTCCGCGAAACCAGTCAATCTGCAAAATAACCAACCTGCTAGTGAATCTGCACAAATTCAACCACCACATAAAATGTATGGAATTTTGCACATTCACTTGCAGTTCTGGTGGTTTTGTTAGATTGCCTAGGCAACCTGTAGATTGACAGTAACATTATGGATGTTTTCTTCGAATTGTATTATTTTTGGTGTTTGTGTAGGCGACTATTATATTTTGCATGTGTTTGTTTAGACCGCATGTCTAACACACATTCACACATAGATATCGACACAAACAAACAAACAAAACACATACATGGCGCCACTGCAGCGAGGCTAATGCTGTGCTCCATAGACGTTTTTTTTGTTGTTGTTGTAAAATTTGGACGCAAAAACGTCAAGCGAACGTTTTTTTTAAGAAACAACATTACGAAAAAAATACAAATTTGTTTTCAAAACTAGAATGGTAAAAGATTATGCTAAAAGTTTTTTCAATGGCATTATCTTACAAAATAAACAATTTTATAGAGTTCAGTTTGAAAAATGACCCGTTTTTGGGGGGTTTTTTCATTGAAATTTCATGAAAAAACTGTTTTCGGCCTTTTTTTTTTTCAAACTGTCATAAAAAGTTTATTTTGAAAGATATCATCATCGAAAAAAAACTTCTAGCATTATCACCAACTATTCTAGTTTTTAAAACACGTTGAATTTTTTTTCGTAATGTTTTTTCAGAAAAACGTTCGCTTTAAAAATATACATTTTCCAGTCAAAACCCGCTGGTGGAAGAGGAACAGATCGCCTAATAACATACTAGCCACTGCAGTGGCGCCATCTGTGGGGGACAAAAACAAAATTAATGTTCCTAAAGCCACTCTTGCCATCATAACGTGGCTTTCCCTTCCCCCCCCCCCCCCCCTCTTTTTTCACGATATTTATTAGGAGTCAGATTTTTATGCAAATTATCAAAGCAAATGTTTCTCAATTTGTGGCCCAAGTGCCAATTGTGCATTATGCTTTTTTTTTTCTTCTAGTCAAAAAGGCTGGTTAGAGGCTAGAGATATCTAGTTTCTATCTGTTGCCAACTAGAGTTCTAGCCTTTAACCAGTGTTTTTCATTGTAAAAAGAAAGCCATAATTGTTGGTTAGTTTAGAATTGTCGTTTTTGGGGCCATAAATTGAGAAACATTTGCTTTGATAATTTGCATGAAAATCCGAACCCTACTAATAATGCAACTGTTTTGTGTGCGTGCATTTTCAGGTAATATATTTTATTATCAGAACAGATTCTCTTTTTCTGGATGATGATGTGTCCCCCTTAAATTGTCCCATTAGTGGGAGGATCGAAGGGAGTGTTGGGGGGGGGAGGGGGTGGCAGATGTTATGTCGTGTGTTTTTTCTGCACGTGTGTTTACACTGCAAATGCAGAAACAGACAGACAGACAACAAATACTAAGTACACTACTCTCTCCCCTCCCTCCTTCTATGCTTAAAGCAGGTGGTTTTTTTTTTTGCATTTATAATTTAGGAGATTTGATGTTTTTATGGCGAAAATTTCCAGTCTGTATCCGGCAACACTTTTATTTGTTCAGGTATAAATTATTACAGGCGAAAAACCAAAACATTAAGAGGGGGGCTTCATAGAAAGAAAAAAAAAAATACTTGTATAAATGCACGGTAGATGGCGCTTGCAAACCTCCATAGGTGACCAAACTCCACACATGCCAATTAAGTTGAAATCGAATGCACCCTTTTAGCCTCTAAAAAGGCGTCCAAAACAACCTTAATTATCAGCACGTGGACAAACTTACACCCAGAACACAATATAAATGAAGAAGAGAGAGAGAGAGAGCACGTGTAGAGAAATAGCGATGACGCAATTAAAAGTTTGCCACGTGCAAAAAAAAGGAAGTCAGTCAGTTCATTTCTATGGGAGGAAGGCTAGTGGCGCCATCTAACGCTAACACGCATAAAATAAATGACCTACTTGCATTCTTAAGGTTCAGATTCAAGAAGGAAACAACGTTTTGAACTTTTCAAAATGTTGTACTCTCTATGCAGGGTTTCAACATAGAAAAAGTCAGTATTGAGAGGGGTTCCATAGAAAAAAATACTTGTATAAATGCACGGTAGATGGCGCCTCCATAGGTGGCCAAACTCCACGTGTACGTGTCAATTAAGTTGAAATCGAATGCACCCTTTTAGCTTTAAAAAGCGTCCAAAACAACCTTAATTATCAGCACGTGACAAACTTACACCCAGAACATAAGTGAAGAGAGCACGTGTAGAGAAATAGCGATGACGGAATTTGAAAGTTTGCCACGTGACAAATAAAAGGAAGTCAGTCATTACATTTCTATGGAAGGAGGGGCTAGTGGCGCCATCTAACGCTACACGCATAAAATAAATGACCTACTTGCATTTTTAAGGTTCAGATTCAAGAAGGAAACTTAACGTTTTGAACTTTTCAAAATGTTGTACTCTCTGCTTCGAGAGGGGGGGGGGGGGGGGGGGGGGGTTCAAATGCGAAGATTTTTTTTCTTGAATTTGGGCCTAAATGGGTTCTCAATCTGAGGCTCGCGTGCTAGTTTTAAGACTTAAGCGATATACGTTCTTGAACTGGCACGCGAGCCTTAGGTTGAGAATTTTATGCTGATTAAATGTCAATGAACTTTTTATAAGTTGAAAGATGAAAATACACTTTTAAGTGATTGAGTTACCCTTCTAGTTTCTAAAAATACTTTCATTTTTCTTTCTGTATATTACAAACTAGAAAGGTCAACTGAATCACTTGAGTTAGTATTTTTTATGATTGATATCTTTCAAAGTAAACGTTTTCTAGATAAGATAGAACACTCAGAGCTAGAAGGGCTTTTTTTACGCTTTAACACCTAAAAGTGATTCGTGTCTACCACTTTCTATAGTTTAATATTTATTTTCTGATTCATTTTGCACGATTCGCCGAAATCTCCATCTTTGTGGTGTTTGTTGTTGGAACCCCTGATGGGAGACAATCACTGCAGGCATTCAATAGAACATGTTTTAGCTTTTAATTTCTTGAGAAAAAGGGGGACGAACTTCCTAAAATTGATACCAGGTGGCAGACTATTCGAACTATGCCTTTTGCAGGCAGTTAGAAATCGGGGACGAACTTCAGTTGTCTCCGCCCTTGTTATAACGAACGGCAACTTCTAATTGGTTGGTTATGTATTCTGACGTCACATGCTCCGCCCCTTTTCAACGTCGAACCACACAACAAACCAATTAGAAGTTGCCGTTCGCCATAACAAGGGGCGGAGCCAACTGAAGTTCTCCCCGATTTCTAACTGCCTTGTTGCCTAACAATTTAAAGTTAGTAACTAGAAGAGCAAAAATAATAAAAATGGAATTATTTTCATGAAGTTATCTTTCAAAATACACATTTTTGTAACAGTTTGAAATCGAAATCGTCGATTTTTAAACTTGATTTTTATTTTTGAAAGATATTCTCGTGAAATTTATTTTACGTTATTCGTTTTACTCTTCTAGTTTTTAACTAAGTTTGAATTTATTTTTCTTCTTAGAATTGCAATTTTTTTAAAAGTTAGTTACGATTTTTTTAGTAGTTGCTAGTGTCTCAGTGGCGCCCTCTATTAGATGTTTTTTTTACTGGTTAGTGAGGTCACTAAAGCTAAGCTTTACACGGACCACTTTGTGGTCGTCTTTAGCAGACCTCTGATTACAACAGATATGCACATAAGCCACAGTTTTTTTTCTTTCCGGCACGACAGTAGCCAAGAGTGGTTGAGCCCTGCCACAAGTGGCGACCACCGTCTTTTTTATTGGCCCGCACAGACAGCAGCTCATAGTTTAAAATATCTTTCTTCACACAAGCTACTTTGTGGTGCCACAAAGTGGTTGATGCGGCTTACTTCGTACAAACCACCATTGAAAACAGTGGCCTGCTTTTAATTGTTAAATGTGAGCCACTGGTTTGATCTCGATCATTACTATCAAACAATCGGTGGTCGCCACTTGTGGCCAGACTCAACCACACGTCGCCACTATGGTGCAAAAAAAAACACGTGGCTGTGGCTCGTTTTAACAAGCGGCCCCGTCAGGGCGTATGTAATCATTAGTCGGCTTGAAGAAAAAAACGACCACCTTATTTATGTGTGCTTTTTGTGGCGCCACCAAGTGGTTGACGCGGCATACTTCACACAAACCACCATTGAAAACAATGGCCTGCGTTGTTAAATGTGAGCCACTGGTATGATTTCGATCATTACTATCAAACAATCGGTGGTCGCCACTTGTGGCCAGACTCAACCACACGTCGCCACTATGGTGCAAAAAAAAACGTGGCTGTGGCTCGTTTTAAAAAGCGGTCCCCTCAGGGCGTATGTAATCATTAGTCGGCTTGAGAAAAAAAAACGACCACCTTATTTATGTGTGCTTTATGTGGCGCCACAAAGTGGTCCGTGTGAAACCAGACTTTTATAGTCTTATTTTTGATCACTTTTAGTTTGAAGTGTTTATATGATTGATGATTCATTATACATAGGTTTATTATGTGAATGAGTTTCTGGTCTGTTGCATTTCTAGTCTGTAGATAAACATCCGGGTTTTACAGGTCAAATAACTTACGTATTAAATTTACAGGAAACAAAACAAAAGAAAATGTAATCAAGGTAAACTTCAACAAGAGAACAAAAAAGAAAATGATGACATTTTTATTTGCTTCTTTTGTTTTCTACTTTTTAAGGAAAAAATGGAAAAAAAAAAATAGTTGAATTGAAGATCATAAGTTTTGTTATTACAGTTCCGGATAGCTTAGATTCGGATATTAATTCTTATTATTTTTAAGGTGTAAAAGGGGCCTTTCGAACTCTCATTATTCTGTGTTTTAGAAACTAGAAGGGTAGCTCGATCACTTAAGGCTATTTTCATGTTGATATCTTTCAAAATAAACTTTTTATGTCAGTTTGATAACTGAGCGAAACAAAAGGCGATCCGGTTATTAGATCTATTTATTCCTGTTGTTCCAGCGGTTTTGAGCGAAAATTTCTATTTTTCAAGCGAACGTTTTTCAGAAGAAACATTACGAAAAAAATTCAAAAGTGTTTTTAGAAACTAGAATAGTTGGTGATAATGCTAAAAGTTTTTTCAATGATGTTGTTATCTTTCAAAATAAACTTTTTAAGTCAGTTTGAAAATGAGCGAAAAAAGGCGATCCGGTTATTAGGAGATCTATTTATTCTAGCGGTTTTGAGAAAATTTCAATTTTTCAAGCGAACGTTTTTCAGAAGAAACATTATGAAAAAAATTCATCAGAAAAAAAAGCCGAAAATAGTTTTTTCATGAAATTTCAACGGAAAAAACCTTAAAAATGGGTCATTTTCAAACTGAACTATACAATTGTTTATTTTTTAAGATTTTGCCAAAACTGCCATAATCTTTTACCATTCTAGTTTTGAAAACAATCTGCATTTTTTCGTATTTTTCAAGCGAACGTTTTTCAGAAGAAACATTACGAAAAAAATTCAAAAGTGTTTTTAGAAACTAGAATAGTTGGTGATAATGCTAAAAAAAATTCAATGATAATATCGTTCAAAATAAACTTTTTATGACAGTTGTTTGAAAAAAAAAAGGCCGAAAATAGTTTTTTCATTAAATTTCAACGGAAAAAACCCCGTAAAAACGAATCATTTTCCAAACTGAACTATAAAATTGTTTATTTTTTAAGATATTGCAATGTAAAAACTTTTAAAATAATTATTTACCCATTCTAGTTTTGAAAACAATTTGAATTTTTTTTCTCGTAATGTTGTTTCTGAAAAACGTTCGCTTGATGTTTTTGCATCCAAATTTTACAAAAAAAAAATGTCTATGGAGCCAGTGAGGATAGCAAAATCATATTAAAAGCAAAATAAATATCTGTAAAGCCAACTTAAAGGTATTTTCATGTTTGTTATCTTTCAAAATAAGCTTTTTATGTAAGTCAGTAGAAAAACGATGCTAGCGCTCTTTGTGGAGATTTTTCAAAGTAATTTCGCGATGTAACCTCAACACAGTCAATTGGAAATTGGGACAAACCGAAGTTGGCTCCGCCCTTTTTATGACGACCGGCAACTCCTAATTGGTTTGTTGTGTGGTTTGACGTTGAAAAGGGCGGAGCATGTGACGTCAGACTACATAACCAACCAATTAGAAGTTGCCGTTCGTTATAAAAAGGGCGGAGCCAACTTCTGTTTGTTCCGATTTCTAATTGCCTGTAACCTCAACACACACACACACGAAGATATTAAATGGCTGTTGATCTCAAACTAACCACGAGGTGTCGCTTTTTTTAAAGAAAACACACGCATTAGAGTTAAATGAATTCAAATTAAATGTGTTCAGGTGAATTATACGGAATCCAGTTAAGGACACATAAACCAAATTAAAAATTGACTTTATTATTAATATTTTAAATTGAAATACTAAGTCAATATTTTGTCAGTAGTTTATATAATTATATGTAAGTATTAACTCAATATTTTCAGATTAATTAACTGAATAAATTGAATTCGACGACATATTGTTTGTTTGTCCTTCACAGGGCTCTGTAGAACACTTTTATTATTTAAATGCATTTAAAGCTGTGTGTGTACTAGGTATTATACTTAATGCACACCTAAAAAGCTAAATACATTTAAATAATAAACGCGTTCTACAGAGCCCCGTGAAGGACAAACAAACAATATGTCGAATTCAATTTATTCAGATTAATAATCTGCAAATAGTGAGTTATTACTTAAATATAATTTATATAAACTATTGACATTAAAATATTGATTTAATATTTTAATTTAAAATATTGATTTAATATTTTAATTTAAAATATTAATAATAAAGTCAATTTTTAATTTGGTGTTCATGTCCTTAACTGGATTCCGTATAATTCACCTAAACACAATTTGAATTCATTTAACTCATGTGTGTTACTAGGTATTAGAGACCTTGAATTTGAAATATTTCAGATATTATTTGTGATTTTTCTTATTTGTATAATAAGACAAATATAATTGAAATAAAACAATAAAAAGGTGCTTTTGTCAGCATATTTTGTTGTTGTTGTTTACAAACATACATTTGATTGTTTTTTCTTTTGAAAACTAAAAGAGGGTTTTCATGTTTTCTGTTTTATATTTCAGTTTTCCCAAAAAATAAAATCAACTTTATTGGTTTTTTATGTGTTTTTTTTCTGGGTGAACAATTTGTGTTTTGCCTGTGAGGCCTCCTCCTCCTCCTCCTCCTCTTTTTTTTTTTCTCTCCTTGTTATTCTCAGGACTGTCTTAAAGTAGTCACAAAAGAGTGACATTTTTCTTCTTCATTCAGTATGTTTAGAAATTGGTTGTTTCTTTTCTATATCTTTATATAAAGAGAAAAAAAATGGGGTCGTTTCCTTGGTAACACTGAAGTTTGGTTGAAATTGTCACGCATATATAACCTCATTATTATTATACTCTTATATTCTTTATTATTACCTTTGCACAATATGGATTCAGTTATAATATAAACAATATACAAAAATGGCGCAACTATTTACAGTATCTGGGTGTTGGGGGTCACTACAGCTAACAAGGCTCACAAGAGCTACTAGGGGGAGAACAGCTACTTGGGTCACTACAGCTACCAAAAAAATATAACCCTTTCTTCTGAACCTTACCTAATGAAACCAAACCAAACCTAACCTAACCGAACCGAATCTTACCTAATGAAACCAAACCAAACCGAGCCGAACTTTACCTAATGAAAGCAAACCAAACCGAGCCGAACCTTACCTAATGAAAGCAAACCAAACCGAGCCGAACCTTACCTAATGAAAGCAAACTTAACCGAGCCGAGCCGAACCTTACCTAATGAAAGCAAACTTAACCGAGCCGAACCTTACCTAATGAAAGCAAACTTAACCGAGCCGAGCCGAACCTTACCTAATGAAAGCAAACTTAACCGAGCCGAACCTTACCTAATGAAAGCAAACTTAACCGAGCCGAACCTTACCTAATGAAAGCAAACTTAACCGAACCGAACCTTACCTAATGAAACCGAACCGAACCTTACCTAATGAAACCGAACCGAACCTTACCTAATGAAACCGAACCGAACCTTACCTAATGAAACCCAACCCAACCATCACATGCCCCGCCCCGCCCGTCTGACGTTCATAAAAGTGTGGAGTCAAAGAAATTCTGAAGCTGTCTACTTTTGACGGATAGTTAGAAATAGGTCAGAACTTCAGTTGGAGCCCTTGTTATGCCGACCGGCAACTTCTAATTGGATGGTTATGAAGTCTGACGTCACATGCTCCGCCCTTTTCAACGTCAGACTACCATAACCAGCCAATTAGAAGTTGCCGGTCGGCATAACAAGGGCGGAGCCAACTGAAGTTCTGACCTATTTCTAACTGCCTGTCTACAGATGCCTGTCAGGTGTTTTTTTTTCTCTAAGGAAATGTTTGTTGGCTGAATATTTTAAGCAAGAGAGACACCTGGTGGCATTTGAACGAACTTGTTGATTTGGTTTTTAGTTTATTAATAAATTAATAATAAATGCAATTTTTTTTTTGTTTGCAACAAAAATATCTTAAGGTTCTGAGATAGAATGTTCGATGTTGACCTGGAAAAAGGTTTTGTTCTTTTACGATTTTGGCGGGAAATCAATAAATTGAAAGCCCAGTTTATTTTTCTTTCTTTTCAAAGACCTATTAAGAAAGAAATGGGTCAAAAGTTTCAAATGGTCTTTAGTTAGAATATGGTTCAGAATGCGTGAAAAATAAAATGGTCCTTGTATTTTATGAAGAAGAAAGAAAAAAAGCCCTTTTGAAATAAGAGAAAATGGGGACAAAATTCTTTTCAGTTTTATTTGAATGTTGTTTTGTTGAATATGGAAATTTTTCACTTTTTATCGATCTTTTCTTGATTTTTTGGCTGTTTTTCTCTTTAAACGCATTTTTTTTTCCATTGAATTTCACTGATTTCACTATTTTTTTGCTTCATTTTTGAGTTTTTTCTTCTTTCTTCTTCTGAATTTGAAATAAGATGATTTTTCAATTGAATTTCTTGTATAACTTAATGGCAGGTTTTCATTGAAATTCATATAAAATCAAAATATTTCTTTGAAGGACCCACTTGAACTTCATCTTGAACTCTCTGAACGAGGTTTCAAAAAAAAAATGCGAAAACACTGTTAACACAAGAGGGGTGTATACTCATTAAAACATGGGTTTTTTTCTTCTCAGTATTCGAACCCTGTTCAGAGAGGGTTTAAGTTTTAAGTCTCAAAGTCAAAAACGAAATAAACTACTTGAAATTCAACTTGAATCCTCAATGCAGCGTTCTAACATAGAACTCCAAGGTACTCAAAATTATGTTTATTCAGTGTTGGAACCCTGTTCATAGAGGGTTCAAGTTTGAAGTTAAGTTTTAAGTGTCAAAAACGAAACAAATTACTTGAACTTCAACTTGAATCCTCAATGCAGGGTTCTAACATAGAATCTTGAAGTACTCAAATCGATGTTTTTTCTCTCGGTGTTGGGACCCTGTTCAGAGGGTTCAAGTTCACTTAGTAAGGTATAGATGTTTTATGAACAGCTGGTTTTTTTAAATGTCGTCTGTTTAAAGTTGGGTTTTCAAACTATTGCATAAAAGCTTATTTTAAAAGATGTTACGTTGAAAGTGTCCTTAAGTTACTCTTCTAGTTTTTAAAACACTTTCAAGTTTTTTCTTAATTCATTCATTTACTTTTCTAGTTTCTAAAACACTTTCAAGTTTTTTCTTAATTCATTCGTTTACTCTTCTAGTTTCTAAGAACACTTTCAATTTTTTTCTTAATTCATGCCTTTACTCTTCTAGTTTCTAAGAACACTTTCAATTTTTTTCTTAATTCATGCCTTTACTCTTCTAGTTTCTAAAACACTTTTAATTTTTTTTTCTTAATTTACTCTTCATTTACTCTTCTAGTTTCTAAGAACACTTTCAATTTTTTTTCTTAATTCATGCCTTTACTCTTCTAGTTTCTAAAACAATTTCAATTTTTTTTCTTAATTCATGCCTTTACTCTTCTAGTTTCTAAAACACTTTTAATTTTTTTTTCTTAATTTACTCTTCATTTACTCTTCTAGTTTCTAAGAACACTTTCAATTTTTTTCTTAATTCATGCCTTTACTCTTCTAGTTTCTAAGAACACTTTCAATTTTTTTCTTAATTCATGCCTTTACTCTTCTAGTTTCTAAAACAATTTCAATGTTTTTTTCTTAATTCATGCCTTTACTCTTCTAGTTTCTAAAACAATTTCAATTTTTTTCTTAATTCATTCATTTACTCTTCTAGTTTCTAATAAACTCTAAATTTCTTCTTGAAGTTTCTTATGAAAAGATAAAATAGAAAATACTATGAGTTCATGTTTTTTTACTATTCTAGTTTCTAAATAACAGCATTCAATTTGTTTGTTATTTAAACAAAAAATGTGTCCACAAATTAAAAATTGTGTTTCGATTTTTGTTTTGTTTTCAGCCAAGTGGATTTATGGAGGACTCAATCTCATATTCTCAAATTGAAGACATGTACGTTGTCTCCAGATGGGATATGGGACAGAAATTTTGCGTCAGAATTGTAATTCCCGATGGTTCCGTCCTAATTCAGGTAAAAAAAACATCAATCGCCGATCAAATGAAATGAATAATATTAATTAAGAGGCCCGAATTCAACATGGAAACTTCTACTAAGGCAACTTGAATCCTTTTTTGGAGTTTAATTGCAACTTTGGAAGACAAAACTAGTTACGGCTGGATCACACATACAAAAGAAATTAGAAATTGGAATCCGTTTATTTTCACACTTAGTTGAAAAGAAAGTTTCATCAAAAGTTGCCATGTGATAATCACACTATAAACAAAAGAAGTTGCAATGTCACATTGCAAGTTTTATTGCATCAAAGTTTCATCAAAAGTTGCTAGTGGGATAGGGGCTTAACAGGAAGTTCATAAACCGGAAATTCATTCCAAAAGTTTTGCTGTCATTTCCGGCATACAGCCTGATTGGTTGTTTGTCAGAAAGTTTCATAAAAAGTCTCCTCAGAAGTTGAACAATGTGCAACTCAATTAGAGGCTGAGTCTCACACTTAGTTGAAAAGAAAGTTTTATCAAAAGTTGCCATGTAATATTACATTATAAACAAAGTTGCACATCACATTGCAAGTTTTATTGCATCAAAGTTTCATCAAAAGTTGCTAGTGTGATAGGGGCTTAACAGGAAGTTCATAAACCGGAAATTCATTCACAGATTTGACGTCATTTCCCGGCATACAGCCTGATTGGTTTTAGTTTGTCAGAAAGTTTTATAAAAAGTCTCTTCAGAAGTTAAACGATGTACAACTCAATGAGAGACAGTCTCACACTTAGTTGAAAAGAAAGTTTCATCAAAAGTTGCCATGTCATAATCAGATTATAAACATAAAAGTTGCAATGTCACATTGCAAGTTTTATTGCATCAAAGTTTCATCAAAAGTTGCTAGTGTGATAGCAGCTTTAAGCCCCGTTTTCACGATGATCGTTATCACGATAGTTGCTGTCATGAGAGGAGCAACTTTTGCAAGAACAATCATCATGAAGACCACGTGATAGTCACTATCACACTGTTGCGAGATAGCACTATCACAACTATCTCGTATGACTAGACAGTTGAATAGTACTGTCGCGATAGTAATAGTTGTTGTGTAACAGCTTTTGTAGGGAAATATCCACTTTGTAGGGAAATTTGGCTTCTGGAGGGAGAGAAAGAGGCAACACTGTTGTTGACTCAATGATATCTGTGAAGTAGACGTCACACTGTCATGTGACAGACAACTATCGCGTTACTTCACGACGTGCAGCCAGTTGCTATCGTGAGAGTGAACTATCGCAACTTTCATGACAGCTACTCACTCTCACGAAAGAACTATCGCCGTGAAAACGAGGCTTTAGGGATGTTAAGTTTTTCTTCTTGAATTTGGGCCTTGAGCTTAGAGAGAGAGAGCGAGAGAGAGAGAGAGAGAGAGAAAGTTCTATTTTTCAAGCAATTGATTGAATGTGTGATTACTTTGAAATTGGGTTTAACTCCAGGGCTAAAATAAGAAAACAGTAAAAATAAGCTCCGGGTTTTTATTATTGTTATATATATTTTGCAATAAAAGTCGGAAACTAATTTACTTGCTTGAAATTGATTGCTGTTTCTGCTGATCTTTAGCAATTTTTTTTGGGGGGGGGGAGGGGGTGTGGGTAGGTTTTTCATTGAACTTCAATATCTTAAGAAGCAAATTTTAAAAAGAAAATTGAAAGTATTAAGAGAGGGACTTATTTATAGATGGCGCTAGTGTTTAATGTGTGATGGGATCGGATTTTGTTTTATATACAATACTAGTGGGGTAACCCGTCATAAATGACGGGAGCAAAATTCACAGGCAATTGTGCGCATGCGCGACGTTTTTTCCTTTTTTACCCCTTTCATTTCAATTTCAGTCACCCCCTCCCACTTTTCTCTCTCTCCCACTTCTACACTTTCCAAACTTTTCCCCATCACCCCCTCCCACTTTTCTCTCCCCCCCCCTTCTACACTTTCCAAAGGAAGAGTTCAACATATGTTGACCTTGAGAAAAAAAACGGTTCATTTATTCAAATTTATATAAATTCTGACGTGCTTCAATGGTTTTGTTACTACACACACACACACACACAGACCTGGGATATTATATATATATAATATTCATCATGTGTTTCTCAATCTGTGGCCCAAGAGCCAAATGTTAAGTAATAATTATATATATATATTAAGCCAGGTCTGTGTATGTATGTATGTGTGTGTGTGTGTGTAACGCTGTACAAACCTTGAAGCACGTTGGAATTTATATAAATTTAAATGAATAAATGAACCGCTTTTTTTCTCAAGGTCAACTATACTGTATGTTGCTCTCCCCCCCATCCAAGAACCCCATTGATATTAAATTGGAGAGGGGGAAAGGGTAGAAGGGAGGGGGGAGATAGAGAAACGTGGAGGGAGAAAAAGTAGGAGAGGGTGACTGAAATTGAAATGAAAGGAGTAAAAAAAGGAAAAAACGACGCGCATGCGCACACCAGAGAAAATGAAAAACTCATTTTCTTTGTCAAATATAAAAAGGGGAGGGGATAATAGTAGCAAAATTAAACTACAGTTTATCACAGGCAATTGTGCCCAGCATTAGAATTTCTTTTGCTCCGCCCTTTTATGAACGTCATCAATTTCTAATTGGTTTGTTACTTGGTCTGACGTCATAAAAATGGCGGAGGAAAAGAAATTCTAGTGCTGGGCACAATTGCCTGTGAATTTTGCTCCCGTCATTTATGACGGGTTACCCCACTAGTTCTGATTAGATTAACCTTAGACCTTTACACTATCGGAACATTCAACTCGTAATGTGTTGAATGGCAACGGATGTTCTGGACAGGCATCTATAGACAGCTTCAGATTTTTTTTTGGCTCCGCCCCTTTTATGAGCGTCAGACTCAGTAACAAACCAATTAGAAATTGATGACGCTCATAAAAGGGGCGGAGCCAAAGAAATTCAGAAGCTGTCTACACTCTGCAGATGCCTGTTGATGGAGACAGGCTAGTTGCCATCATAACTTTTTTTTTTTTAAAAAAACCGGCCCAGTTAACCGAATAACCGGTTATTTATTCCCAGTTAAACCGACCAGCTTAATAACCGGTTAACCGAAAACCGGTTTTTTTTTTTTTTTTTTTTTTTTTTTTTCTAAAAAAAGAATTTAAATTAAATGTGTTTAGGTGAATTATACGGAATCCTGTTAAGGACATGAACCAAATAAAAATTGACTTTATTATTAATATTTTAAATTGAAATACAAAATCAATAGTTTATATATTTAAGTATTAACTCAATATTTTCAGATTATTAACTGAATAAATTGAATTCGACGACATATTGTCTGTTTGTCCTTCACAGGACTCTGTAGAACACATTATTTAAATGCATTTAAATTATCAGCTGTGTGTACTAGGTATAATGTTAATAAGGCGTAACTAACAATTATGTTTTTTTTTTAAATCAAAAACACTGTTTAGAGGCTAGAACTCTAGCTGGCAACTGATAGTAACCAGACATCTAGCCTCTAACCAGCCTTTTTGATTAGGAAAACAACTATGATTGTAGTTCTAATGATGATGATTACTTCAGAATTGACATTTGAGCCACAAATTGAGAAACATTTGCTTGAAAATGCATAAAAATCCGAACCCTTAATTATTACTATACAAGTGCATTTTTTTTGTTGAAGTAATTCAAGCTTATTAGAAACTAGAATAGTAAATAATTGATAAAAGTTTTTTTTTTCTGTTATATTGAAATTGAAACTAATTGTTACTGGGTTATAAAACTTTTATATTTTGAACAATTATATCTTCAAGAAAGCCTTTCTAGTCTCGTTTGTGACTGAATTATGAGCACGTATTTGTAGCCTCACATTGTGTCCAAAATTATCTTATCAGAATATAAAGGGAAGTTTGGGGGGGGGGGGGTGAAGGAAGGTTGTTATCATATATATCCTATATAAACAGGTGAGATAATTAACTTTGGCGGTTTTTTCTCTCAGATGATGTTATCTTAACGCGAGGTTGCCATGGTTACGGTAAACAATTTCTTGTAGGTTTCCTATCTTTGTTGTGTTTGATTGCAATATCTTTTATTTTTTTTTTGATTGCCATTTTTGTCACAGTGATTACAATTTCCGTTTTTTTTCTTCTTCCTCACCCTCACCCACCTCACCCCCACCCTCAACCTCACCCTCACCCCACCCTCACCCTCTTAGGTAAACAATGCCTATCTCAGAGACCAATGGTTACATTCTATTCAATGGAAGGTGAGTTGGAAGACTTTTTAAATAACCCTTGTGATATTTTTTTTAAAAAATGAATTTATTCGACTCATTAAATACAATGGAAATCGG
Organism: Brachycybe producta; assembly: GCA_036925085.1. Taxonomy (NCBI): domain Eukaryota; kingdom Metazoa; phylum Arthropoda; class Diplopoda; order Playtdesmida; family Andrognathidae; genus Brachycybe; species Brachycybe producta. Next base: position 897,501 of record JAUPFP010000063.1, read on the forward strand.
TTAACACGAAATATGAAAGATATGAAATAAATGTTTTTCGTGTTACAAGTTTTTTTCTTTTAACACGAAATTCTTTTAAGATGGGGTTTATGAACACAGCTGGAGTTTAGAACTCTTGGATTATTCTGTTTTTTTTTTTTAGAAGAGAAACTGAAAAGTGTTTTTAGAAACTAGAAGGGTACCGTAGCTCATATTGTTTAAGAGGCTACGTCGCAAAATTAGTTTGAAAAATCTCCACAAAGAGCGCTAGCATCGTTTTTCCGTTGAGCCCCAATAGACCCCAATGTTAAACTGTTAATTTTTAAAATATACAGTCGCGGCGGCAATACGTTTATTTTTCATCTTTAAAGTTGTCCAATTTTGATGGTTCAAAGTGCAATGTGCACTTTAAATATATGCTGATTTAGTGATAAAATGACAAAAAATTGTTAAGTGCGGTTCTATTTTTAAAAACTATTTCAAAATCGCGCATTTTTAACTCTTATGTTAAACTCCATTAAGTACGAAACTCGTAAGGAAAATGTTCGTAAAAATACGTAAAAATAATTTTAAAAAACTACAAGTAAACCACAGTGAAGCCAACACATAGGCGCATGTGCTGAATTTTTTCTGGTTTTTTAAAAATTACTTTTAGGTATTTTTATCAACATTTTAATAGATTTTTTTTTGCTTACGTGCACGTACTCAATGGAGTTTAACATAAGAATTAGAAATTCGCGATTTTGAAATATTTTTTTAAAAATAGAACCGCACTTACCATTTTTTTGTCATTCTATCACTCGATCAGCATATATTTAAGGTGCACATTGCAATTTGAACCATCAAAATTGGACAACTTCAAATATGAAAAATAAACATATTGCCGCCGCGACTGTGTAAATTTTAAAAATTAACGGTTTTTTTCTTTAACATTGGGTCTATGGGGCTCAATAGAAAAAACGATGCTAGCGCTCTTCGTGGAAATTTTTCAAAGTAATTATGCGAATACATTCCAAGGAAAATCTTGAATTTAGGGATGTCTTCGTTTCTAGTGTGCAATGCACGTTTCAAAAGTTACGCTATTTCAAAATAAACTTTTATGTTTGAGCTACCCTTCTAGTTTCTAAAAAAACACTTTAAATTTCTCTTATTGTATCTTTCAGATAAATCTGAAAGCTCCCCATATTCTAATGGAAACAGGGTTTTATTATGATGGGAACTTTTTGAACGATCCTTTAATTATCGAATGTTTCTGAATAATTTATTAATTGAAGGCAAACAAAACAAATTGAAAAAAACACTTCGTTAAATAATTAAATGGAGAAGTTCCTCATCCTCGAATTTTTTTCTCCTAAATACATATTTTTACATTATTTCATTTTTCTGTATTAAATTTCATTTAAGGTGGCATTTTATAAATATTTATTTTGTTTTCGTCCTCTCAGGTGGCGCCACTGCAGTGGTTATTATGTTCTATAGGAGGTCTCTTTTCTCCTCAACTGCAGTTTTGTGAAAATTTCTATTTTTCAAGCGAACGTTTTTCAGAAGAAACATTACGAAAAAAATTCAAAGTGTTTTAGAAACTAGAATAGTTGGTGATAATGCTAAACATTTTTTCATGATAATATCGTTCAAAATAAACTTTTTATGACAGTTTGAAAAAAAAGGCGGAAAATAGTTTTTTCATGAAATTTCAATGGAAAAACCAATAAAACGGGTCGTTTTTCAAACTGAACTATAAAATTGTTTATTTTTTAAGATACTGCAATGAAAAAACTTTTAACATAATCTTTTACCATTCTAGTTTTGAAAACAATTTGAATTTTTTCATAATACCTAGTACACACAGTTGATAATTGAAATGCATTTAAATAATAAACGTGTTCTACAGAGCCCTGTGAAGGACAAACCAACAATATGTCGAATTCAATTTATTCAGTTAATAATCTGAAAATATTGAGTTAATACTTAAATATATAAACTATTGACATTAAAATATTGATTTAATATTTCAATTTAAAATATTAATATTAAAGTCAATTTTTAATTTGGTGTTCATGTCCTTAACTGGATTCCGTAAAATTTACCTAAACACATTTAATTTGAATTCATTTAACTCATGTGTGTATACAAGTTATAATATTGTTTCTAAAAAAAAACGTTCGCTTGACGTTTTCTTGCGTTCAAATTTTACAAAAAATGTCTATGGAGCATTGCATTAGCCACTGCAGTGGTGCCGTGCAGTGAAACAAAAGTTAAATAAATATCTATAAAACCACCTTAAGTAATTTTTTTTCCGTTATTTTTATTAATTTTTGAAAATTTATGTAATTTTCTTTTTTTTTGTGTAGAAAAGTGTCTACAAATACAGGAAGTTATTGCGAAGTACCAGGCGTCCTGAAGTGTTAATAAAAGAACTCAAGGTTTTTTTGATTCTGATTTTGTTTTCATTAAGAAAAACAAACAAAAAATCTCTTTATATTATTTTTGGCTTCACTTTATTTATTTTTCTGCAAAGTTTCAAACTTTTATTTATATTTGTCTTCTTTTCTTGGTTGTTTATACCCAGTACTTATAGAAGCACCCCTCCGAGGGCTTTGAAGGGCCTCTTTGGGGCCTGCTAACACGCAAATACGAAATCGGGACAAACAGAAGTTGGCTCCGCCTTTTTTATGACGACCGGCAACTTCTAATTGGTTTGTTGTGTAGTTCGACGTTGAAAAGGGCGGAGCATGTTGACGTCAGACTACATAACCAACCAATTAGAAGTTGCTGGTCGTCATAAAAAGGGCGGAGCCAACTTCTGTTTGTCCCGATTTCTAATTGAATGTGGCCTGCTAGGCTTTGTTTGCCTCATGGGCTTAAGGTAGACATACATCGTACAGGCACGTATGCCCAGAACTAACTTTTCGTTTGCCCCGCCCTTTTATGAGCGTCAAACCAAATATCAACCAATTAGGAATTTAAAAGGGCGGGGCATGTTACATCAGACCACATAACAAACCAGTTAGAAATTGATGACGCTCATAAATGGGCGGGGCAAACGAAAAACTAGTGTTGGGCACACCTGCCTTTATGCACGGTCTGATTTATTATAATTAGGGTTCGGATTTTCATGCAAATTCAAACAAAGTGTTTCTCAATCTGTGGCCCAAGTGCCACTTGTGAAGTAATAATTATTATTAGAGCAACCGCAGTTATATTGCTTTTTCTAATAAAAAAAAGGGCTGGTTAGAGACTAGATGTCTAGTTACTATCAGTTATTAACTAGAGTTCTAGCCTCTAACTAGTGCTTTTAATTAGAAAAAAAAACTTGTTGGTTGATCTAAATGGAGAAGATTGTTACTTCACAATTGGCTCTTGGGCCACAGATTGAGAAACACTTTGCTTTGATTTTGCATAAAATTCCGAGCCCTAATTATAATCAACTCTGTTGAAATTAATAAATTGGATCGTGTATGCTTGAACAAAGCCTGGGACACACTATGTGTCCGTAACCTTTATGGGTCCAATGGGCTTGGTAGGATTTTATGGCTCGTGTATAGGCCCGTGGGCCTTGGGGAACCGGTGAGCTTTGAGGGACTGGTGGGCTTCATGGGCTGAGCCTTACTATAAATCTATGTTTCCGGCTTTGGGTCTCAATTTCTTTATGCTAGTTTTTAATCTTAAAAAAACAGAATATGGTGGATTTAGCAGTAACCACGCCTCTTCAGGACGAATGCATCCATCACATTCCATTGGAGTTGGTTTCGGAACTATTGGCGAAGGATACGGATTGGATGCCGAAGTCTTCGAACGAAGAGATCATCGTTGCCTTAGCCCCACTTTTCGAAAATAATCATCCGTCTCCTGAAATCTGTGATTTCTTTAGTAAAGTAAGAATTTGTTTTTATTGGAGATTGGGCGGAGTTATAAATATGAATGGGCGTGGCCAACTTGAAATTAATAATTTTTTTTTGATTTTCTTGTTATAATTTCTAGCATTGCAAAGACAATCCACGTTCTAGTTTAGTTATGGAACTTTTCACGCCAATTGTTCATCGAATTCTTAAACATAACGTGGTAAGTTTTCTTATTGGAGGAAGGAATTGGGAAGGGCGGAGCTTAAAATTGACAATTTTAACTTTTATCATTATGGCTCCTCCCATTCTTCATTTTTCAAAATAATTTAACATAATTGTTTATTATTGATTGCATTTTTTTTTTCTTGGGCATTGTTTAAAATTAGCTCCTCCCATTTAGTTTGTTTTTCTGATGGCTAATTTGTGATTGGCTGTAAGTATTTTTTTGGTGAAATTTTACATTTCAGTGATTAGCTTATGTTATTAGGTGCCATTTGAGTTTAAATTATGTTAATTAGCTCAATCTTGAAACACGATTGGTCGTATTTATTTGGACTGGGTGTGGCCTAATTTGGTAATTCAAATCTGTTTGGTAGTTGGGTGGGGCTTGTTGGAATGGTTGTTCTGATTGGTTGTACTAGTTTTTTCAGGGCGGGGGCTTAATGTGTATATCCCAATTTTCAACTTATAATTTAGGAAATAATTAAATTTAAGTATAAATTATGTAAATGAGGTCAATCTCAAATTTTACTGGTATTAATTATTCTGATTGTGGGCGTGGCTTAAAATTCTATTTCAGATACATCTTGCAAATGGGTGGGACTTTTTGAAACTTTTATTTCTGATTGGTTGCACTGTTGTTAGGAATTGAGGGGGTGGAGTTTAAAATGGCTCCTCCCAACTCGTCTACTGATTGGTGTAAATGCAAGTTAGGTCTTATATTATTGGTTGAAATGTTTTTTTTTTCTAGAATGAAAAAAGGGACAGGCAGTTAGAAATCGGTCAGAACATCAGTTGGCTCTCCGCCCTTGTTATGACGACCGACAACTTCTAATTGGCTGGTTATGTAGTCTGACGTTGAAAAGGGCGAAGCATGTGACGTCAGACTTCATAACCAGCCAATTAGAAGTTGCCGGTCGTCATAAGAAGGGCGGAGCCAACTGAAGTTCTGACCGATTTCTAACTAAAGGGGTTTTAGAGAAAAAAAAGCTCCATCTTAAATTCTTAATCTTGTTAAGGTGTTGACATCAAAATTTCTTTTTAGCTTTGTCGGCATTTTTTTTCAACTACATTTGCTAATTCCGATAATATTAAAAGCCCTTTTAATTGAGTTCAGACTTAATTTCTAAATAAAAAATAAATTTTTGTCATTCAATGACAGTCGTTGTCAAGCAAAATGGCGGGGTTTTTTTGTGGGGAAATGGGGCTGGGTAGTCTTTTATTTTACAGTGCTTCTTAGAATGATCCTTTTTTCTGATTAGGAAACATCCAATTTGTTGTTAAGGTTTTTTGTGTGTTTGTGTCCTGTTTATTAAGAATTTTATTAGGCAATTTACTTGTATGTTTTTGGTGCCTTTTATCGTTTTATAGACTTTGGACATGTCACATGCCCTATTTAGTTTTATGGACCCTGAGGTTTTACAATGTGTTTGCAGGGAGAGAGAGTGATAGAAAAAAAATATAAGCGCCGAAAATAAGAGTTTTGCTTTTGTTTATCAACATTGTTGAAATTACTCTCGTATATAGAGAGATAAACAGCGGAGAAAACCTTTTAACACGAAAACAGATAAGACGAAAAATCGGATAATACGAAATATATCTACGGGTCCGGTTTCTTATAGAGAACTGAGCTTGGAGCTGGTAGAAAAGAGTGAGGCGTGCGTACTTGCCTCAAGCGCCAATGCTTACAAGCGTAAAAGTGGGCGCCAATTTGGACATTAGTTATTATTATTATATATATATAATATAATATAATTAATATATATAATATCCCAGGTCTGTGTGTGTGTGTGTGGAGTAACACTGTACAAAACCCTTGAAGCACGTCGGAATTTATATAAATTTGAATAAATGAACCGTTTTTTTTCTCAAGGTCAACTATATGTTGAACTCTTCCTTTGGAAAGTGTAGAAGGGGGGGAGAGAAAAGTGGGAGGGAGTGAGGGGAAAAGGTTGGAAAGTGTAGAAGGGGAGAGAGAGAGAAAAGTGGGAGGGGTGACTGAAATTGAAATGAAAGGAGTAAAAAAAGGAAAAAACGACGCGTATGCGCACAATTGCCTGTGAATTTTGCTCCCGTCATTTATGACGGGTTACCCCACTAGTTGTTTAATAATAAAATTATTATTAATAAAATTATTATTAATAATATTCTTATTAATAATTATTATAGACATTAATTATTGTCTAATAAAATGATTATTATCTTTATTATTTATTATTGTTTTTAATAATAATTATTATTATTACTATTAATTATTGGCTCATGAAATTATTATTATAATTAATATTATTTATTATTATTTATTATTCATTATTATTTATTAAAATTTATTATTATTATTATTATTATAATTAATATTATTTATTATTATTTATTATTGCAATTACAATTACAATTAGTACTCTGCTAGCAGCCAAATAGGCCTATGGCATTATTACTATTAATATTATTAATTCATCTTATTATTTATTTATTATTATTTATTTATTATTATTTAATATTATTATTATTATTATTATTATTATTATTATTATTATTATTAATATTATTAAGTTTATTAAAATTCGACCTGACCTCCGCCAGAATCCGACCGGAACTGGGTCCAAACTGGACATAAAAAGAATTTTTTTTATCGCAAAATATTTCCACAAAATATTTCTGAATTCCCTTCCATTTTTAATTGCGCGATTTTTATTGTACAGTTGAAATCATTAAACACGAAAACGGATAACACGAAATATTTAATGTTCAATACATTACGAATATAGAGCAAAACTAACAAGAAAATGGAAATGTTTTAAATACTAGAAGGGTAGCTGAATCACTAAAGGGTATTTTTCATGTTTGATATCTATAAAAAGCTTATATTTTGAAAGATATATCAAACATGAAAAATACCCTTAAGTGATTGCTGCTACCCTTCTAGTTTCTAAAACACTTTCAATTTTCTCTTCATTTTGCACCCGAAAGACAGAATATTCAAGAGTTCAAGGGACATTTTTATATTTTAATATTTAAAATCTGTTTTTGTTTTTTCCTCAGGATTTTGGCAAATATACTCGTATGCGAGTTTTCATACAGGAATACATTTTAGCCTTGAACTCTCAAAACGACGGACTCACAGTGATCAGCAATTTTATTCAGAGGTTAGGAGATTCTTTCTCCCATTTTAACGAGGATTTTTTCTGTAAATTCTGATTGATTTTTTTTGTCTCTTTCTAGTATGCACGGACCTTCGAGTTTATGTCCACATCCGAGAGTTTTACCTAATTTAGTGTCTGTGTGTTTGGCTGCTGTTTATTCCGTCTTCGAAGAGAGAAGAAAGTCGGTTTCATATAAGACACTTCATTCAAAAAGTCGAACTTAAGCTTTGATTTTTGTTTTTTTGACTTTTTTTTTTAGCATTTCGATCGAAGAGCAAAACGATGCAAACAGAGATGAAGTGGATTACGACTCTGCCTTAAAGTGTTTTGTCGTTGCGCTCAACACAATGTGAGGGTTTTAATGTTTGGCTAGAAAAAAAATTAAGAGCTTAGATTGACCAGAACTCGACCCGAACTCAACCTAAATTCGGCCACAACTCGACCTAAACTCGACACGAACGCGACCCGAACTTGACGCAAAGTCTACTCGAACTTCATCCTAACTCGACCCGAACTCGTCGACCTAAACTCGACGGAAATTCTACTCGAACTTGACCCAAATGAACCGCGAGCTTTAAATTTGTCTTGTTTCTTTGTGACAAGTGCGATTAATGTTTTTTTTTTCTAATATATTTTCTTTTGAAGATCATTGTTCGATGATTGGAGACCGGGTTTGGCACAACTTTTGCAACCGATTCCATTTCCAGACGAGTAACTTTTAAAACTTTTTTAATTTTACTTTTTTGTTTTTGTTTCATTTATTAAAGCTAATTTTAAAAAGTGTAAACGCACCTCGTAATTTCGAATTTTATGAATTATTTAAAATTATGGTTTTTAAAAATTATGATTTTAATATGTCTACAATTTTTCAGTATTTTAAAAATAGTTTTCTAGTTTTTTTTAAATTTAAATTACGAATTTTATGAATTGTTTAAAAAGATTTGGCTCGTAAAATTTCTAGTATTTTTTCAATTATTTTCAATTTCGAATTTTAAGATGAATTAATAATTTTAAATGAAATTTTAAATGATTCGTTAAATTGAATATGACATTTCTACAATTTTTCAGTATTTTTCAAATTGTTTACTAGTTTTTTTTATTTAAACATAAAATTTCTAAGATTTTCTCAAATATTTTCAATTTTTTTTAAATTTATAAGATTTTTTCAAATATTTTCAATTTTTTTTAATTTTCTAAGATTTTTTCAAATATTTTCAATTTTATTTTTAAATTTCTAAGATTTTTTCAAATATTTTCAATTTTTTTTAAATTTCTAAGATTTTTTCAAATATTTTCAATTTTTTTTAAATTTCTAAGATTTTTTCAAATATTTTCAATTTTTTTTAAATTTCTAAAATTTTTTCAAATATTTTTAATTTTTTTTTAATTTCTAAGATTTTTTCAAATATTTTCAATTTTTTTTCTAAATTTGTAAGATTTTTTCAAATATTTTCAATTTTTTTTCTAAATTTGTAAGATTTTTTCAAATATTTTCAATTTTTTTTTTAAATTTGTAAGATTTTTTCAAATATTTTCAATTTTTTTTTAATTTCTAATTTTATGAATATTTTATAAATTACATTAAAAAATTGCGATTTTAAAATTTAAAAAATAACGATTTTAATCATAATTTTTTTTAAAAATGAAATTTTACGAATCGTTTAAAATTTCATTAAAAAAATTACGATAAAGCGTTATTTTTTAACATAATATATTTCTACAATTTTTCAGTATTTTTCAAATTGTTTACTAGTTTTTTTGTTATTTAAACATAACATTTCTAAGATTTTTTCAAATATTTTCAATTTTGTTTAAAAAAATTTCTAATTTTATGAATAGTTTATAAATTACATTAAAAATGCGATTTTAAAATTTAAAAAATAACGATTTTAATCATAATTTTTTTAAATGAAATTTTACGAATCGTTTAAAATTTCATTAAAAAAATTACAATAAAAGCGTTATTTTTTAAAATGAAATTTCAGTATTTACTAGTTTTTTTTAAATTTAAATTACGAATGTTGTGTTTTAAAATGTTTGCTTATATTAAAAAAATTTTGATCATAAAATTTCTAAAAAAAATTTCAAATTGTTTTCACTTATTTTTTTTAGTTTGCAAATTTGTACGAATCGTACGAATCGTTTAAAAATTCCATCAAAAAATTCCAATTTTAAAATTTCTAAAAAAAAAAAGAAAATTTCAGTATTTTTCAAATACGCTCATAATTTTCTATTTAAATTTTGAAATTTTATTAATTGTTTAAAATTGTAATTTTAAAAAAAGAATGAAGCTCGGCTTTTATTTTTATTTCTCGTTCTGAAATTTTTCAATTTCTTTTTCAGGTCGTTATCGAATGACAAATTTTCTTCGTAAGTTTTCGTAAAATGATCGATAATTCGTCTGTCAAAATATTTCAATTTGAAATTTGCTTTTTTTTTATTTTCACACAAAAAAATTGCAGTAGTTTAAAATCTGTGATACGTAACATCGGTTTGGACAGCCGTTGCGATGTCCACTTAATGGTCCTCGGAATAAGAGAGGGAAAAGAAGGATGGTTTCATGTTTATTGTCCGGGAAACATCGCTTGTAACGACGAAGGAGAACTTTGGACCCTTTTGGTAAAATAAAAAAAGAGAGACAGACTTTCCACTTTAAGCTGAGCGTCCACTTAATCGGTGGCACGGCGCGACGCGACGCAGTGCGTAATTTTCAAGCAGAGAGGTCCGTCTAAGTATGAACGCGGCGGGGAGATAATCGGCTTTTCCCCTTCTGTTGTGCTTCTCATAGGGTTTTAAAGGGCCCACCCGCCGTAAGGCTTTAGGCCTGTTCCTCCTAGATTTGTAGCCGTCTAAAACGCCTAGCTCAAAAGCGAAGCGCGAAGGTTGTCCACCTGGAAATAGAAAAACGCCTAGTGCAAAAGCAAAGCGCGAAGGTTGTCCACCTGGAAATAGAAAAACGCCTAGCTCAAAAGCGAAGCGCAAAGGTTGTCCACCTGGAAATAGAAAAATGCCTAGTGCAAAAGCGAAGCGCGAAGGTTGTCCACCTGGAAATAGAAAAACGCCTAGTGCAAAAGCGAAGCGCGAAGATTGTCCACCTAAAGATAGAAAACGCCTAGCTCAAAAGCGAAGCGCAAAGGTTGTCCACCTGGAAATAGAAAAACGCCTAGTGCAAAAGCGAAGCGCGAAGGTTGTCCACCTGGAAATAGAAAAACGCCTAGCTCAAAAGCGAAGCGCAAAGGTTGTCCACCTGGAAATAGAAAAATGCCTAGTGCAAAAGCGAAGCGCGAAGGTTGTCCACCTGGAAATAGAAAAACGCCTAGTGCAAAAGCGAAGCGCGAAGATTGTCCACCTAAAGATAGAAAACGCCTAGCTCAAAAGCGAAGCGCAAAGGTTGTCCACCTGGAAATAGAAAAATGCCTCTGTAGATTGGTAAATGCGAGGTGTTGAGCAAGGGAAGGCGGGTATAACGAAGCAGCCACAAACGAAAGGAACGAACCCGATGATTTCCGCTCCGCTCTTCCGTCTATTAGGGCGGAAGTGCAAAGAAACGAGAGAAGTGCGGCGCGACACCGATCTAGTGGACGCTCGGCTTTACGAAACCGGTGGAAATAATTTTTGGGCGCAGCTTTTTTAAGGTTCTAAGTTCTAGAACTTTCATGTCTCAGCTTTTTTTTTTTTTTTCATAATTTTAATAAGAATTTAAAATTTTAAGAGAAAAGTAGAAGGGTTAAAGGGAAGAGTAAGAGATTTTTTTCTTCTTCATTTTTTGATATCTTTTAAAATAAACTTTTTATAGCCATTTTTTGAAAATTGCAAAATATTTTGTTTTGTTTTTTTTTGTCATAAAATTGTTTTTACTTGATTCTTCTAGTTACGAACTAAACATTTCAATTTGGTCCTAAGTGTAAGTGTTTAAGAAACTAGAAGAGTCAAGTTTTTTCATGTTGGATATTTTTAAAAATAAACGTTTTGTAACATTTTGCTTTTTTTAATTTAAAAAAAAAATGTTCAATCGCCATAAAAAGCTTATTTTGAAAGATATCAACGTTTGTCTTATTTCTTGACTCTTCTAGTTTCTAAAATATATTTCATTTTATTCTTAAAATTGCTTCTGTAAAAAAAAAGCTGAGACTAGAAAGTTTTTTTAAAGCAGACCAATCAACAAAACACAGCTGCCAAAAAAAAAAAATGGCCTAAAATTTCTAAAAATAAAATCTCTTGTGTTGTTTTTCGTTTTTGTGTTTTTCAGTTGAAGACTCTTTTGGGTTGTTGTTGCCGACGGAAACGGTTTTTATTGTCAATGAACAAGATGTTAGGTCCTTGTATGCTTTTAGCTCTTCGCGACAACACCATTTGTCAAGAGGTTCTTTGTGCTATGTTGGAATTGGATGTTATCGAGAACAACGATCACAAGTTGCAGATCGTAACAACACTTCAGAGTACTACCTCTGGAAAGAAGCATTACGCCGCACTTTGCGAACGACAAATGCACCTTCGTGAATTGGTATTTTAATTTTGTGCCTTTTTTTTTTGGCTGCAGGAATGTCACAAAATTGAATGTTTTTTTAGTTGTTTTTCTAAAAAAAAATCAAATAAATATACAAGGGTTGGAGGTGGAGGCTAGCTATTTAGAATATTACCATCCTTAACATCCTAAAAGTGCATTTTTCTCCAAATACTGTGGAGGGAACTCATTAAATTAAATATAAGTTTTGGTAGCCTCCACTTTCAACCCTCGTCGTCAACCAACTTCAGTCTATTATCGAAGTTCAAGTCCCAAATTCAAGAAGGAAACTTGGTACTTGAACATCAACTTTAATCCTCGGAACAATGTTACAGAACACACAAAAAAAACTGTAATTGAGTACCCTTGAAGAGGGTTTTTGTGTGTGTGTGTGTGTGTGTGTGAGCAACCCTGTTCAGAGAGTTCAAGTTGAAGTTCAAGTGTCAATTATTCTTTTTTTTAAATTAGAGCCTTAATTAGTTTTTACGAACTTCAACTTTAATTATCTGAACAGGGTTTCCTACTGTGTTTAATCCTTTAAGAGGGTTTTCTGTATTGTAACCCCTGTTTAGAGGGTTCAAGTTGAAGTTCAAGTGTCAATTATTCTTTTTTTTTAATTAGAGCCTTAATTAGTTTTTTACGAACTTCAATTTTAATTATCTGAACAGGTTTCCTACTGTGTTTAATCTTTTAAGAGGGTTTTCTGTATTGAAAATCCTGTTTAGAGGGTTCAAGTTGAAGTTCAAGTGTCAATTATCCTTTTTTTAATTAGAGCCTTAATTAGTTTTTACGAACTTCAACTTTAAATTATCTGAACAGGGTTTCCTACTGTGTTTAATCCTTTAAGAGGGTTTCCTACTGTGTTTAATCCTTTAAGAGGGTTTTCTGTATTGAAACCCCTGTTTAGAGGGTTCAAGTTGAAGTTCAAGTGCCGACTTTTCTTCACAAAGATTCAATGTTACAAGAATATTTCTTAACTGTTTTATAGCAACAGAAAGGTGGTCCAAAGAAGCTTACTTTGCCGTCACGATCAACGGATGCCGATGTCGCAAAACTCCTCAGTTGCGGGTCTTTCGGAAATCTCGAGTGTCTGAGTCTAGCATTCACTCAAGTGACAAGTGCTTGTGCCGAACAACTTATCAAGTTGCCCTCCTTACGCTACCTCAATTTATGGTCTACGCAGGTAAAAGTTTACCAAGAACCGAAGCTCGTTTTCGTCTTCTTAATAATAATTTTGGGGTTTTTTTTTTTGTTAAGTTTGGAGACGCTGGACTTCAGCTTCTTTCCGAACATTTGCACAAACTACAGGTGCTTAACTTATGCGAAACACCCGTCACTGACAAGGGATTGGTTTCATTAGCATGTAAGTTAGTTAGTCGAGAACTTAATTAATTAGTTAATTAATTCATATTGGACAATTATCTTCCTCGGTGGGGATTCAAAGTTTTGTTAAAATTTGAAGGTTAAAATAATCAAGTGACGGCTATTTTTATGGCAGAATCTTTCAAAATGAACTTTAGATGGAAAGAAACTCAAGAAATTAATATATATTTTTTTATGACGATATCTTTCAAATTAAACTTTTTTTTCTAAAGAAGAAACTCGAAAGATTTTTTTGTAAAATTGATTGATAGTATTTTAAATAACTATATCTTTCAAATTAAACTTTTTTCTAAAGAAACTCGAAAGATTTTTTTGTAAAATTGATTGATAGTATTTTAAATAACTATATCTTTCAAATTAAACTTTTTTCTAAAGAAACTCGAAAGATTTTTTTGTAAAATTGATTGATAGTATTTTAAATAACTATATCTTTCAAATTAAACTTTTTTTCTAAAGAAACTCGAAAGATTTTTCTGTAAATTGATTGATAGTATTTTAAATAACTATATCTTTCAAATTAAACGTTTTTTTGGAAAAAATCTCAAAAGATTTTTTTTGTAAATTGATTAATAGTATTTTAAATAACTTTATCTTTCAAAATAAACTTTTTTTTTGAAAGAAGAAACTTGAAAGATTTTTTTGTAAAATTGATTGATAGTATTTTAAATAACTATATCTTTCAAAATAAACTTTTTATGGAAAAGAAACTAGAAAGATATTTGAAGATAGTAGAGAAACCATATCGACTGATAGTATTTTTATGACGTTATCTTTCAAAATTAAATTTTTATGGAATGAAACTCGAAAGATATTTGTAATTAGGAGAGAAAATACGACGATGACGAAAAATACTTACCGGCAAATTTTGCATTTATTGTTGCGATTGCTTTAAAAAAAGTGAAATATCGAAATTTATATTTTTTAAAAAAACAATTACTTTAATAATACTTTTAATATTTGTAATATTTGTTTTTTTTTAAGCAATGAAGAATCTTCGCAAATTGAACTTAAACAGTACAAGTCTTTCTGCTCAGACATTCGAAGGACTTAAAGTAAGTTAAATACATTTTAAGACATTGTTGAAGGTTTTTGATTAAAAAGTTTTGCTTCTCGGACGGCGTTATACCTTCATTACGTATGTCCGCACATAAATTTAACGAACGAATCTGACGAAAACAAGTATGGGGCTTTTTTGAAATCTCTTTTAAACTAAATTCAAAGTGTTTGCGAAAGTAAATGAATAAATCAGCGGTGTGGTTACTTTTTTTTTGTGACATTTCTGTTTTGAAATAATCATTCAATGACAGTTTTGAAACGCCTTTAACCATCAAAAATGAAAATCAGCGTTTTAAAACTGTTATCAAATGATTATTTTCAAACGAATCATCGTAAAAAGGTAACCACCTCGTTAATTTATTCAACTAGTTTTAAAATCACTTTGAATTTCGTTTAAAAGATGTTTCTAGGAATCGCCAGACTTGTTTCGGTACATTCGCTCCTTGAAATGTTGTTTTCCTGCCCCTGTTATTCAAGAAAACAACATTTTAACGAACGTCGAATCTGACGAAAACAAGTATGGAGCTTTTTTTTAAATCTCTTTTAAACTAAATTCAAAGTGTTTGCGAAAGTAAATGAATAAATATGCGGTGTGGTTACTTTTTTTTGTGACGAATCTGTTTTGAAATAATCATCCAATGACAGTTTTGAAACGCCTTTAACCATCAAAAATGAAAAACAGCGTTTTAAAACTGTCATTTGATGATTATTTTCAAACGGATCGTCGTAAAAAAGGTAATCACCTCGTTAATTTATTCAACTAGTTTTAAAATCACTTTGAATTTCGTTTAAAAGATGTTTCTAGAAAGCTCCAGACTTGTTTCGGTATATATTCGCACCTTGAAATGTTGTTTTTCCTGCCCACGTAAATTGCACGTAACGTAATCTAGAAAAGCACCATTTGATAATAATGCTAATTACAAACCTTCAGCGTAACGTTTTTTTTTTATTTCCGCAGCAAAGGTTACCGGCTTTACAGGAGTGTGACGTACGTTACACGGACGCTTGGTGACACGTGCCCGAGTCGCAATCGAAAAAAGCGCTTTACATTGCCTAAATATAAAAATATGAGATTTTTTTTCATATTTATTATTATAATTAATATTATTATTATAATTATTATTATTTATTAATTCATTCTGTACTTCGAAGTTTTTTTCGGAGACTATTATTTGGCGAAAAAGCCGAAAAAAACATTTTAAAAGAAATTTAAGTAATTTTTAGCCTCAAATACAACCTTAGTTCAGATTGATTCGGCTGTTATAAAAATTACTCCTTAAGATGGTTTTAAAGATTAAATGCCTCGCGGACTCTTGATTATTTTTGTCTTTCAGGTGCAACATGAAGAGAAACTTGAAAGTGTTTTATAAACTAGAAGGGTAGCTCAATCACTCAAGGGTATTTTCATGTTGACGTCTTTCAAAATAAGCTTTTTAATAGACGAAGAATTTAAAAATATTATCTGCGTCATCTGCTTAAAGTTGGGTCATGTTCAAACTCAAATAAAAAGCTTATTTTGAAAGATATCAACATTAAAATATCCTAAAATTATCGAGTTACTCTTCTAGTTTCTAAATCATTTTCAAACCCTAAGAAGAAGGTGAAAGTGTGTTAATGACTGGATTGTTAGTGGAATCACTTAATAGTATTTTCACGTTGATATCTTTCAAAATGAGCTTTTTATTTAGCTATTTTAAAAGGTAACAACATGAAAAACACCTTAAGTGACTGAGCTACCCTTCTAGTTTCTAAAACACTTTCAATTTGTTCTTTCTGCGTTTTTCAGACGCAACATTAAAGATTAGTTGAAAGCGTGTTAGAAGCTAGAAGGGTAGCTCAATCACTCAATGGGTGTTTTCATGTTGATATCTTTCAAAATAAACGTTTTATAGTTGAGTCATTTTCAAACTCAAATAAAAACCTTATTTTGAAAAGATCTCAACATGAAAATACTTCCTTTAAGTGATTATTGAGCTGGTTACCCTTCTAGTTTTCTAAAACATTTTCTCTTAATTTTGCTCTTCTGAAAGACAAGAATAACCAGAGTTCGTTAAGTCATCATCGGCTCGATGGCCGTAAATTTCAAACAAGAAGCCGGACTTCGTTTTTTAATTTAAATTATTTTTTGAGTCCTCTCTCGATTTGCATAAATTTTGCAATAATTTTGCATAAAATTGCATAAATTTTGCATAAATTTTGCAAAAAAAAAAAATGTTTCTTGGGGCAGGTTCCCACTTTCTAATATTTTTTGTTTTTTGCCAAAAATTTCTCATTTTTAATGACAAACATATAATCACGTTATATAATATATATTTATAATAATTAATTGTTAATTTAATACCCTAGAGAGCCAATTAATGCCAATTATGTGAATCAGTTAATTATTACTTCACAGTTTTCAAATTGGTATAGCTTTTTTTTGGGGGGGGGGAGCCTACACAAAATAAAATATTTGGGCTCAGGGCTGAGCCCCGAGCTTATTTAATTATATACTGATTAAAAACCAAAACTTTTATAATTAATAATTAACAATAACTAAAAAATTATCTCATATTTAAAAAAACAAAACAAATCATCATTATATAAATCGTAACAAATCCTTTTTGTCGTAGTCGCAACAAATTGACATTTTTACATTTTTTTAATAAGAAGAATACAAGTTAATTTTTTTTTATATTTTGAAAATACAAAGAATTAGTTTATTTAAATTAGTAATTATTAGGACTCGGATTTTTATGCAAATTATCAAGTAAATGTTTCTCAATTTGCGGCCCAAGTGCCAGTTGTGAAGTAGGCCTAACAATCCAAGTTTAAATCAAACAAAAATTATGGTTTTTTTTTTAATAAAAAAAATACTGGTTAGAGGCTAGAACTTTTATTTAGCAATTGATAGTAACCAGACATCTAGCCTTTAACCAGCCTTTTTGATTAATGATGATTACTTCACAATTGGCTCTTGGGCCACAAATTGAGAAACATATGTGCTTCATATTGCATATAAATCCGATTTCTGGTAATTATAATTAGTTAAGCAACCAATCAAAAAAGACTGGTTAGAGGCTAGAGGTGTTGTCACTCATTAGTCAAGTGAAACGAATTTCGCTTTTTACAATCAAAAGGGTGTTTAAAGGCTAGAGATAATCTACAATTAACAGTTCATCTAACTTTTTCTCAAGGAGACTGTTTTGAGGCTAGAGTTAACATACATTTAACAGTTCTCTTAGCTTTTCTCAAGTTTTATTCAAAGAGAGGTTTGAATTAACCAAAAATGAAGTTTCTGTAACTTTTCTCAAGCTTTTTTTAAAAGCGGTTGGTTAAAGGCTAGAAAGTTTTAGTAGTTTTTTTAAAGGGACTGTTTAGAGGCTAGTGTTTTTTAAGATTTTCTAAAGATTTTACAAAGAGACTATTTAGAGGTTAGATTTAAAAGTTGCCTCAGCTTTTTCCAGGTTTTAGGCTTTAAGAGACTAGAGTTCAACTTGAGAAAAGCCTCTAACCAGTCTCTCTCTGCTTGCAAATCTGCCAAATCAACACCTCTAGCCTCTCTAACCAGCCTTTTTTTTAGTGTGTGAAGGTGGTTGCTCTAATTATAATTAATGATTTAATAATTACTAATTAAGCTCGCAATAGCTATGTTATATATAAACGAGCTTATTATTATTAGAAATTTGCACAGAATTTGTTTGCCAAGTTTTTTTGTTTTGTAATTGTTTAATTGTTGTTTTTCGAGACAATTACAAAATAAGAGATTGTTATTGGCTTCAAAGGGTTTTTTAAAAAGTCTTTTTTGTAGTTTATTAATTGCGAATTGTTCAATCTCTTTCTCTCTCTCTCTCTCTATCTATCTATCTTAAAAAAATATCACTTTAAATAATTTTGATATTAATTAATATTTAATGGAGTTTGACACATTTAACACAAAATAAAACACGAACAAGAAAATTTCACCAAAGAATATATTAAAAAAATGTAACAAATGATTTTTAATCTCTGATCTCTTTAAAGAAAAAATTATCTTAATTGATTTGCATACAAACAAAATTGTTTAAAATAAACTTTTTTAGTCGGAAATTTTGTTTAAAATATTTCGGCTGCGAAACAATCAATATGAAAAGGTGAAAAAATCTGACGATAAAAAAAAACTTGAACGTTTTACAAACTAGAAGAGTAACTGAATCACTTAAGAGAGGTTTTTTTATGTCAATATCTTTTAAAATAAACTTTATGTATCAATTTTGAATTGTCCATTTTTTTTTGTATTTTAATTCAAGTTGGATTAAAAATCAAAAACTATAAAAAGTTAGTCATTTTCAAACTTTCATTTAAAGTTTATTTTGAAAGGTGTGAACAAATACATTTTACTCTTCTAGTTTTTAAACAAGTGATTTGCGAACACTTCTTATTTTACGTTTCAGAAGAAGTTGAAAGTATGTTATAAACTAGAAGGATAGCCGAATTACTTACTTGTGTATTCATGTTGATATCTTTCAAAATAAACTTTTTATAAATAAAACTAAAATATATCGTCTCCCTTAAACTCGGTAAAAAAAAAAGTATATTTTAAACAATATCAACAAGAAAATAATCTTCAGTGATTGAACTACCCTTCTAGTTTCTAAATCACTTTCTAGTTTTTCTTAATTTTGCTCTTCTGAAAGACGACATAATAATCAAAAGTTTAAAAAATAGAAGAGTAAATGAATGCTTAAAAGGGATTTTCATGATGATATATCGTTTAAAATAAACTTTTGTTATGGGGAGTCCATTATGCACCCAACTTTAAAGTGAAAAACAAAAGTTGAGAATTTTGAAACTGCCATAAAAAGTTTATTTTGAATGATAATATCATCATGAAAAAATTTGTATTAAATTAATTTACTATTCTAGTTTTTGATTAAATTTTGAAATGAATCTTAAAAAGTTCATTTTAACTAAGTAATATATATTTAAAATTGAACTTTTTTGGTTTCTTTTTATTTTCAAACTTGTCTTAAATAGTTTATTTTTAAATATATCATGAAAAAAAAAACACTATTAACTCATTCATTTGCTATTCTAGTTTCTAACAAATTTTCGAGTTTTCTTTAAAAAAAAAAGCTGCTCCTAAAAAAAAAATGAAATATTTATCATTTTTTCAAACTGTCACAAAAACGTTTATTTTATAAGATGTCATCACACAAATAATAATAGAAAAATTTATTTAATTTTCTAGTTTCGTACAAAACTTTTGTGTATTTTGTTTTAATTTATTTCTGAATAATTTCTGTAATTATTATTATAAAAATTAAAACACACAATTTCAGAAGATCGACAAATAACTGACAGCGAACATCGTCCAAACCGAAAGAATATCTTCGGGGAAGACGTAAACTTTGACGTAGATTGCGAAATTTAGTTGATCTCCACGACAATTCATTATATCTTTGAATATTTCCGAACTTAGACTTTCGCCGAAGATACGACGACCGTTCGAATGTTTCGAATTGATCGGAAATCCTTTAAACGTGTGTCCCTCGCAAACTGAATGTTTGATCGCTTCGACGAACTCGCCGTTATCTAAAGCTTGTCCTAGATAAAGTAGGATTATTTTAATAATAATCTCAAAATTTAATATTTCAACAATTGATTTCCTTTTACCGGTTTGTAGTTCGAGTTCGTAAGCGGCGAGACCGGGACCGAGAAATCGACTCAGTTCCTCGCTGAAGTTCGTGTTTAAATTTAAATCCTTTTTTTTTTTTGTCAAAATAACAAAAATTTTCAGGTTGAAATGGTTTATGTTGCGATTATTTTCAAACTCTGATTATTTTTGTCTTTCAGGTGTAAAATGAAGAGAAACTAGAAAGTGTTTTAAAAGCTAGAAGGGTAGGTCAGTCACTTAAGAGTAATTTTCATGTTGATATCTTTCAAAATAAGCTTTTTATTTAGCTATTTTAATTTTTATCTATAAAAAGCTTATATTGAAAGATATCAACATGAAAATTACTCTCTTAAGTAACTGAGCTACCCTTCTAGCTCTTTCAAAATAAGCTTTTTATAGATAAAAATTAAAATAGCTAAATAAAAAGCTTATTTTGAAAGATATCAAACATGAAAAAATACCCTTAAGTGATTGAGCTACTCTTCTAGATTCTAACGCACTTTCAATTTCTCCTTAGGATTCGAACATGTTTTAGAAACTAGAAGGGTAGCTCAATGACTAAAGGATATTTTCACGTTGTGATCTTTCAAAATATACTTTTTTATAAACAAAAATTTAAAAAATATTGTCTCTGCTTAAAGTTGGATTATTTTTCTTCAATCTGACGTAAAAAGTTTATTTTGAAAGATATCAACATGAAAATACCCCTTATGTCATTGAGCTATCCTTCTAATTTCTAAAACATTTTCTAGTTTCTCTTCATTTTACACCTGAAAAAGTTTCAGCATCATTTTAAGCTTAGCTTTATTTTAAAGCAACGTTTTAGAGTTACAGAGTAACTAAAAAGTTACTTTTTGCTAGTTAGTTACTTTGAGAAGTAACGTGTTTACAGTTACCTTTCTGTATTGTGTAACTAAATCTTTTAGTTCCTTTTCTAAATTTGTACTAATTATAATCGAATTTAATGTTGCCGGATTTAAGATGGCGGACATTTGATCTTGGTTTGAAACTGTTTGGATGTAATTCCAGGACATCGGTTTCCACATTGTTGGATTCGAAAGATCGAACGAAGTCGCAACAATCAGATCAGAATTCTGGAATAAAAATATTTTGGAACTTTTTTTTTCAGTTCGGAATCTTTTTTTTTTTCGGTCATAAAACTATTTTTTTTTCAGTTTGAAAACGTTTTTCTGTTTTAAAACCATTTTCAGTTTAAACTTTTTCAATTTAAAAAGTTTTTCAGTTTAAAGTTTTTCAATTTAAAAACTTTTTTAATTTAAAAATTTTTTTCAGTTTAAACTTTTTTAATTTAAAACTTTTTCAATTTAAAACTTTTTCAGTTTAAACTTTTTCAATTTAAAACTTTTTCAGTTTAAATTTTTTCAATTTAAAAATTTTTTCAGTTTAAAGTTTTTCAATTTAAAAACTTTTTTCAGTTTAAACTTTTTCAATTTAAAACTTTTTCAGTTTAAATTTTTTTAATTTAAAAACTTTTTTCAGTTTAAACTTTTTCAATTTAAAAACTTTTTTCATTTAAAACTTTTTCAATTTAAAACTTTTTTCAGTTTAAATTTTTTCAATTTAAAAAGTTTTTCAGTTTAAAGTTTTTCAATTTAAAAACTTTTTTAATTTAAAAACTTTTTTCAGTTTAAACTTTTTTAATTTAAAACTTTTTCAATTTAAAACTTTTTCAGTTTAAACTTTTTCAATTTAAAACTTTTTCAGTTTAAATTTTTTCAATTTAAAAAGTTTTTCAGTTTAAAGTTTTTCAATTTAAAAACTTTTTTCAGTTTAAACTTTTTCAATTTAAAAACGTTTTTCAGTTTAAACTTTTCTATTTAAAACTTTTTTTCAATTGAAAACATTTTCATTTTAAACTATTTTTTGTCCATTTAAAACCTTTTTTTAGTTTTAAAAGATTTTCAGTTTTAAAACAACTTTTTGAGTTGAAAAACGTTTCTTTTTTTTTCAGTTGTAAAACTTATTTGAAGGACATTTGCCTGGCAATTTGCGTAGAAACTTTGATGATTAAAAAGACAATCGATGGTTTGAAATGGATGCGAAACATTTAGAGAATATCTGAAAAAAAGAAATTTGAGTTTTTATTACATTGTATTTAAAATGGATTAGTGAGAAGAAAAATATCTTTGCCTGTTTCCGTTTACGGCATCCCAGAACGCAACTTCTCCTCCCGAACTCAAAGTTGTCACCCAACTGAAGGTTTCCAGATTGACGGTTGTTCCAAATGTGACAAAAGCGTCGAGACCGAAACCCAACAAAAGGCAACATAGTAAAATCGAATGGTCTTCGTGGTCCTAAAGCATTTTTTAAATTTTAAAATACGATAACTTTTAACGTAACTCCATTGTAATTTGAACTAAAGTTACTTGAAAATCAAGTTACTTTTGTTTCTATTTTTGTAGACAAAAGATTTTAGACGCAAAAAATTTTATTAGAGACTAGAATAATGGGTAGATGTGCTAAAAGTATTTTTCGTGAAGATATATTGTTCAAAATAAACTTTTTATGTACTAGTTTGAAAAGTCGTCAAATTTATGATTATTTTCAAATTTCCATAAAACGTTTATTTTGAAAGATATCATCATAAGAAAAGGCTTTTTTCAGAAAATTCATCTACAATTCTAGTTAATAATATATTTTGTATCAATTTTTCATAACGATATCGTTCAAAATCAACTTTTTATGACCGGTTTGAAAGTCATCAATGTAAAATCATTTTCAAAATTTCCATAAAACGTTTATTTTGAAAGATATCATCATAAGAAAAGGCATTTTCAGAAAATTCATCTACAATTCTAGTTAATAATATATTTTAAATTTTGTATCATTTTTTTCATAACGATATCGTTCAAAATAAACTTTTTATACTAGTTTGAAAGTCGTCAAACTTATGATTATTTTCAAATTTCCATAAAACGTTTATTTTGAAAGATATCATCATGAAAAGGCTTTTTTCAGAAAATTCATCTACAGTTCTAGTTAATAATATATTTTGTATCAATTTTTCATAACGATATCGTTCAAAATCAACTTTTTATGACCGGTTTGAAAGTAGTCAATGTAAGATCGTTTCCAAAATGTCGTAAAAAGTTTATTTTGAAAGATACTAAATATGAAAATACCATTAAGTGATTCATTTACTCTTCTAGTTTTTAAAAAGACGTTCAGTTTCTTTATAAAGTTGTTTTTCCGCATTTTTTTTTTATTACCCCATTTCCAGATTCTAGAAGAATCAAAGGAGGTTTCCACATTTCGAACCTCGAACCTCCTCCAACATTCGAACCAGTTTCGGTCGGAATCAACGATACGAATCGTAAAGCTTGTCTGGCCGTATCGATCAATCGGTCAGAGAAGACTGGCGTTACGAACCAACTGACCATCCGATGGACATCACCGATGTCCTGCGCAAAAATCTTGACCGTTCTGTTCTCGTGACTCGGACGTATGTCGAGATATTCTTTCCACCAGAGGCGAGCATAACGTAAGAAAACACGTTCTTTTTCGACTCTTTTACCGTTTCTTAACCTCAGTCGAGTGGTTATGGCCTCTTTAGAGAGTTTCTTTTCCGGAGTCGGAACCACTTGTATCTTCAGATCGAGAATTCCGACCGGAACTTTGTTTTCGTGTCCCGTCCCTTGTAATTTTAACGATACGGCCGCTTTGCCGTCATCCATCGACAGAACTTCGATGTATTCGAAAGGTACCGTCGAAATCAACGATTTTCGACCGTCGGAGTCGATTTTTATCATCGTTATCTGTACGGATTTTGAACGGTCGAGGATTTCTTCTGGGTTTCCTGTATAAGAAAATGATTTCCAAAATGTTTCTTATTAAATTTATTACATTTTAAAAATATTTTTGATATTTTTTTTTAAAAAAGACGACTTAACACTTGATCTTCAATTTAAACCCTCTAAACAGAGTTCCAACAAAAACAAACTGTTTTATTCAAATGGGGTTTTGTAAGATGAAACTCTGTTCAGAGGGTTCAAGTTTTTCAAAAAGTTTTCCAGTTTTTAAGGAAATTTTAAAGTTTTTTGACGAATTTTTCCAGTTTTAAATTTAATTTTTTTCAAAAAGTTTTACAATTTTTAATAAAATTTTTAAAATGTTTAAAACGATTTTCCAGTTTTTAATAAAATTTTAAAGTTTTCTTCACAGAATTTTCCAGTTTTTAATGAAATTTTAAAGTTTTTTTTTACGAAGTTTTCCGGTTTTAAATTTAATTTTTTTTTTAAAGTTTTTCAAAAAGTTTTACAATTTTTAATAAAATTTTTAAAATGTTTAAAACGGTTTTCCAGTTTTTAATGAAATTTTAAAGTTTTCTTTACAAAATTTTCCAGTTTTTAATGAAATTTTAAAAGTTTTTAAAAAAGGTTTTCCAGTTTTTAAGTTTTTTTTTAAAAACCGTTTTTCAAAAGTTTCCTGTTTTTAATAAAATTTTAAGTTTTTCAAAATGTTTTTCCAGTTTTTAAAAACGTTTTAAAGGTAATCATTTTTTTAAAAAAAAGTTTAGAAATTTTAACAAAGTTTCCATGAAAAACTTTTTAAAGTAATCAAAAGAGTTTAAATTTGTTTGTTATATTCTTCCAATCTTATTAACCAGTTTTAAGTTTGTAAAAAAAGGTTTCGTTGAATTTCGGTTCACATTCGCATTGTTTCGGTTCCGTTTTGAATCTTTGCCCATCGAAGTCGACGAAACAAGTCAAAGAAACCGATCTCGAAGAAGTCACATCGAGAAAATCGACAAAAGCACGGCCTCCGACAACATCCAGACGTAAGTACGGCTTTTCTGCATCTGTTTGAAATATAAAATTGTATAATTAATTTTATCCAGACCATAAAAAACTAGAAAAAAAAAAGAACACAAAACCAAGAACTCCATTTTTCGCAATCGGTTTAACGATTTTTGTCGAAACTTCTTTTAATATTTCGTCGATAACTTTGTTTTTTCTTATAATTTCTAAGATTTCCTTTTCGATTTCAGCCGAATTTTTTCCTTGAGTTGTTTTCGTTTTTAATGAATTTTTTAATTCATTTTTCAAGTCATTCTGTTGAAATATTAAAGAAAAAAAGGCGGGAAAAAATTAACATAATTTATTCACATCCTTACGGATGCGTATACGGTATCGATAACGTCCGCAAAAATACTTAACGTAGCGCATGCATTGAGAATTTACGACGTAAGAAATAGTTAAGCGGTATCTTTAACGTTTCGTAAGTGACGTCATGCGGCCGAAAAGCAAGCACGCGGCAATGCTGTAAGCTTGCGGAGCGTATACGTTTACCGATAACGCAAAATATGACGATCGCGTCGTTCATTTTTATACTTTTTCAAGATAACGCTTCAGAATCTGTTTTGTTTCGTCTATTTTTACGTTTACTGACATTATTTTAAGTTAAAACGATGATCATTTTCAACTAAAATATACTAATTAGTATTTAAAGTCGATTGTTACGGAGCTTGCGGATGCGTAACTGTTGATATCACCGATGATCGCACGCGTCACGATTCAGTCTGAATTCTGAAATGAACAAAGCTGATTAACCGCTAAGATCTTTTTTTTTGCGCCGTTGCAAAAAAATGACGGCGATTAGATCGACATTTTTTTTTAGTTTTCGATCATTCAATCATAAAATATAATTTTGTAATAATCTTATTTTTGTTTTATGAATTTTAAAAATCTCAAAATACATTTTATTATAAAAAAAAGTTTAATTTTTAGATGTTTCACATATTATTACTGACGGCGGCGGCTAGTTCGATATTATATTGGCATGATGCGTTTGTTTCTTAATGATAATTTGAAGCATAACCGTGTGGCATTTGTAATGTTGATAATATATTATAAGGGTATATTAATATGGCGTCTCGTATTTAGCTGTAAAGTAGTTTAAAAACAACGCCATATTAGTACACACATGAGAGACTTTAAAACCTGACGTCATGACACGCTTATGACTTTTTTAGCTTGGAAAAAAAAGGTGGCGCTTTTATAAATCAATTTCCGGTTCCTTTTCATGTCGACGACTTCTTGAGGTTCGTATTATTCTTTAGATTTTTTTAAATTTTCAATTAAAATCTGTTGTAATCTAAGCGTAATTATTGTCCATCGGTATTTTATGAACACTTATGAATATAAATTGGTGGTTAATTTTAATAAAATGTTTGTATTTTGTTCATTTTTGAGTCATTTTTTGGTCTTTGATGACGTCACTTCATTGAGACATGTGGTTAAAATGACTCGAAAATTATGGTTTTTGTTTGTTTTTGCGATCGTTTCTTACTTTTTCTTCTATTTTGAACCGTTTTACGTTGCTTTTTACTTTGAAAATTAGTTTTTTCGTCCTGAAAACAGTCAAAATTGGTTCAAAATCAGTCGTTTTCAGTTCAAAACTTGACTTTTTAAAGAACTTTTGGTCGGTTTTTCAACATTTCATTTGATTTTTAATGAATACACAAGTAAAATTTTGAAAACTACCAAAAATACTTGAAAATCGTTGCTTCTGGCTTCAAAAATGGTTCAAAATCAGTCGTTTTCAGTTGAAAACTTCACTTTTAAATGAACTTTTTGTCGGTTTTTAGTTTAGAATTTGCTTATTTCATTTGTTTTTAATGAATATTTACTCAATACAGCGAAGTGCTGATGTTTTTGAACTGAAAACGACCAAAAACACTTGAAAATTGTTAGGTTTTGCCTACTAAGGTTTTAGGTTTTGACTTATTTTTCATCGTTTTCTAGCATTTTTCTATCAGTTCTTTCACGTTAAGGTTGAAAACGATTGGTTTTTGCAATCAAAAACGGTCAAAACGTTTTTCTAAAATGATTTTGAATTAAAAATAAGGGAGATTTTAATGTTTAAAACGACCAATCGTTTGTGAAAAGTTGTATTTTTTACTGATTTTACTGATGTTTGAAAACTGTTTTTAGTGATTTTAACGCTTAAAAGGATCAAACTTGTTTGAAAACTTTATAATTTCTTTGATTATTAACTAAAAATGAGTGATTTTAACGCATAAAACGAGAAAACGTGTTTAGTAATTTTTTGTATTTTGGCAATTTTTAACAAACAATTAATGATTTTAACGTATAAATTGACAAATCGTGTTTGGAAACTGTAGTTTTAATGCCACATAAGATGTCAATTTTTAATGATTTGTTTTTCTCTCGTTATATTTTAGAGACAGCCGTCAAAATGGTGAAGGTTATGAAACCAGGAAAAGTAGTCCTAGTACTAAATGGACGTTTTGCGGGTCGTAAAGCGGTTATCGTCAAAGTATGAACCCTCCGGCTGTCTTTTAAGAGCTAAAATGATCGATTTTTAACAATTTTATTTTCTATCTTCGTCTAGAATAACGACGACGGTACGAACGACAGGCCGTACGGACACGCTCTCGTCGCCGGAATCGAACGTTATCCGCTCAAAGTGACCACGAGAATGGGAAAAATGAAGATATTGAAGAGATCGAAGATAAAAACCTTTCTTAGGGTTTATAATTATAATCATCTCATGCCTACAAGGTGATTTTAAGTTGGTGAAATATTTTGACGATAATTTCGGGTCGGGTTTTTTATTTTGAAAAGGAAATTTCTGGTCGAAATTATAAAACGAGAGAATCGGAACTTTTTTTTTTTTCTCCGAACTTCGAGAAGTTTTGAAGGATAATATAAAATCGTTTTTCACGAGTTTCAACTTCGAAAAAGGACTTAACTTGAAAGAAATACGGAAATTCTGGTTGAAAATGGATTTTCTCTTTGTTTCTTTCTCGACGGCTTTTCACTTTCGAACCGTTTTTTCGTTAGTTTTTAATTAACTAAAGACACTTTTCAGTGAAAACGTCATTAAAACTGGTTATTCTGCCTTTCAGAAGCAACGTTAAGAAGAAATTGAAAGTGTTTTTAGAAACTAGAAGAGTAAGTTTGTGAGTCACTTTTAAAACCGACCAAATTATGGAGAGAAAAAACAAGCTTTTATAACTTTATTCACTTCAATTTTCAAAATATTGACATTAAAATTATTCCTTAATATATTTTTATAGTTATTTAGCTTTTGTCTCACCAGATAGCGCCACTGCAGCTATGCTCCATAGACGTTTTTTGTGAAATTTGGACGGAAAAACGTCAAGCAAACGTTTTTAGAAACAACATTATGAAAAATTCAAATTGTTTTCAAAACTAGAATGGTAAAAGATGATGCTAAAAGTTTTTTCATAAAAAATATCTTACAAAATAAACAATTTTATAGTTCAGTTTGAAAAATGAGCCGTTTTATTGATTTTTCCATGGAAATTTCATGAAAAACTTTTCGGCCTTTTTTTTTCTTCAAACTTATCATAAAAAGTTTATTTTGAAAGATATCATCTTGAAACAAAAAAAACGTTTAAGCATTATTACTAACTATTCTAGTTTCTAAAACACTTTGAATTTTTTTCCGTAATGTTTGTCCTGAAAAACGTTCGCTTGAAAAATACGAAAAAATGCATATTGTTTTCAAAACTAGAATGTTAAGTTTTTTCATGGAAATATCTTACAAAATAACCAATTTTTTAGTTCAGTTTGAAAAATGACCTGTTTTTGGGGTTTTTTTTTTTCATTGAAATTTCATGAAAAAACTTTTTTTGCCCTTTTTCAAACTGTCATAAAACGTTTATTTTGAAAGATATCATCTTGAAACAAAAAAAAAAACGTTTAAGCATTATTACTAACTATTCTAGTTTCTAAAACGCTTTCCGTAATGTTTGTCCTGAAAAATGTTTGCTTGAAAAATATAAATTTTCTCAAAACCACGCAGGTTAAGAGGAGGACAAAAATATCTATAAAGCCACCTTAAGAGCTTCAGAAACTTTTCTAGTTTTTTTTAAAAACACTTTCAATTTCTCCTTAAAATTGTTTTCAAAACGTAGTTTTAACTTTTCGTCGGCCAAATTTTGTTAAAATGTTGTCGTGTTTTGTAAATAGTTTCAATCGAAATTAGAAAATGAAGAGGGAGACCTCGCTTAGAGGCTAATGTTTTCTTTTCTCTTTATAGATATCTTGTTGAAATGAACTTCGACAAAGGCACCATCAACAATCGTGTGATTAAAGACCCAGCTAAAAGGCGCAAGGCGAGGAGAGAGATTAAAGCAAAGTTCGAAGAAAGGTAATTTATACTAAGTTCCGAAGAGAGAGAGAGAGAGAGGCTAATTCGTGTGAGAGGCTAATGCTCTTCATGTTGATATGTAGGTACAAGACTGGAAAGAACAGGTGGTTCTTCCAAAAGTTGCGATTCTAAACACTTTTGATAGTTGCAAGTTAAATAAAAGTAAATCGTACGTTTCAACTAAAAATTTGTTTCATTTTTTGTAAATTCGCTTCTTTTCTAGCTGCTGACGGTTTTTTTTTTGTTGTTGTTGCTGAAAATCGCGGGAATGGTTTGAAAGTTTGTTAGAAACTGGAATGGTAACTGAAATTGTTGAAAAGTATTATCATAATATCTTTCAAAATGAACTTTTTAACGATATTCAAAGTTCGGTTACAAACTAGAAGAGTAAATGAAAAGTATTTTCATAATGAGATCTTTCAAAAGTAACTTTTTAGAAGCAATTTTATGAAATAATTAAGTGTTTTAAAAACTAGAAGAGTAAATGAAATGAAACGTATTTTCATGTTATTTTTATGACGATATCTTTCAAAATTGACTTTTGGGAAGGAAATTCAATATAATAAGTCTGTTAGAAACTAGAAGAGTAAATGAAAGGGCTGTGGAAGTATATCTTTCAAAATGAACTTTTTAAAAGCAATTTCAATACGATATTCAAAGTTCGTTTAAAAACTAGAAGAGTAAATGAAAGGAAACAAAAGTATTTTCATCTTATTTTTAAGACGATATCTCTCAAAATTGACTTTTGGGAAGGAAATTCAATATAAGGGGGTATTCAAAGTCTGTTAGAAACTAGAAGAGTAAATGAAAGGGCTGAGGAAGTTATTATATCTTTCAAAATGAACTTTTTAAAAGTAATTTTAAGGAGGAAAAATTCCGAGTGTTTTTCCCACGTTTTTCAAACATGGAAAGACCCTTTCGAAGGATATTAAATAGGTTTTTCTGTGTTGGAACCCTGTTTGGAGGGTTCAAGTTGACGGTTGTCTCAAATATGCGTGGAAACTTTAAACTTAAAAAATTGTATTCAACGGAGTTCAAAGGTGGAAAGACCCTTTCGAATGGTATTAAATAGGTTTTTCTGTGTTGGAACCCTGTTTAGAGGGTTCAACTTGAGGGCTAAGTCTCAAGTATGAGTGGAAACTTGACATTTGAGCTTAAAATTTTAATTTCTAAACATGGAAAAAACCCTTTTGAAGGATATTAAGTAAAGTTTTCTGTGTTTGAAAACCTGTTTGGAGGATTCAAGTGACTAAGTTTCTTGAATTTTGGCTAAAAAAAGACGCTAAGAAACAAGAATCGAAGGTAATTTCTTTCTCCCGATCACCGTTTTTTTATTCATAGAAAGCGAAAACAAAAATATTAAATATTTGTGGATATTTTTCGAATACAAGTTACAAATTTTAAACTTATTTCTTGAGAGTTGCAATACGAGAGTCCAAACTAGCGACATTTCCTTTGATGACGTCCATGTTCGATGAGAATTCCTTCTGAACCTACGGTTTAAAGATAAAACAACGAAAGTTACGAGAGAGAGATTTCGAGAGAAGGGGATTTTTCTCTTTTCTTACTCCGGTTAAAACGTCTCGATTCTTTTGAAGATTAGTTGTGATTTGTTGCTGAAGTAATTCAAGCTGAGAAAGCGCAGTGCTGAACTGAAAAGCTTAAAATACACGATTGTAAACTTTTAAAAATACGCTTTGTTCGAACAATTAATTAAATTAAATTAATTTAATTCAATTAATATGTTAGAAACTAGAAAGAGACACTGAATCAGTTAGTAGTATTTTTAAGTTGAGATCTTTCAAAATAAACTTTATAGAGAACTCTCGCATAAAAAGTTTATTTTGAAAGATACCAATGGTGAAAATAGCTTTTAAGTGATTGAGCTACCCTTCTAGTTTCTTAAAACACATTCAAGTTAATCTTCAGTAAGCGCGAGAGGCCTCGTTTACACCGTGACGAACCTTGTTCGTGCAGATCTTTAAGAACGGTCAAACGATCAACAATTGCCGGTAATTCAACACAAAGTTCTTCGTTCTTCTTTACGAGGTCATATAATTCAGAAACCTAAATTACGATAAATGAGAAAGTTTCAAATAGAGAGAGAGAGAGAGGAAAGGCGTTAAGTTATTAAATGTTTGCCGTACTTTTGTGAGTTTCTCGGCGTCTTCAACGATAGCTCTTTTCTCCGAAAGTTGTGCGAGACGCAACGAAAGAGCGGCTAAATGAGTGTCCACTTGATCCAAGTGAGCCGAATCTAAGAGATTCAACTTCGAATTCAGAACCGAAATCGCTCCCTAAACAAAAGGAATGTAAACCACTTTTATTTCGATCGACATACAAAAACGAACATAACAAAATTTAATTTCTCCAGGAGACAAAATTACTTCCTCGGAAAAAATAAACTACCAAATTTGTGAAGGAAACTTTGCATTTGAGCTTCAACTTGAACCCTCCGTGTAGAATTACAACTTGGAAAAACCCCTGTTTCTTATTGAATATCTTTGAAAACGGTTGGAACATCTTCTTTTCAAGTTCGAATAAAAGTAACTTAAAAGTTAAAATTAAAGTAACTTCCAGTAAAAGTTACTTATGTTTAAAGTAAAAGTTAAAATTAAAGTTAACGTAAAAGTAACTAACTTAATCTAAAATTAAAGTTACAGTAATTTGAAGGTAAAATAAAACTAATACCCTCGACACACATACACAGTTAAACGCACTTAAATATTAAACACGTTCTACAGAGCCCTGTGAAGGACAAACAAACAACATATCGAATTCAATTTATTCAGTTAATTATTAACTGAATAAATTGAATTCGATATGTTAATACTTAAATATATAAACTATTGAAATTAAAATATTGATTTAGTATTTCAATTATAAAATATTAATAATTAAAGTCAATTTTTATTTGTGGTTCATGTCCTTAACTGGATTCCGTATAATTCACCTAAACACATTTAATTTGAATTCATTTAACTCATGACTGTGTACAAGGTATTATACCTAGTACACACAGCTGATAATTTAAATGCATTTAAATAATAAACGTGTTCTACAGAGCCCTGTGAAGGACAAACAAACAACATATCGAATTCAATTTATTCAGTTAATAATCTCAAAATATTGAGTTAATACTTAAATATAATTTATAAACTATTGAGAAAAAATATTGATTTAGTATTTCAATTGTAAAATATTAATAATAAAGTCAATTTTTATTTTGTTCATGTCCTTAACTGGATTCCGTATAATTCACATAAACACATTTAATTTGAATTCATTTAACTCATTTGTGTCGAAGGTATTACGGTTAAAATTAACTTACCATTAAAGTAATTTAAAATTAAAAGTTGATTAAAGTAAAAGTAACTTAAAACGTGAAATAAAAGTAACTTCAGGTAAAAATAACTTATGGTTAATGTAAAAGTTAAAATTAAAAGTTAAAATTAAAAGTAAATCAAATTAGCATAAAAGTAACAAAGTTAAACTAAAAGTAATTTAGTTAAAATGAAAGTAACTTAAGTTAAAAGTAACTTAAGATAAAAGTAACTTATGGTTAATCTAAAAGTAAAAGTGACAGACACGGTTCGGTTTGGGACGTCGTTCATCGAAAGATGTTAAAGTAAAAGTAACTTAACGGTAAAATAAAAGTTAAAAGTAACATTTCAGAGGAAGTAAAATTCCTCTTCAAGTAGTTATCTTGAATTGTTACCGTAATTGAACGATGGTTCGTGTCACCAGCTAACGAAACCTAAAAGACAAAAACAGTTTAAAACCAAGTAGAGATCGTCTTTGTGTTTTTTTATTTTACGAACCACTTTATCGATATCCGATCCCGTAATCGTTTCCAACTTTTTCAATCTCTGATCCAATTCGGCCAACTGTCGAAAACGGAACAAAGCATGAACTTAATTAACGTGGGTTTTAAAAAGTGTAAAATCTGTCTAACTCTTCATTATTTTGTCTTTTCGGTGCAAAATGAAGAGAAACTTGGTGTTTTTGAAACTAGAAAGGTAACACAATAACTTAAGAGGGTATTTTCATGTTGGTATCTTTCAAAATAAGCTTTTTAAAGACAAAAATTAAAATAGCTAAATAAAAAAGCTTATTTTGAAAGATGTCAACATGAAAATAGCCTTAAGTGATTGAGCTACCCTTCTAGTTTTTAAAACACTTTCAATTTCTCATCAGTGTTTTTTTTTTCTGAAACGCCAGAATAACTTCGGAGTTCAAACAAATTGATGAAACTCTTTTGAACCTGTGCGTTCTGACTAAACTTAGCCACTTCCGGCCGATAGTGAAGTTCGTAAACAACGTGACCTTCAGTAGTTTGACCTCCGACGTCACTTTTCTTGTCCTGTTTTGGAGGGACGTTCGTTTTGCCCTGTTTGAAGTTGTCCAAATCGGCCAAAAGTTTCCTTGAATATACCAAAAAAAGAAGAACGTTTACGTAAGATCGATTTCGGTAAGGTTTTTTTTTTTAAAAAAGGACTTTTTCAGAAATCCTTGAGGATCGTTAAGTTCGTTCATCACTTCCGTTCCTAAGATTTGTTCTAGTTTCAGTTTCTGAAGCTGAGAATGAAGAGTTTCGGCTTTTTCGGCGAGATCGGCGGCCGATTCTTGTTCTTTCGTTTCGGCTCCTTTCGATTTCTCCTTAAAAAAAGAACCGAAAGAAGTTTTAAATAATGAAATAATTGATTCAAAATTTAATTAATTAATACACGGAATATCGAGACCTTAACTTTTCCGATTTCTTCGAGTAATTCGCCAATTTCGTGTTTCAATCGTTGATATTTCTGTTGCGGTGTTTCGGCTTCTTTTGTTCCGTAACCGGCCTACAATAAAAAAAAATTAGTATAAAAATATAATTGGATATTCTTTCGATTAGCAGCAGTTTAGCCTCTATGCAGAGAAGATTTGAGGCTAGCTGCTCCTAATCGGAGGATTTTAAAATCGTATTTATCGTAAAATACCATTTCGTATTCTCCGCTAAATGCATCGTAACCGCGTTTCGGTCGATATCCGATACGATCGGAAAAATCTAAAGAAAATCCAAAATAATCCTTTATTATTATTTTATATTTTTCGTTATTTTTACTTTATTATATTTTCAATAGTTGGCACTAGATGGCGCTAATTCATTTCTTTTTAATCAACAGCTGCTTTTCGAACTATTATTCCTTATTTCAGAAGAGCAAAATTAAGAAAAACTATAGTTTTAAAAACTAGAAGGGTAGCTCAATCATTTAAGGCTATTTTCATGTTGACATCATTTTTTTATAAACAAAAAAATTTAAAAAAAAAATCGTCAGCTTGAAAGTCCTGTCATTTTCAAACTCAGCTAAAAAGTTTATTTTAAAAGATATCAATATAAAAATAGCGTTAAGTGATTGAGCTACCCTTCTAGTTTCTAAAACACTTTCAAGTTTCTCTTTATTTTGCACCTGAAAGACATAATAATCAAGTGTTTGAGGGGCGTTTAAACTTTTCAAACCGCTTTAAGTTAAAGGTTTGTTTCCTTCTTGAATTTGGACCATATTTTCATTCAATGGAAGACGACTTTCAGTGTCAGCGCCATCTTGCGGCAATCTACAACAATTACCAGCATTTGAAGAATCTAGAGATTTTCCTTGAAATTTTTTGTAAGCTTCTGATGCATTCAGACTAATTCTTTCGATGTTATCGTTTTCTTCCTAATTATGGGGAAAAAAATAATTTCATATTTTAATACGCTAAAAGAACAATTTAATTGACCCTGACGTCATTCGGAGTCATTACGCTCATAAGGAGCCGTGTGACGTCATTCGAAAAACCGATCTTCTGATCTACGTTTTGGAGAGCGCTTAACTCGTGCTACCTTATGTGTACGTTTCAGAGCGGATTCTTCTTCGCTCTTCGAGCCAAACTCCAACTGACGTCATTGTCAATTTTTTTAAATGGACACACCTGAATGTCAATGTTAGCTTGATCGGCCTCTGGAAGATCGCACGATTCGTAGACATCTGGTTGGTCATAAGCCTAGATAACATAATTCATTAAACGGTAAATAAGTTATTTTGTGCAATATTTTGCTTACAATTCCGGGAAGATCAGCGTATTTAGGATCTGCCATCTTGTTGTCAATAAACAGAAAACTTTTTTTTTAAAAATACAAAGAATCTCACGCTTTTAAAAATTGTAAGATGTCAGTCGGACACAAGATGGCCGAATATCGTACATCAACATTGCAATGGCAGCTCGGGTGAAGACATAAGTGTCAGTAATGTAAACAGTATGTTAACGTAAATACATTATGAAGTCACTTCCGGAATGAGCGTTACTTTGTAGTCACTTCTGGTACAAATGAGATAGTTGCAAGGGGCGACACTGTTGGTGAATCTCGTGCGCTCTGCTGTGAATCTAGAAAGTCGTAGAATTCTAAGTATAATTGCTTGCTTTATGAATCTCTGATGAATTAATGAATCTGTTAATATCATACATGATTTTTTTTAATGTCGGCCCCGTTCAGATTATTTTCGTTCAAGATGGCGGCCGCCTTGTTTTCAATGAATTAAGAGTTAAATTTTTCTTATTTTGTTTGGTTTTTTTTCTAAAGAAATGTGATGTAATGGCAGAAAATCGTCAATTGAGATCCACGTCGTTATCTAGTCAACTAAGCAGTGAGTTAAAGAAGTTAGTTTGGGGAACGAGGCTAAAAGAAGATGTTTTTCATCGATGGGCTCAGGGTGAGTATGACTTTCATTTTAAGTTGGACAGAAAACCAATATGCAAATGAGCTTCGTTTTTCTTGTTAGTCTATGGCCGCTTTATGAGTTAACTAGAGTTGAAACAAGAGTTTGACGTTTCTGATCGCTTTTTTAATCGTTATTTTGCGTTTGAACATGAAAAAATGCAATTTCAGTGTTGATTTATAGATTTAATTGGATTTAACGCTGTTTTTTTCTTACGTTTTAATGATTTTGTCGTTGTTCTACGTGTTTTACGTCCAAAACAGACGCAAAACAACGTCAAAATCATTAAAACGCAAGAATATAGCACGAAAAATTGCTTTTTCTATGCTTATTTCTTGTATTATTTCACAGAATGATGCTTTTTCATGTGTTTTGATTGTTTTTTTTTCTGTTTTTACGATAGAAAATGCGGATTTCCGCACTATTTAATTCTTATATAATGTTGCGGAAATTCAAATTAGAATTTATAGCTTATACGATGTATTTTCATGGATAAAATATCTACAGAATTAGTTATAATTAGTATTTCTTTAATTAAAAAGCCTCACAAAATCCAATCAATTAAAATTCCGCAGTTTTAGACAAAATCCTGTTAAGAATTTCCGCATTATTATATAAAAATTCCGCATTTTAAACTAAAGGTTTTGTTTATTTTAAAGTGTTTTAGAGGCTAAAATGAAGATTTTTGGTTGCAGGTTTCACGTTCAGCGACAAGGAACCGACAGCTTTAGCACAGTCTGATGGTGGTCCTTGCGCTGTTTTAGCGCCAGTTCAAGCGTTTTTGCTTCGAAATGCCGTATTTGGACAAGATGGCGATTGGCGTCAGGTCACAGGTGGCTCTTTTATGATCGAAATTCGTGACTTTTTTTTTTTTACTAAAACAAGCGTTTTATTTTTCGCAGTCAAACAGAGGAAGTCGTTCTTGTTGGCTGCATTACGAGACATTATATCGCAATGCGCCACATCGAGGTCTGTTGTGGCGTTCTTGGGAACTCAAGGAGCGAATCGGATCGAGGAAGAACGAAGGGATGATGACGAGACGATCGGTTCGGGACCTTCAACGAATCTCATTGAAAATGATAGTAAAACAGAAGAGGCTCATTTACATTCGCAGTTACGGTGAGTCTTTATTTTTTCAGTATTTGATTTTTTTTTGGTTGATTTCTGCCGGAAATGTGTGGGGAAAATTGTTTAAAAAGATTACGAACAAACAAATTGAATGTAAAATGTGAAAATTGCGACAAATACGGACTTAGGGACCTCAAAATTGGTTTTAAAAGGATCATTTGGTCTTTTAGCGAGGGTTTCTTAGGAAAATTCGTGAAAAGTAAGACATTGTGCCTCAAAGTGAGGTTTCCACGCAAACATTTGGCCTTTTACTGAAGGTTTACTACAAAAATGAACGAAATATAAACTTGGTAGCCTGAAAAGAGGGTTTAAAATCAGCGATTTGGTCTCAAACTGAACGATTATTACTAATCTAATGGTTCGTAAAGTTCTTCAGACAATAAATATTATAACATGACTAAATGCTAAAAAACAGCGGAAAGATACGAAATAAGCAAAAAAAGTGAGCTAAGTGTTGTTGATTAAAACTTGTGGGACTAGAGAAAAAAATTGTAGCCTTGTAACGAACGATTGTGAAGGAAATAACTGCTCGTAAATAAAATTCGGAAAAATGAAGAAAAATTGTAAAACAGAAAATTTGAAAAAAAAATATTTAAATGCCCTAAAAAGCCCTAATAGGAATCAGAAGGGCTTAACTGACCCTAAAAGTAATCTGAAGGGCTTAACTGGCCCTAAAAGGATTCTGAAGGGCTTAACTGGCCCTAAAAGGACTCAGAAGGGCCTAACTGGCCCTAAAATTAATCAGAAGGGCTTAACTGGCCCTAAAAGGAATAGGAAGGGCTTAAATGGCCCGAAAAGGAATCAGAAAGGCTTAACTGGCACTAAAGGAATCTGAAGGGGCTCCAGTGGCCCCAGATTTTTGATAACGGCTTAATTTGTCTTCTTTCTGAAGTAACGTTTCTTATTTTAGAATAATCGAAGTTGAGAACGGAGACGACTTAGAAGAAGTTTTGAAAGATAAACTCGATTGTTTTTGCGATCTTTTCGGTGTAATTCTTTTCTTTTATTCGGTTTTACTCACAAAGGTATTTTTAATTTTTTTTAATAAATTAATTTAATTCTTAATGATGATTTCGGTTTCAAATGAAATTTAAAAAAAAGGGATTAGATCAAGTTAAAAATGAAATGGAGGATCCGAACGAGCCGCTAATAGACGAAACTCACGGCCACGGAAGTCAGAGTTTGATTAACCTTCTTTTAACGGGAAGAGCCGTTTCCAATGTCTGGGATAACGATAAAGACGTTTCCGGATTAAGTAAAAGCTTTTTTTCTCCGGAATTTTAATCCGGATTCATTTCATTTTTTTTGATAATTTTGAACATTTGGTAACGACGGAATTTAACGAAAATAACGATATCTTTAAAAATAAGCTTTATTAAAATAAGCAATTTTATGAAGACATCCAAAACCTGTTAATATATTTCAAAATAAACTTTTTAAAAAGCAATTTGGAATAGAAATTTAAAGTTTGTTAGAAACTAGAAGAGTAAGTGTCTAAATGAGCGATCCAATGTTATCTTTCAATTTGAAAGATATCATCGGATCGCTCATTTAGACATTTATTTTGAAAGTTTCAAAATAAACTTTTTAGAAGCAATTTTAAAAGGAAATTCAAAGTTTGTTAGAAACTAGAAGAGTAAATGAATTAGCTGAAAATATTTTCATGATAATATCTTTCAAAATAAACTTTTTAAGAAGCAATTTGTAGTAGAAATTTAAACTTTGTTAGAAACTAGAAGAGTAAATGTTTCAATGAACGATCCGAACGTATTTTCTTGATGATATCTTTCAATGTAAACTTTTTAGAAGCAAATTTGAAAGGAAATTTAAAGTTTTTTAGAAACTAGAAGAGTAAAATGAATTAGCTGAAAATATTTTCATGGTGATATTTTTCAAAATAAAATTTTAGAATTAATTCTAAAGAGAAATTCAAAGTTTGTTACAAACTTGAATAGTAAAAGGATGGAATAAAAGTATTTTCTTGATATCTTTCAAAATAAACTTTTTATAAGCAATTTTGAGATGAAATTCAAACTTTCATACAAACTAGAAGAGTAAATGAATCACCTGAACGTATTTTATGATGATATCTTTCAAAATAAACTTTTAGAAAGCATGAAATTCAAAGTGATGATGATATTTTTCAAAATAAACCTTTTATGACTGGTTGAAAAAAGGCGAAAATAGTTTTTCATGAAATTTCAATGAAAAAACCAAAAAATTGGTCATTTTTCAAACTGAACTATAAAATTGTTTATTTTTTAAGATATTGCCATTGAAAAACCTTTTAACATAATCTTTTACCCATTCTAGTTTTGAAAACAATTTGAATTTTTTTTTTTTTTTCGTAATGTGTTTTTTGCGTGTTCAAAATTATAATAAAAAATGAAACGTTTTTTTCTAAATGTTGGCGACTATATTTCAAATTGAACGATTTTTTTTTAGAGTTACAAGGGATCAATAAGCAGCCTTTGGTTGGTTTTCTTACGCTTCTTGAACATCTTCGTTACTGCGAGGTTGGTTTGCATTTCGATCGCCGGATAAAAAGTTTGGAAAAAAAGGATCTGGTTTCTCACGGCTTTTTTAGAGAAAATTAAAGTTTGTTGGAAACTAGAAGAGTAAATGAATCACTTACGGGTGATAGTCATGTCGATTTCTTTCGAAAAAGAACTTTTAACAAAGTTTATTTTGAAAGATAATCGTCATCAAACTACTTTTATCCCATTTACTAGTCTAGTTTCTATGAAAAAAATTTCGTTTCTTTCTAAAATTGCCTTCTTTTTTTGCGAAAATGATGATTTATTTTCTACTTGCGATAATTACTTAAATTTTATATTTTTTTTCAAGGTCGGTTGGTTTCTAAAATGTCCGCAGTATCCAATTTGGGTTTTAGGCAGCGAAACACATTTAACAGTTTTATTTTCGAAGGTGAATTAACAACTTTAATCAGAATCTGGTGGTTTTTGTTCGAGAAAAAAAAAAAAGATTGTTTAAAATGTACTATTTTGTTGAAATCTAGGAACGGAAGCTATGTACTCCAGAAACTCCCGAAGCTGCGGCCAAAAGAGTCTTTAAAAGTTTCGATCCCGAAGGAAACAATTTCATTTCGTCAATTCTTTTAGGGGATGTTTTAAGGGCTTTGGACCTTTTTTCGGACCCCGAATAGTAATTTTCACTGTTTATGATTATCACGTTTTATCGGGTTTGTCGGAAAAGTTAACGTTTATAAAAGTAACTTTAGTTAGTATATTACTTTTCACAAGTAACTGTTATTATTACTTAAAACAGAGTAACTGGAGAATCACGTTATTTAAAAAAATAAGTTACAGTTACTTCCGAAAATGCATTTTATCGCAGAAAGTAACTTTTTGATCTTTTGGATCTTTTTTAATCGTTGATTATATCCGAACTCTTCGAGAGCAACATTAAGAAAAACTAGAAGGGTAGCTCAATCATTGAAGGTGGCTTTATAGATAATTATTTTGTTTTTGTCCTTCCAGATGGCGCCACTGCAGTGGCTATTATGATATTAGGAACTAGTATTGTAACCCGTCATAAACGACGGGAGCAAAATTCACAGGCAATTGTGCCCAGCATTAGAATTTCTTTTACTCCGCCCTTTTATGACGTCAGACCAAGTAACAAACCCAATTAGAAATTGATGACGTTCGTAAAAGGGCGGAGCAAAAGAAATTCTAATGCTGGGCACAATTTTCCTTTCATTTCAATTTCAGTCACCCCTCCCCCTCTCTTTCTCCCCCCCCCCCCCCCTTTTTCTACACTTTCCAAAATTTCTCCCCTCTCCAATTTCATATCATGGGGTTCTTGGATGGGGAAAGCACAACATAATGTTGACCTTGAGAAAAAAAGCCGTTCATTTATTCAAATTTATATCAATTCCGACGTGCTTCAAGGTTTTT
This sequence comes from Brachycybe producta, assembly GCA_036925085.1. Taxonomy (NCBI): domain Eukaryota; kingdom Metazoa; phylum Arthropoda; class Diplopoda; order Playtdesmida; family Andrognathidae; genus Brachycybe; species Brachycybe producta. Next base: position 938,209 of record JAUPFP010000063.1, read on the forward strand.
GTCCTAGTGATACAATGACAAAAAATTGGAAAGTGTCCTTCTATTTTTAAAAAAATATTTCAAAATCGCCAATTTCTAACTCTTATGTTAAACTCCACTGAGTACGCCCAAATAAGAAAAAAACCATCCATTAAAATGCTCGGAAAAAATACCTAAAAATAATATTAAAACACCAGAACAAACTCAGCACGTGCGCCAATGTGTTGGCTTCACTGTGGTTTAATTGTGGTTTTTTTAAAATTATTTTTACGTATTTTTACCAACATTTTAAAGGATGTTTTCTTTGCTTACGAGCGCGTACTCAATGGAGTTTAACATAAAGAGTTAAAAATTCGCCATTTTGAAATATTTTTTTAAAAAATAGAACCACACTTACCAATTTCTTGTCATTCTATCACTCGATCTGCATATATTTAAGGTGCACATTGCACTTTGAACCATCAAAATTGGACACCTTAAATATGAAAAATAAACATATTGCTGCTGCGACTGTGTATTTTAAAAATGAACGTTTTTTCTTTAACATTGGGCTCTATAGAAAAACTATGCTAGCGCTCTTTGCGGAGATTTTTCGAACTAATTTTGCGATGTAGCGTTGTAATGGCGCATTCACACTAGGCTGGGTTACCAGCTGCTGGTTGTAGCCTACTAGTAGCATAGTGTGAACTGCTACCAGCAGTTGCTTTCTCCAGCAGGCTAGTGATTTTAACAGCGGCTGATGAAGTTGAACATGTCCAACTTTGGCAGATACCAGCTGGTCATGTGACTCCCTTTCAGCTGCTACCAGTGTGCTACCAGCTAGGATGAACCCTTTGACACTAGTAGTGGCACTAGTGGGCAGTTGAAACTCCACTGCTTGGGTTGGTTGGTTGTTAGATTTTGTGTTTTTGCAATACGGTGTTTGGAGGACTTGTGCTGCTAATACCAGCAGTGACAGGACAAGTGTGAACGCAAAGTAGCCACTGCTTGCTGTTGCTGCTAATAGCCAGCAGCAACCAGCCTAGTGTGTATGCGCCTTTAATAAACATGGCTGTAAAGCAGCAGTCACACTAGGCTGGTTTACATGGTGCTGGTTGCTGCTGGCTATTAGCAGCAACAGCAAGCAGCAGCTGCTTTGGGTTCACACTTGTCCAGTCACTGCTGGTATTAGCAGTGCAAGTCATCCAATCGCCGTCTTGCAAAAACACAAACTAACAACAACCAACCCAAGCAGTGGAGTTTCCACTGCCCACTAGTGCCACTACTAGCGACAAAAAGTTTACACTAGATGGCAGCAGCAGGAAGGGAGTCACATGACCAGCTGGTAGCTGCTAAAGTTGGACATGTCCAACTTCACCAGCCACTGTTAAAAACACTAGCCCGCTGGAGAAAGCAGCTGCTAGTAGCAGTTCAGACTATGCTGCTAGAGCGCTACAACCAGCCAGCAGCAACCAGCGGCTGGGAAACCAGCCTAGTGTGACTGCGGCATAAGTGTCGATGGTATACTTTTATCTGAAAAAAAGGTAAAGCAATGATTGTAGCCTCACCTAGTGATGTGCAGGTTTTTTTTTTACCTATTTACAATTTGAATAATTACTGATTAAACAAGATTACAGACAAATAATTAGTATAAGAATTAAATTACGAATTTATTGTTTAGTTTTTTTTAATTTAACCATAATTTTTTTTTATATATTTTATTTTGTAATTTTTGAAGTCATGTTATTTGCATAAAATAATTTAACATGGTGATTTTTATTATTTCTTGTGTGTGAGCTTTTGGCATCGACACTAATTTTACCAGCTTGTAGATGGTGTTTTCTGTGACTCGTTTCATCTCTTGATTGCGTGGTGGCTGCACGAAGATGATCCAAGTCACAGAAGTAGCTGGATGGAGTTGAATTACGATCATCCTCCTGCATGGGGGCGAAATCAATGCAGAAGGATGGTGGCCATCCTGCTCTCTGTCGACGCTGATATACATCTTCTCCTGAATGTAATTACCGATAGAAGATGTAGCTGCATCAGGATCGTATGTCCTCCTGCCTTATGATGTCTCCGGCCTCTGTAGAGAAGTGGTTAGTTACCGAACATAAAGACAATGCTGTTTTCCATTGTAACGCTATTTATTCATCATAGTACAGAAACACTTAGTTTACAAAGATGAATATCAACTACTAAAGGTGCATCCTCATGCCCATGATGTGATATGAAATAAATCAAACGTACAAGAGAGCAAAGACATGGACAGCGAGCAAAGAGGAGCATGGTCCTTTTATACCTTGGACCTGTGTACACCTGCGAGGTGTAACCAGGTCCAAGTGACCAAGGTCCTAAATGTATCAGTCTGCCATCAGAATATTAATTGGGAAAGGAGGGAGGGACAAACAGTTGTTTTTTACCCCCAGGCTATGGTTCTGGCAGGAACAGGAGTTGCCGGGTGTTACATACACTCCAACTTTGCTCGGAAAACGTCCTCGTACTCCAGCCAAGGGTGGAGGATGGGTTAAGTTGCGCAAGCAGGAGAGACATGGGTGGATGTGGACGCACCTTGTACAGAGGTACACTTGGAAGAGCACTGGCACAACTGTCAGTGCCCTTTAATGAATAGACTGAGAAAAACACAAAATTTTGGTGTTATAAAGTTTGCTGGCTGGCAAACACCTGTTAAAGAAACATACAATATACTAGTGGGGTAACCCGTCATAAATGACGGGAGCAAAATTACAGGCAATTGTGTGCATGCGCGTCGTTTTTTTCCTTTTTTTACTCCTTTCATTTCAATTTCAGTCACCCCCTCCCACTTTTCCCCCTCCACATTTCTCTCTCTTTTTTCTCTCTGTTTCTCTCCATCTCACTCTCTCTTTCTCTCTCTCTCTCGCTTTCTCTCTCTCTCTCGCTTTCCTCTTTCTCTCTCTCCATCTCTCTTTCTCTCCATCTCTCTCTCTCTCCTTCTCTCCATCTCTCTCCATCTCTTTCTCTCTCTCTCTTTCTCTCTCTCTTTCTCTCTCTCTCTCTCTTTCTCTCTCTCTCTCTCTCTTTCTCTCTCTCTCTCTTTCTCTTTCTTTCTCTCTCTTTCTCTTTTTCTTTCTCTCTTTCTCTTTTTCTTTCTCTCTTTCTCTTTCTCTCTTTCTTTCTCTCTCTCTCTCTCGTTCTCTCTCTCTCTCGTTCTCTCTCTCTCTCTCTTTCTCTCTCTCTTTCTCTTTCTTTCTCTCTTTTTCTCT